>JAYRBT010000064.1:5379893-5455239 GCA_036023395.1 Myiotriccus ornatus
AAGCACAGCACTTCCCAAAGCACAGCACTTCCCAAAGCACAGCACTTCCCAAAGCACAGCACTTCCCAAACCCGATGGCGTTGCTGTTGTACATCTGCCAGACGCAGCTGCTGCTCTGTTGCTGAGGGGATGGGCTCTGCCAGCCAGTGCAGCACATTTTTGGGTGGCTTCAGGAGGCAGAAACACCATCTCCTTAACAGTATTTTCTTCTTTTTAGGTGCTACCAAGTGTTTCAGATCTCTATTTAAATGATGTGCCCCCGGTCCCCACCTTGGCTGACATTGTGTGGATCGCAGCAGACGATGAGGAAACATATGCCAGAGTCAGGTTGGTTCTTCTCCCTGTCTGCAGATCCCTGTTTTCTCCCCCTGGTTTATTTTGCACAGCTCAGGCCAGACACTGATCAAAGGGTCCCAACTTCCAGTCCTCACAGGCTCTGATGAAACACATTTTTCCCAAGAGAAGGGGGTAAAAAAAATTACACAGGACCCCGTGAAGAATTCCTGTAGGAAATGCCAGGAGTCTGTGCTGTGCCATGTTTTACTCACTGGCTGATCTGTGCAGAGTAACTCCCTGATCCGGGGTGGTTCCTGGTTAGGAAGTTGGAGAGTTGAGTTCTCACGGGCCTGGAATGTTCTGCCCTCAGGAGTTTGGTTCTGGCCAGGTGAGCTTCTGTCCTGAAGCGGGGCAGTGGTGGCAGGTGTCTTGTGAAAGAGGAAATGGGCTTTGGAGTCAGAGGCAAAGGTTCACTGGTGAGTGACATCTCCCAGCGTGGGGACACGGTCACCAGGAGAAAGGTGACTTCAAACCACGTGAGCACACACGGACTTTTGTCCCTGAGTCCTCTCACCACATCTTGTGCCACCGGGTCGTGATTTCCGTGACAGACTTCCACAGAATCCCAGACTGGCTTGGGTTGGAAGGGACCTTAAAGCCCCTCTCGTTCCACCCCCCATGGGCAGGGACACCTTCCACTAGACCACGTTTGCTCCAAGGCCTGTCCGAGCTGGCCTTGAACACTTTCGGGGATGGGGCAGCCACAGCCTCTTCTGTTCCTTGTTAATTCAGTGTGTTAAAAGCTCCTGCTGCCCTCAGTGGAAGCCCAGCGTTGTTGTCACAGAGAGAGAGGCCTGGACCTTGTAAATGCCCAGCAGGTTTGTGTCCCCCAGGAGCGACACTCGCCCGCTGAAGCACAAGTGGAAGCCGAGTCCGTTCACCGTGATCCAGCGAAACGCCTCAGTCCCCAACCTGAGGAAGCAGGAGGAGAAGCTGCTCGCCCTGAAGAAGCCTGGCTTGCCAGCCCTGAGCCGAACCACGGAGCTCCAGGATGAGCTGAGTCACCTCCGGAGCCAGATCGCCAAAATAGTCGCTGCAGACTCAGGTAGGGCCACAATGAGCTTTATTCCTCTTGTAGGCTGAGTTGCTGAGCTCTCTTATTTCCTGTCTGCACTCCAGACTCAGCCCAGCCAAGCTGGAAACAAATTGAAATAGAAAAAAAGAAAGTCTGTGATTTTTATTTTTTTTTCCTTCTCGGTGTTGTCTCAGCTCTACAGTTGGTTAGAAAAGTCTGTTTAAATTCAAGGAGAGTAATAACGAGGGAAAATTAGAGATCCAGACATGAGAAAAATGATTGAATCATTTAATACCTTTGTCTTCCCCCTGCCCAGTGCTGGTGTGTGAGAACAGCTCAGATCGACTCTCAGTCAATAGCAGCAGCAGTGATTTAGGGCCTTTGCTGCAGTTCCTCATCTGATGCAGGAGATAAGCACTTAGGAGGCTTATTTTGGAAAGATTGATGTCAAAAAAAGAAATACTGTGCACTCTGCTTTATTACCTGCTGTTAGAGACATCCCTTAATTGGGAATTGATGACTGTCTCGAGGCCAAGGGCATCAGTGCTTGGAGGTACAGTTTGTTTCCAGCACCTGAAGGTTCTTCCAAGGAGGTGTGCCCTTGGCATGTTCCTGGGTTTGGATTGGTTCCCCTTTGTGTTTTACTTTTCACTTAACACCGGGAATTCCCGTAGCTGTCGTTATCCTCACTGTGTTTTACATAAATCCCGTCTTCCCCGTGGGGATAGGTGGGTGCTGTGCAGATGAGAAGCAGAACAGCTGCAGGCACCGGGTGAATGGTTGTGACCATCTTGTGTGAAATCCTGGAGTTCCTGGGCAGGCTCTGCATTCCCACTGGGCATCGTGGATGTGGGGAAGGAGCCTGGCAGGAAAAGAAAGGCCAGAAGTTCTCAAGGCAGTGGAGGAAAAGAGAAAAAAAAATTAACAGTTAAGACCTGAATCCTGACACAAGCTCAGAGTGACCCTGAGCAGCGGCAAAAATCTCTGTTCCTCCTCTTTACACTTGTAAAAAAAACCAGGACCAGTAAACATCACCTGGCTTGTGCTGGGTTTGGATTGGAGGGGTGATGGGCACGGCAGGAGTGGAGATACATCAGGGGCTTGGTGGGATAAAAGGTGCTGGAGAAGGAAGCAGAGTGGACGTGGAGGGTGGCAGAGGACCCTGAGGGGTTTGTTTCCTTGCAGGGGCCGACGGTGCCTTTTGATTTATATTCTGTCGGTTTGGGGGAAAACTGTCCCGCCTGGTTCGGTGTGAGTTTGTTTACCCACCTCTGTTGTTTTCTCTTCCAGCTTCTGCTCAGTTAACACCAGATTTATTATCTCCAGGGAGCTCAAATGCATCTTCTCCTTTACATTGTTTTGGACCCTCTTTCCAATCCACCACTTCCTTTGTCATTAGCGATATCACGGAGGAGGAGGCAGAGCTGGAAAGCCCCGAGCTCCCGTCGGTCTCCCTGCTCTGCTCTGCAGCCTCTGAGAGCTGCAAGCCAGACCCAAAGGATCCTGATGAGGAAGACTCCGTGTCCCTTTCCAAGGCCAGCAGTTTTGCAGACATGATGGGAATTCTCAAAGACATTCACAGGATGAAGCAGAGCAAAGACTTGTAAGTGCTGCCTGAACTACTTTTGATTTGTCTCTCTTTGGTTTTGGTGTTAAATCACTGTTTTCTGGACACTGGACATTGCACTTGCTGATGGTGCTGCTCCTTTATTTGTTATTCACAGGGGAAATACCTGTTTAGAGCAGAACTTGATAACACATTCCTGGTTTTTTGTTTTAACTCTGGCATACCCGCCTGGAGGGGAAACAGTGGAGGGGGGATTTAAACTGATTAGCCCAATGTTTGGCTGTTCCTGGCAGAAAGCTGTGTTTGCCCAGATGCCAACCAGGACTGTGTGTGTTGGCAGCTTTCAGAGCGAGGAAGGGTCACACCACCGGTGTTCCAGGTGCTGGTGTCAGCCCACCTCACATTCCCAGGCAGCTGGGAAGCTCAGCAGCCTTTCCAGCGTGGCACAGACAGGAATTAACACGTGGAGCTTCTCAGCTTCTCTGTTTGTGCATCTGGCCCAGCTCTGAGCGTGGGCAGAGTGAGTTTGCACCTTGTCTCATGACGAGGTGACACACTGATCATGAGAACTCCTGAAGCTGCTCCGTGGCTGGGACGAGATTCTGCCCAGCTGAGAAAGTTCCTTCTCCAGTGTTGGCTGAAATCACAGTGATGAAGTTCAGTCTCCACATTTTTCAGCCCAGCCGTTATGTTGTGTGAGATTCCTGGCCAAAAATAACACCTGTTGTGTGATGGCTCTTCACAATTCCTGTGCCTGATTCGGCCTAAAAGAAATTAAATCCTCAGCTCTGAAAAACTCGTGTAGTCACATGAGAGGAGCGTGTTCAGCTTCCACCCAGAGCATCATGGGGGGGGTTACACCTCCAGCACTCACCCCTTTCCTGAGTGTTAAATATGACTCAAAGCTTAAACACTTGATTGATTTATATAAATGCCTCTCATGTGTCTTGGGGGTGAGGATTCATGGGCCACAGGTGAACTGCTCCTCTTCTTCCTTGCTGTCTGTTGCACAGTTACTGATTTATGAGGCAAATGGAGAGAGGATTAAGAAGAATCTTGTATTTTGTGTGGCTCAGTCTGTTGCACCCCAGAATTACTGAATTTTTAGGCAAATGGGGGGAAAATGAAGAAAAATCCTGGGTTTTGTGGGGCTCAGCCACGTTGGCTCAGCAGGGTGTGGGTGACAGGGAATGCTGCAACATCATGGGCCACAATTTGAATTTCCTCGGTGGAATGTGTGAGAAAAGTCCCAGGGGGTGAAGGTGTTTGATCCTGCTGTTCCCTGGGAGGGGAAGTGGGCGAGGACGGGATGGTTTGTGCTGGAGGAAAGGCTTTAATTCTGTTTAAAGTCATGGGAGACGAGATGGGATGAGAGCAAAGATTTGCTACTGAGAGGAGGGGAGAGGGTGGGCAGAAGGACTGGGTCACCAGGACCCTTCTCCCTTGATCCTTGACTGATTATCCAGGGAATGCTGACAGAAAGGCTGCTTCCTGCTGGAGCCGAACCGTTTTCCCCTCATCCCTTTCTCTGTCTCAGCCTCTGACTCTTCTGAATCCAGCAGTGACATTTTGGGGTTATTACAGCTTAATTAAAGCTGTCTGAAGAGTGGCAGGGAGTTGAGAAAATTCAGTTTAATCACTGATGTTCACGAGTCGATGAGATTTAATTCCTCACACGCCCCCCAGTGCAGTGGTGGAGCAGCTCCCCCCAGCTCTGCTGGGCAGCACTGGGAACCCTGAGCAGGGTCAGGTGCTCTTTAAGTGGATGAAAGTACCAGAAGATGCTTAAAGAGATAATTACACTGATGCTTCTCTGCTGCTCCTGTGTGGGATTTGGTGCTTAAACTCAGCCTTGGTGTTTAAACACAGCCTTGGAAGCTTCAGGAATAAGGGAGAAACTTGCAGAAATGTGCCTGTTTCAGCACATCTGAATTGCAGCCTGTTCCAGTGTCTGTGGTGGAAATACTCCAGGGGGATTTTTATTTTTTCATTTAGGAATGTTTAAAACGCGTTTTCTGAGCGAGGGAGGGCTTCAGCTGTGAAAAAAATAAAGCTCTGAAATTGTCTTTGCAGGTTGTGAACAAAACTGCAGTGAGCAATTCATGAGACCTGAGGGAAAAGAGCTGGGGTTTGGCTTCCTGTAAAAATAACCTGCTTCTAAAATGAGCTGCTTGTGTGGACTTGTTGAAGGAAAACTGCTCTTAGAACGCTGCAGAAAAACCTCATGTAGTGGAAGGAAATGTGTACCAGCCCTGCTTTAAAATGTCTGTAATCACCCATGTTTAAATAGGAAGTAATACATCCATTGTGTGGCAAAATTAATGAAAAAAATATATATACTCCCAGGAGTTCACCTCAACCACCTCACTGCTTGCTGATCTGTGCTGAGGGGATGTAGGCTGTAAATAATTGATGAAGTTTTGGGTTGCTTACTTCATTATTAGCACAGCTGAATAAAAATTTATCCAGAGCTTTGATGGTGGGATTTTTCAGGATCCCCCCTTGAGCCACAAGGCGGGCTCCAGGTTCTCTAAGCTGACATGAAAGGGCTGAATTTTAGTGGCTTTTTGTTGTTCTTGCACCCTCCTTCACTTGTGACAACAGCTGATGGTAAAGGCTGCAGAAAAAAAAAAAAAAACACTTGGAAGACTCTACCCAGAGCTGTTAATCATTAATTTTGGCACTTGCCTGTACTAATGCACAGTGATTTTTGTCTCCCATGTAGAAACCGACCTTCCATGAAGGAGGAAGACCCGGCTGTTCTCATTGCAGAAGTTCTGAGAAGGAAATTTGCCCTGAAGGATGAAGACCTGGCCCTGAAGGAGAAATGATGTTCCTGTCATTCAGCTCTGTAAGCAAAAGTGTTACGCTCCCAGAATTTTTCTCCACAGTAGCTGCCTTCCTGAGGATTGAGCCTTTCGCCTCTTTTATTAATTAGACCTGGTTTCTGGACACTGGACACTTAGGAAAGACCCTACGGATTTGATGTGTTTTCCATGTATTGTTATATTTAAGGGAAAAACAAACAAACAAACAAAAAACCTTTTTAAGAAGATGGAAATTCTTTTCCACCTGTGTTTTGATGTTGATTATTGATAAGGATCTCCTGGAGTGCTGCTGGATGACGTTCTTTCTTACCTACACTTTTCCTTAGGTTCCAATTAAGCATTAACCTCCAACGGCCTCGTTATGATAGAACCGGTTTCCATTTCCAGTCCAAACGGGACAAAGCCCCCAGTTCTTTGTTCTGAGTGTGGTACAGAGCTGATGAGGATAAGCTCATTAATGCTTCCAGGACTTCAGGCTGTTGGATCAGAATGGTAAAAGACGTTTTCCCAGTGATAGGATGGAACAAACCCCGCCGTGGGGTCTGAGTGGATTTAGTGTGCCCTGGGTATTTAACTCACAGATTAGCCCACAGTTGCATGACAGAATGGCCTTAATTTCTTGCCAGTAATTCAGTGTTTCATTACTATTCCTTGTGTTCCAAACCTGTATTTTATTTAGCATTCAGAAGGTCTATTTATTGATGCACCAATGCAAAGGGCCGAGCGGCCCTCCAAGAGCAGGGGAGGAGTTTGACCTTGGCTGTGGCTGCAGCTCTCACCCACTGAAGAGTTCTCCTTCAGCTCCACCTTCGCTGCAATGTTCCTCATGGCTGTATTTATGATTTTTTTCCTTTATATAAAATGGAGCCTTAATAAGACAATGATTGTCCCGGGGTGATTTAATGCGCTCGTGTTTGGGGGCGGTGGAATTTCAGCTGCTGCAGCTGAACATACTCAGGGGGCAAGGATTTTTTTCTTAATCCACCTTAATTTTTGTAATCAAGGACCCTTGGCCCTTAAAAAAATTAAATCATCATCCCCACCTTAAAAAATGAGAGGAGGCTTCTATGGCAGAGAACAGAAAGAGCATTGAAGGCTTAATCAGTTTTACAGGGAGTTGATACAGCTCCTCCCCTCCTGGATGCCCCCCAAGAGCCCCTGAACACTGTGATCCTTCTCCCTGTCCCATAAGGCTCCTCTGCCCAAGGATTTGGTGGGGATACACCTGCCTGTGGAGAAGATGGAGCTGTTCCTGGGAATGTGCTCCATGTGCAGGCTGGACAGGAGCACAGGGCAGTACTGTGGGCTGTAATCCTGAGTGGAACAGTCCAACCCCTTATAAATAAACTCCTTCAACGTTTTATTTGTGTTAAAGCAAAATAAAGCACAAAGAGGCACAGACACAGCAGGTTCACTTCCCAAATTCTGACAACTTCCTTACAACTTACACACACACACACTTTCCTGCTGCACAGGAGGCCACACAGGACCCTGAGGTCCCTTACCAGTGTTTAATCACCCTGTTCCCTTCAGAATCCTGTGTGAACAGTAACTCGGGGCACAGCTCCAGCTGCTGCCCCCAGGGCTGGCTCGAGGCAGCACAGCTGGAAGTGTCCCCGTGGGAAATGCCCCTGTCCCTGCAGCCATGAGCAATGACCCTGTTCCCCTCCGAGTCCTGGGAGAAGAGCTCCCTGCAGGGGCTGTCCCAGCCCACCCCAGCCCCTGCTGTGTTCTGGCCACGCTCTCTCAGGGGCTGAGCTCTCGCTGGGCTCTGTGGAGATGAACAAACCCCCCCAGGAGCCCAGGGCCTGGCTCCTGGCACAGGGTTTATATTCTCAGTCTCGGCAAAATCAGTTAAAGAATTAACACTGCTCCTTTGCTGTGGTTTCTTACTCTGCTTTGCACCAAGCCCTGGTTGGAAATCGAGTCCAGCCTTCACCTCCTGGCCCTTCTGCTGGGTTACCCCCCAGCCTGATGTGACACTGCTGCTCCCTGAAACCGTTCCTCCAGCAAATAACCGGGATTTGTTCCTGGCAGTGATGATCTGAGAGCCCTCCGAGTCCTGGGTGGAGCTGAAGCACCAGGAGTCCCCTCCTGCCCCACAGGAGGCTTTGCCCTGGCTCTGTGACTCCACTTGTAGCTCCGAGGAGTCTGGCAAAGGTGCTTTCCCTGCCCGGCCCTGGGATGGGACCTGCACCCCCTCCCCGGATCCAAAGGGTTGATCCCAGGCTGCCTCCATCCGTGGCAAGGCCAAGATCTTCACAGGGCTGGCAGCCAGAGGGACACCTGTGTCTTTACTGTCTTTATTTGGGGTGAAAGGAGACGGCCTGGAGTTTTCTTTGTCTTTTCCATCTGAAAGCAACACAAAAATTGGTTAAAGCCAGAGCTGGCAGACACATTTCTCAGGATTAGTCACTGCTCACGTTCCTCCACTCTGACCTGTCACTTTGCTCTCCTCCTTTGTGTATCCCTAAGGGTTGTCCCAGTGCTGCCACCACCTCACAACAATCTATTTGTGCTGCAGAGGCTGAGCTGGAACAGCACCCAAAGCTCTGGGGTGGTTCACATCAGAGTCCCTCGAGTGAGGTCAAGAGCTGCATCTTCAGCTCCTCCACCATCCTCCCTCAGCTTTCCAAGCAGGTCACCTCTAACATTGCCTATAAAAGTAGCAGCAGCTCAAGAGTCACTTAAAAAAACCCCACAAAACTGCCCAGTGAAACTCTGCCCCGGTGCCTGTGTGGTCTGATGGAGCCATCGAGTCCCACAGTTGCCTCTGAAACCACTGAACATAAAACCCCAAACAAATTCTCAATAGAAACCAGCTCCCCAGCTGAAAGAATGAAATCCTCCAGCACCCCAAATCCTCCAGAACTCTGGATGAACGTTCAGACATGCCCAGGGAATAAGTGAATGCAATCAATCAGGGGAATCAAATGGGAAAAAAGAGGGAAGCACAATGTTCAGAAGAAGTAGGAATGACGACCCCAAAGCAAAAACCATCTATGCCCCTGTCACAACTGTGCAATTTCTGTAATGCCTCCTCTCATCTGCTTATTCCTAAACCAGTTTAATGCTGATGAACCAACACTTACATAACTCACAAACAGCTCCAGAGCCCTGCTCTGCTGCTTTCTGCATCTGTTCCATTCCTCTCCATAGCTGTTAACTCGAGACCCCTGGAAAATCCCGTTTCTGGTATTCCAGAGCACGAAACAAACAGCCTCAAAAGCGCAGAGGTTGTAAGCTGGCCTAATTAGCTTAAATACCTGCATCTGGATTAACCCTCACAATAAAACCCTTTCTGGGAGTTCAAACCTTTACTCTCCGCACTGGAAAATGCATTTTCCTGCCCAGCAAAGCTGCCAGGAGACACAGTGAGATGGGTTTGCTGTAACACCTGGAACGGCCTCCCCTCCTTACCTGGGTGGGAGCTGAAGAAGGTGGGGATGGTGGTTTGCTTGGTGTGGGTTTGGGGGGCTCTGCTCTGTGTGAACACCACCGAGGTGGGTTTCCTCTCCAGAATCCGGGTGGGTGCTTTTAGCTTAGCTGTGAGAGGCTGTGGGGGGTGGGAAAGAAACAAGGCAGAGTGAATATATGAACATATATAAAAACAATTCCACCTTCTTCCATAGCTCCCACCTCTGTTAAACAGCAACACAGAATCGCTGGAGTTGTAAGGGACCTCTGGAGACGTCCAGCCCAAGGCAGGGTCACCTGGAGCAGGTGACACAGGAACCAGGTGGGTCTGGAATGTCTGCAGAGAGGGAGACTCCATGCCCTCCCTGGGCAGCTGTTCCAGTGCTCTGCCACCTCCATGGAAAGAAGTTCTTCTTCATGTTGAGGTGGAACTTGTGTTTTAGTTTATGGCCTGTCACTGGGCACCACGGAGGAGAGTCTGGCACCATCCTCTGCACCCCTTGGAGATATTTGTACGGATTGATGGGTGTTTTTATGGGTCGGTGAGATATTCGTATGGACTGGTGAGTTATTTGCAAGGATTGATGGATCCCCTCCCAGCCTTCCCTTCTCCAGACTGACCAGGCCCAGCTCCCGCAGTCTCACCACAGGGATGCCCCAGACCCCAGAACGAACCTCAGATGATGGAGCACCACTATTAAACGAAGTGAAACACTTCAACTCTTCCACTCTCCGGGCTCACCCGACCCCTCACACCTCCCGAGCCATCCCCGGGGCCCCGCCCGGGCTTCCCCCCCGCCGGCTCTTACCGGCGCCGGTCTGCGCTTCAGCTCGGCCGTGTCCAGCCACACCCCGCACGCCTCGGCCGGGGCCGCGGGACCCCCGCGCCGGCGCCTCATCCCGGCACCGCTCCCGGTGGTTCCCAATTAGTTCCCGCCGGTTCCCGATTAATTCCCGCCGGTTCCCGGTCCCGGTTCCCGCCCAGCGGGCCCCGCGCGCGCCGCCGGCGGCGGACGGACCAATGGGAGTGGAGGGGCGGGGCCCCGAGTGGAACTGGTCCCGCCCCCCCGGGCCGTGCCTTATATAAGGCGGCGGCACCGCCACGGTCCCTCACAGCCGCGGGGCGGGGGCCGGGGCCGGTCCCTCACGGGCCGGGGGCAGGAGCCGGTCCCTCACGGGCCGGGATCGACCCGGGGCTGTCGGAGCGGGGCTGGCCGGTGCTCCTCGGCAGGGAGGGCCTGGAAACTGCGCCGGAGCGGAGCAACACAACACGAAGCGCGGAGCTGCGTTCCCCTGCCCCGCTGCCCCTCCTGCCCCAGCCCCGCTCACCGTGGCTCTTCCCCCTGCGCTGGCCCCCTGTGTGCCGTTCAGGGGTGTTCCCCTGTTCCCGGGGCCTGATCCGGTGCTCGAGGTTCCCGGCCCGGCCCTGGGGCTCAGCTCCGTCACATCAGCCCTCTCCTCCCGCTGCACTTCCAGGGCCAGGCTGTGCCCGCCCTGCTCCCACCGCTGAGGGACACGGCCCTGCCCCTGCACGGGCAGCTCTGAGCGACTCCCTGAATTAAGTCTGCCACCCTTGTTTGTGGTTTAAACAGTCCCACCTTGGTCTGTTTCCACGGGTTAGGTCCTGAGGGGGCCCAGAGGGCAGCTCCTTACCTGGTGCTGTGAGACCTGGCAGCTTCCAGGCACCTTCCCCAGCCCAGCAGTGTCAGGGCACAGGGCTGCAGCACCGCAACACTTTGTCCCAACTCTTTATTCAGAGGTGAATTAAACCCACGTACCATTCTTAAGAGCAAGCTGGGACTATTTCTGAATTTAAAAAAAAAAAAAAAAAAGAAGCGTAAAAAAGCAGCTTTTACTTTTTCCCTTCCTATAGAAAGCACTTGCTGAGTGACAGTTCATGAAGCATCTCATTCCTCTTCTCAAGGTTTGGGGCGGGATTCATCCAGCACGGGCTGAGCTCACCTCAGGGCTTTTACTCTTCCTTGAAGCCCAGCTTGTTCCTCACCCTCCGGGCCATGTAAGCAGCTGTGAGGACAGAGCAGGTCACAGTGAAGAGGCACAGGGCAGAGAAGTTGTGTGCCAGGTCCCCCTGGAGAGCGGAGTAAATGTGCCGCCTGGACTCGTAGTCCAGCACCACGGCCTCGATCTGCGCCAGCGTGCAGAGCACCAGGCACACGTGGAAGATCTGATGGCTCTGCCCGAAGAAGTGGCACTTGCCAGGGAACCACTTCTCGGGGTACGGGTGCGAGAAGAAAAAGGCACCGACGAGGAAAAACAGCACCTGGCACTTGTGGTAGAGCAGAGCCGGGTCGGGGCGCGCCGAGGGCGGGGCGGTGCAGATGCGATGGACCACGGGGCTGATGTCCAGCAGGTAGGCCAGGCCCGAGGGCAGCTCCTGGCACAGCCGGCCCAGGAGCCGGGCGGACTGGTGGTAGCGGTACTTGGCATAGCAGGAGCCGGCACAGGACAGCCAGGCCAGCAGCACGGCCGCCGGCATGTAAAAGCCCCGCACCCTCTCGTGCCAGCTCGGCTCGATGGCGTAGTAGTAGTGCCCCAGGGCGCTGCCGTACTGGTAAACCGCCACCCCCACGTAGTCCATGAAGAAGAAGCTGTAGTGCCAGAACTCAGACTTGGCCTGCAGGAGGTGGGCGAGGCTGCTGAACGTCAGGTAGGTGATGGAGGCCGCGATGATGATGAGGAGGGGCTGGGCGTGCAGGTCCTGCGCGAAGTCCACCCGCTGCGAGAGCCGCTGGAAGCGCAGCAGCAGGATCGGCGCCGCCACCAGGTGGGTCCAGACGTTGATGGCCTCGTTGTGCTGCTGGAAGAGGGTGGAGAAGTAGTAGCGCCAGGTCTGCTGGACGGGCCGGTAGCCGGTGTGGATGTAGGGCTTCCAGAAGATCTTGGGCACCTCGGAGCTGCTGACAGTGGAGGGAGAGAGGGGCCCCAGCAGCTGAGGGACCTGTCTCACGTTAATGAAGAGCCGGCTGAGCTTCTCGCTGACAAACGTTGCCATGGTGTGGCCCGACTGCGGGTTGCAAAATAAGCCTTGGGGTGGAAAGAAAGCTTTGCTGAGGGGTT
This sequence comes from Myiotriccus ornatus, assembly GCA_036023395.1. Taxonomy (NCBI): domain Eukaryota; kingdom Metazoa; phylum Chordata; class Aves; order Passeriformes; family Tyrannidae; genus Myiotriccus; species Myiotriccus ornatus. The sequence goes on from JAYRBT010000064.1 coordinate 5,392,135, forward strand.
TGAAAGTGGCTTCCTTGGGGCAGCTCAAATTCTTTGCCAGATTTGTTTGTTTGTTTGTGTTGTTTCGTTTTCCCGAAGATAGGTGTGGCCAGAGAACAGCCTGAAAATAAGAATCACCAACAGGGTTAGGAAGGAAGGAGGCTGAAGGGAGATTTAGGGAGCCCTGATGTCCCTCTGCTGCACAGGTAACAGGATGCCTGGAGGAGCACAGAGGACATGAGTGTGGGATTAGCTGATGCATCAGTTCCTGGCTCACCCCTTCCCTGCATTTTGGGAAGTGCTAAACAAACCAAACATCCTAAACAAACCTCCCACTCCAGATTTTCCCCCTTGTAAACTGTTTACAGTCCCTGTCCTTACAAATGACACAAGCCACCTTCCCACCAGCATCGAGGTGACCTGCTCTGCCTCCCAAGGTGGGGGAGCACCTGAGAACAGAAATAACCAATGCCACTAACAGAGGGTGAAACTCCTGCATTTGGAGTTTCCCCTCCCTTTCTGAGCTCCCAGTTTTCCAAGCAGCTTGCCACAGAAACAACACGGCTCCAGTGAGTTCATCCTGTTGCATCACTGAGGTCCAGCAGCACAATCTTCGCAAGCAAACGTTTCCATATTTACATTTTGGAACCTGCTGCCCTCACCCGGATAAAGGCAGCCCTTTCATAAAGGTTTCTCGAACAGAACTTGCCCAAAAGGAGATTCTCCCCCCCGTTTTACCTGCTCTTGCTCAGACAAGTCCTGAAGAAAACAGCCCAGCTCCCATCCAGCTCCAGTGCTGATTTATGCCTCAACCCCTGGCAAGTGCCGTTGTTTCAGGGACAGCTCAGACAGGAAAAGCTTTTCAAAGTTTGGGAACAGGAGGAGGTGGGGATGAGACTGTTTGTTTTAAAAATATTCGTAATTTCTTCATCGGTATGGCCCTGTAACCCATGCCTGCCTGAATCCAAGGGGCACAGATGCAGACAAAACCAGGCTGTTTGCTGCTCAGCTTCCCTCCTGAGTGCTCTTTTCCCACCTTGCCTGATTAAAGAGGCCCCACATCCCAAACAGCCCCCTGGCTGGGGCAGCAGCTCACAGAGGGCAGTCCTGACCCCTGCTCAGCCTCCTAAACCCTCCTGCAATGCTGTGACACGCTGCCAGTGAAAAATTAACTTCACAAACCTCTTCTGGACTCGCAGCTCCTGCGCTGAACTGAAGCAGCCTCAGGTCCCACCACCACAGAGACGAGGGTTAAAGCAGAACTTCCCAAATTAAGTTGTTTCAACCAAAATACAGTGGGCAGTTCGGAAGAAAACACTGCCCAGAGAACTTGCCTCTACGCCAGGGCTGCTGCTGCTCACAGGGATATTCAGGTAGAGGGGAAGGGGCTCAGCTCCTTTCGGCTTCCAGAAGAGAAATTCCTGTGGGAAAGGCACCCCTGGTTTGCTCAGGGAGATGCTGTGGCAGAAGAAGCAGAAGAGCAGCCAAGCACGAGGCAGGAAAGGGAGTGGTGTTTACCCCAGCTCCTCCAAAACTTGTCGGAGCAGGGCTGCATTTGCCAAGCGCTTCCCAGCTATCAACCCTTGAGCAACGCTCCGTTAGGAACGGAGCACATCTTGGAAATCTTTCACCTGCCTGGTACTCCAAATAACAGCCTCCACATCCCCACGAGCTGTCAATAACGCTGCCTCAACCGCCTGCTGCTTCCTCCGAAGCATTTCCTTTCTCCAGCAGCATCCACCCATCCTGCCGAATTTTTCTGTGATGATAGAGCCTCGGCCCGCGGCTGTTTACATCCCTGTTTGCTCCCGCCACACAGCGGGATCTACCCTCCTAAGGCACAAATGTCTTTCTCTTTTTTTAAGTTGGGACAGGTTTTTTCTTTCTACCTCGGCTCACCGAGCCCCTGATACACCGGAGCCCCCCCCTCCCCATACCCGGCTCCCCCCGCAAAGCAGCTGCCAAAACCCAGGAGCCGAGGGATGGTTCTCCCCACCCCTGGGATTTCCCCCTCCCCGGAGCGGGGGGATGCTCCGAGGAGCAGGAACGCTTGGACACGAGGATTGGCAGCGCTCTGGGACCCTTCCCCTCCCGGTTTTCCCCCCGGGACCCCCATCCCCGCCCCGGCACCTGCAGAACGGACCCCTCCGGGCCGGGCTGAGCCTCCGCCGCCTCCGCCTCCCTCCCCCGGGCCCGCCCCGCTCCGGCCCCGCCGCTTCCTTCGCTTCCTCGGCCCCGCTGCCCGCGGCTCCCCCCGCCCGCATCGGAGGGCGAAAAGGGGGGCCGGCGAACCGAGGGGTCCCATCCTTCCCCCCGCAACCCCTACGAGCTGCTCCGACCCTGTTGCCCCCCCCGTGCCCTTCGCGCCCCCCGGCACGGCTCCCCATCGCCCCTCCCTGCGCAGGGTGGAAAGAAGCTGCGCAGCCTTTTTTTTTTTTTTTCCCCCTTTATTTTGAAAGAACCTGTTTCCATCTCCCCCTGATTCCTGTTTTCCTGCCCGACCATCACCCCGCTCTCACATCGCTTTGTGCTCTCACTACTCCCACCCCCCAAATTCTCCCCGCCAGCAGCACGCGGGGGAAGCAGCCCCAGTTAAGCACAAACAACGGCAGACACGCAAAGCAGAAGGAAGAGGAGGGAACAGAAGGCCCCGCGCCGAGATCTGACAGCCCTGACAAGCCAGAAACCCGCGTTTATCGTCTCTTTGGGCTCTAACGCCATTTGGGGTTTGGCAGCTCTGCCATCCTCCTCCCCCACCGCAGGAGAGAGACAGGAGATAAACCCCCACACGGTATTTGGGACACTTGGTCTGTTCTCAGCAGGTAAATAAATACATTAAAATGAAGATCTGGGTTTTGTTTTGTTTTTTGATGGTTGTGCCTCATCCTGTACACAGGCTCTGATCCAGGGATCCCTCCAGCCTCCATTACGCAGTACCAGGGATTCAGCTCCTCTTCCGAGCACGCTATGAAGACTCGTCTCAAAGTTCAGCTCTGTGTTTTCCTGCCCTCATCCCTGCGCCCTCATTTCCCCTGGACAAATCCTGACCCCATCCCTGTGCCCTCAGCCTACCCAGCGTGGACAAGAGCCACTAAAAGCCCCAAATCTGCCCCGTGTCCCCACCCCGCGGCCAGGCAGTCACTCCCCACCAGGGAGCAGCACAGACTCACTCACCTCCGACTGTGTAGGAGCTTCAAAACATCTGGAATTCCTCTGGGGAGAGCACCCGCTCCAACCTTCCAGCACGTGGAGCTGGGCTGTACCTCACTGCTCCTCCGTGGGTTAAGTGCAGCTCAGGTGCAGCTGAAGTGCCCGGTGGGACACAGGAAAGCTCCCTAAACTGAGGGCTTCTTCTTAATCCAGTGACCAGGACTCCTTTAAGCCCTTTAGAAAACCAGTTCCCCGCCAACTTTCTCCATCCTCGGAATTACACGTCAGCTGGGCCGCGGCAGATGCTCCAGGTGTGGAGTTAAACCTGAAAGCAAAACCTGGGAACCGAAAGGCTCAGGATCAGGGGTAGAGAGAAAGCCAGGACTGAGCAAAGACTCAGCCAGGCCAGAGCCACGAGTGTCACAGCGAGGCTGTGAAATCCCTGGCACCCACCTAAGCTGACAGTTCTGAACAGGGCGGTGGTGCTGAGGCAGTTGGGTGCCTGCTCATCCCCCAGCCGCAGCCCTGGCTCTGCTGAGGGCAGCACAAGCACCTGTGGGTGTCCTGAGGGGTAGGATCTGGGGTACAGTACAGCAATTTTGTACCCAATCCACCTAAAAAAATCATCTCTCCCGGGAGGAGAAAAAAAAGACAACACAGCTCTGGCTGTGGGCAGGAGGTAACCTTGGCGTTCTATCCCAACACAGATGTGACACCAAAACAAAAACAATTCTTGTCCACAAGCAGCACTTTGGAGGAGGTCCAGCTGACTTACGCCAGCACCAACACAGGTTCCTGACTCTCCCCCTCTGACGCTGCAGGATGCAGCACACAAGTCACCATTCAGCAGCACAAGCCATCTCCCAGAAACCCTTCCCAAAACCAGGCTCAGGCCAGTCATGTGGTAACAAGGGCCGTTTGTTGGGGTGTCACAGCCCCTGGGAGGTGGCTCCGAACCCTCTGAACAAAAACACCCGACAGCTGACAACTGCTGAGGTGTCAAAACAAAGCTCTGATTGTCCAGCTAGGACAATGCCGTGCTCTGGGGAGCAAGGAAATGTGCTGCTCCAGACCTTCCCACCGGGGTGAGGATTCCCACTGCGGCCCTCGGATGGTTTTTGTCCCTTAGGAAATAACTCTCGGGAGTAACAGCACTGTGCAGCTTTATTGAGTCACTCAGTTACAGCAGTTATTTTAGCAGACCGGGACAGAGTCAGATTTTTTTTTTTCTTGAAGTGTAACAGATATTCAGCATGGAACAGTTACTACAGATTCCTTTCACAAAGGTCTTAAGCTGATACAGTACTCGCCATCAACCCAGGAGCGAGAGCACTGGCGTAGAAAAGGATGCAACAAGAAGAAAAGCTACACTGGAAAGACAACACTTTTAGAAAAGTGACACATGGAAGGTTCTCCCCTCTAGCCCCCAAAGCAAGTGTACAGTTTGGATCTAATTTTACAGTTCTACATCAGTTTCTAGAAACTTGAAAAAAAAAAAATATATATATATATAACCGAACCAAGAACCAAAGATAAAACCACTGGCCAGTACAGTCTTTGGATATTTGGAGGAGGGGGAGAGTCAGTTTCCAGAATGAGATCAGTCGGTTTCGGCCTCACCGGGGTCTTTGCCTTCTTTGTTCTTTCGAACCTCTTCCACATGCTTGTCCTGAAAGACAGCAGCAGGTAGCAGTTAGATCCCAGGAAAGGCATGGATCCCGGGAAAGGCACAGAGCTTCCCACCCCCAGCTCACAGCAGGAACCCTGACGTGGCTCACCCAGGGGGTACAGGGTGGAGCTTTAGGGGAGAAAGCGAAACACCGCCCTAACTCACTCCCATCCGTCCCACTCCCTCTCCCCCCAAAGAGAGCTGCGCTTCTGCAAAGCCTTCTGCAGGTTTAAGAGCCTCTGAAGGTCACAGCACTCCCAAGGACATCCATCTGTTTGCAGCACCCCCTTCACGTGGCCGTTCCTTCGGGGTTTTCAGCCGGTTTTCCGAGCAGGGATAACTCCCCCTCTCCAAGGGGCCCCACACCCACCTTCTCCCGCAAGCGCTCCAGCTTGGCAGCCATTTGTGCCTCACGGTTCTCCTTGTTGGCTTCCATTTTGTGGGTCAGCTTCTCCTCTGCCATTTTGCTGAAGTTGTTGTTCTCCTCGATGGCTTTCTGCAGCACCTCCTTCTCGTGCTCCCGCTTCTCCGCCAGCTGCTTCAACACTTCTGCTTCGTGAGACTGGCAGAGCAGAGGGTGCAGGCGTTGAGGAACCACACACACAGGCAACCACAGTTGCTCCCAGCTCCTCAGAGAACACGTTTTCTGCCCCTTTTTTCACTGCAGAACAGCAGCTTGGTGCTGCAGGACAGAGTTCCCCGGGGCTCCCCCCCGCCACCCACAGAACCTGTACTTCACCACCACAAGCTACCTGGGAGGTTCAGTTTCTGTCACCACCTGCAAGTCTTGTTAAGTGGGATTTTTCTGGAAAGAGAACGTGGATTTTTTTATTTTTTTTTAATGTTAACATTGATGGAACTTTCCTTGAAGATTCTCCCTTCACAGAACGGTGAATCACTGAGATTTAGGTCAGGCTCACTTCAGTCAAAGCCTCGGCACCATCAAGGGCTCCAGGCTACACCAACAGCCAGATCTTTCATCAGTCAGACACTGCATTAACAAACTGCTCATTACAGATTCACCACTACATTTTCTAGGGGAAAATGAATCTGTTCTGGTGCCAAAAGACAAGAAAAGCAGCTCCTTCCTGAAAGAGCTGCCCCTACCAACTAAACCTTTCCCCCCCCCGTTTTAATTCAAGTGACAGCTCAAAAATCACTTTGGAAATTAAGCCATGGCTTTCCCCACCATGAGAAAGGTTCATAAGAGCCCCAGGGATTCCAGCGAAGCTCAGTTAATATTCCACTTATCCTAACACAAACTGCTGATCACTTCTCCCAAACCATTAAAAACAAAACAAAAAAAAACAACCCATAACTTGCACAGGCTGGCAGAGCAGAGCTCACCTGGGCTGCCCCAAATTTACCTTACGTCTCTCTTCTGCTGCTTCCAACTTCTTCTGAATCTCCTCCAGTGACACATCCTTCTTCTTTGGGGGAGAAAGGGGGAATTCTGGAACGGCTTCTTTCGAGCGGGGACTGAGGATCAGCTCAAAGGCCTGCCCAGAGGCTCGCTTCTCCAGCTCCTTCACTTGGATGTCTACGAACGTGGGGGAAAAAGCAAAAAAAAAAGATAATTTTAAAGCCAGTGACTGGCTTAAAAGCCTTCAAAAATTCCCTGCCACAAAGCTCACTGGAGGAGAAGGCATCCGAGGCAACAGTTTTGTCTTAAGCACAAAAGAGCGTTCAAAAATATTTCAATTTTCTTTGAGATTCTCTCGTGATACTACATCACCCAGACACCTGACATTCTGTTCTAGCCTTTAATATCCAGAATTGGGGGGAAAAAAATAAGTTACCAGTACTTCAAATTAAAAAAAATCATCATTTCTCCAACCACAAGTTTCCAGGTGTCCGCCTGAAACCTGGTGAAGCCAAGAAGAAGAGGGAGCTTTCAAGGAAATCTAGAAGCAGGGTTGGGTCTCCAAACCCTCCGAGGGGCATGTCAGCCCTGCACAGTGTCAGCTGCACCCGTCTGGATCCCCAAGACGTCTTGCTGACAGCCAGTTCTGCTGAGGGAGCAGATGGCTGCAGGGAGCTGGAGCCCATCTGCTGACACTCTCATCTGAGGAGGCTTTTTTGGGGTGTTTTCACAACCACCCAGTTTCAGCAGCTTCACCCAAGCAGCCCAGAGATGCCAGAAAAGCAAGGGGGAGGGGGGGACAATTTATTTTACTAGATTAGATTTTTAAGTGATTTCTCTGGAAATTAAGAAGCAAAAAAAATATATAAAAATAAAATATAATAAAAAGACAACAGCGTTTAGTACATATTACTACATACCAGAAGTAGCCATGACCAAGAAAATAAGATTCCAGAAGCCAACCCTTGGGAGAAGGTCAGTCAGTTGGATTCCTGGATAACAAAGAGATGTGCCTTTGAACAGCAAGCACACGGATTACGTTCCTTCTAATGAAAATTGCTAAGCACAGTAAGACCTGCTGAACAAAAGGCAGTCAGGTAGGGTACTGCAGTCAGTGATTCCACGCAGTCTGGGGGGACGAGGCTGATGTACATTGCTAGGAACAGCGGAGAGGTTCTGGGTTATGGGTGTTGTTCGAGCATCTTCAATCTCTGTTTTACTCCGCCGTAATTAAGATGCTCAAACAAAGGCTCAGTTTTACCGAGTGCTCTGGATATTTCACTGCTGTCACACACATGTACAGCCGTCTGAATTAAAACATGGCGCACAACAGGACAGCTCAGGCAGAATTCCCGCTGCTCCCGAAGGATCTGAAATGTGCGCAATCAAGCCTCATTTAAAATTCTGTTTTAATTGCGCAGCCGAAGCCAAGACGCGCAAGGCAGCGAGGGCGCACACGCAGCGCCCGGAGTGGGGGGGGACACACGCCTCGTCAAAACGGCGGCGTCACAACACACGCCAGTAAAGGGTGTAAAAGGCGTTAGAAGAGGAGGGTTGTTTTTTTTCGGGGGGTTTCAAGCCCTGAAGACGCGGGGCACGGGCGGGGACGGGGCAGCGAACGGGCGGCGCTAGGACCGCGCACACACACACACCCACACACCCCCTCCCGGCCCCGCCCACCGAGCGCCGCCGGCCAATCAGCGCCGAGGCGGCGGCGGAGGCCCCGCCCCCTCCCGCGCGGCCGCTCCGAATTCAAACGGCCGGGGAGAGCGCGCGCGCGCGCGCCCGCGCGAGGGGGCTCGAGGGAGGGGGGGCGGGGCCAGCGGCAACATCCGGGCACCTGCCGCCCCCCGCCTCAGGTGCGGGGCCGCCCCCTCCCCTTCACCCCCCCCTTCCCCCTCAGCCCCCTCCGGGGCCAAAGCGACGGAGGGGGGCGAGGGGGGGACACGACGCGGGCACAGGGGGGCTCGAAGAGGGTCCCCCCGCAAGCTCGATGGCGTCGCGGCGCGGCCGCCCGGACACCGCCCCTTCCCCACTAACAATGGCGGGGAGGGGAGGGGGCGCCGCCGCTGCCGCCGCGGGTAGGGCGTCGCCCCTCGCTGAGGGACAATAGACACCCCCTTCCCCCTCAGCGATCGGGGCGCGGGGACACGCATTAGGCACACACACACCGCCCCCCATTCCCACCATTGTCTCCCTTCCCTTTGTCACCGCGAAGCCCCAAACGGCGGGCGGCGACGGGACAAAAGCGACCCCCCACACACCGAGCGCCCGCGGATCCCCCCCCTCCAGCTCACCTTGACACCCCCCCCTCAAAACACCCTTCAGCGGACCCCCGCAACGCATCCACACACACACACACACACAAACACACGCGCACGTATATAAACCCTCTCAACGCGCGGAGGGCGCCGCGGTGGCGGCCCGGGCCGTCCCTGAGCGGGCTCCGCTCTCCCAGCCCTTCCCGTCGCGGCGGACCGGACCAGCCCCGCTCCGCTCCGCACCCACCTGCCCGCGCCGCCGCTCCGGCCACACTCCGCCCGCGCCCGCCCCGCCGCGCTCTAAAGCGCCAAACAAAGGCACGTGACCCGCCCCGCCCCGCCCCGATTGGCCGAGCGCGCCGGCACGTGCCGCCCGCCGCGGGGAATGGGGACACACACACACACACACACACACACGCGCGCGCCCCTCACGGCCCCCCGCGCGGTGCCTGCCGGGAGTTGTAGTTCGGGGCCCTCCCCCCTCATGATGGGGGGGGCGCGGGGGTCGGTCCCAACGCGACCCCCTCCCCACCCCGGCGTCTCCGAGGGGCTCGCCGGGGTCGTGGTCCCCGCGCTGGGGTGTGGGTGTTGCTGCTCCCCCCCCCAACACACACACACACCCCTTCCGCCACCGCTCCCTTTGTCTGCCGTGCTGGCGGTGGGGAGGAGAGGGGCGCCCGGGGTGGGGAGGGGGGGCCTGGGCACACAGCGAGGGGGTGGGAGGGGAGTGTGGGTGGAATGGATGGGGCTGGGCATGGACTTGGGGGCTGCGGACGCTCCATGGCCGTGGCCACTGGGCTTGTGGCTGTGGCCACCCAGAGCCGTGGTCACCTGAGGTCCGTGGTCATGCTGGGGCCATGGTCACCTCATGGCCATGGTCACCTCATGGCCATGGTCACCTCACGGCCATGGTCACCTCACGGCCATGGTCACCTCATGGCCATGGTCACCTCATGGCCATGGTCACCTCACGGCCATGGTCACCTCATGGCCATGGTCACCTCACGGCCATGGTCACCTCACAGCCATGGTCACCTCATGGCCATGGTCACCTCATGGCCATGGTCACCTGAGGTCCGTGGTCATGTTGGGGCCACGGTCACTTCACGGCCATGGTCACCTCATGGCCATGGTCATGTCGGGGCCATGGTCACCTCAGAGCCAGGGTCACCCAATTCCATGGTCACCCGGAGCCATGACCACTTGCCTCAAGACCTTCACCACTTCAGAGTCACAGCCACCTCAGGACTTTTGGTCCCCTCATGGCCGCATACCTCAGAGCCTCATGGCTCGTGGTCACCTCGTGGCTCTTGGTCACTTCAGGACCATGGTCACCTCCAGGTCACCATCACCACTTCCCTCGGGGCCGTGATCACCCCAGAGGCATCGTCGCCTGCCTAAGGGCATGGCCACCTCAGGGCCGCTCAGTTATCTCAGGGCCACAGTGGCCTCAGGGCTCTTGGTCATCACTGAGATGACCACCGTGTCCCTCTGGGTCGCAACCACCGCAGCCCAACCCCACAGAGGGGCTGTGGCTCTCACAGTGCCTTGGCCCCGCAGTGTGTTTTGGGGGACGTGGCCACCCCCTCCTTTGGGGTGACACCGGCAAATCTCCAAGCACGTCCAGGAAAGCCACTGCTCGTGCAGATTCCAGAGTGTGGACAGAGTGGCTCCATAATGATCTCTCCTTGTCCTACAGGCTGCCCTGGGAAAAATTCCATCCCAGGATAACACTACTGCCAACCCCAGATAAGCTTTTCCCTCCCAGACGTGCTTTAAATGTTCACATGTTCCATTCAGAGGAATTCTGTACAATTCCTGCTGTGTTTTCCACCCTGCAGTCGCTCCAGTTACACCAAAAGTCAATCCACACGAAAGCACATGGACACAGAACAGCACAAATCCACAGCCCCAGCTCAGCAGCCTCCCCACCCAAAATCCCAAATAAAGGACTTTCTGGGACCCCTCTTCTTGTGCACACTCTTAAAACCAAGGATTTTGCACCAAACAAAGAAAAGAAATCCTACCTTGCAGAAGGTTAATATTGTGACAGAAAGGCAGAAAGTTTTCAAAACAGAGATTATTTTAAACACTTGCCCTGTTTTTTCACTCATCTGACGTCTATTTCCATGGAAACCACATCCAGAGCCGAGCTGCTAGAACTGGGAGAGGCTTCTGCCAGAGTGGGCATGGGAAGAGCCATTTTCCAGCAGCATGGAAGAACCTTTTTGTGGGGTTGGAGGGATTTCAGGTTCCAAATCTGAAATCTGGTGCGGCTGCTTGGCCCTTTGGGATCACGCCTGGCACCTTCCCGGGGTTCCCGGCTCCATCCCGGGAAACCCACATCGATGTCACCCACGACACACGTGTTTTCCACCGAAACATCTTGAGTGCTTGGATGAAATGGCATCACATTTGCTGGGAGGCAAAGCGGCCAAGAGCCCCTGCCATCAGCCTGTGTTTTACTTTATCATTTATTAATTATGTGTAGCTCAACAGCGTGTCGGACGCTTTAATATTAATGCTTTTTAGTAAAATCAATGAGCTTATCCTGGGATGATCTCAGGGTCTCCCAGAGGAAACAAGGCTTCCTGGGCTCGGGGCTTTTGGTTTAGTACCTGTGTGGTGGCCTTTAGTCAGCACTCACCCCCCCGGGAGGGAGGATGATGAAATACCGTTTGCAGCTTTTGAAGAAGGGATGGAGGCTGAGATAAATCTACGAGTCATGCCTGCTGTTCTCAGTGCTTTCCATCTTATTTCCTGGCCTCTCACAGGGAAAAATAAAGGGGGAAAAAAAAACCCAACCTGACTGTAACTTACCTCCCCTTGCAGATTGGTTTTAAAGCCAAAAATACTTCTTTTGGGTAAGAACTGTCTTATGTAAGAGGCAACACGGTTTATTGACGAGAGGCACCGAGCTGGGAATAGGATTTGGGATCCGTTCCGAGCTCTGGCATTTTCCACGCTGTGCCACTCGGGTTGAGACTCTTCACCAACCCATTCTGGTGGTGCCTCCTGCCCCTTGTCACCCCCCCTGACCACACCACGACCTGAGTAATGATCTGAGTAATTCTTTTTAGGCCTCTGCCTTGACAACACCCGGGCTGAGCTCCTGTGAGCTCATCAGGAATCCTGCCTGCTCCCGGTCAGTGTTGTGTTCTCTAATGAATGTTTTGCTTTTTTTAATGAACATCCCTGGAAACTTTTTACCTGAAAAACGTTTTTATCATATAGTAAATTACATATAGATCCAAGTTAAATTGTTAGGTTAATAAGTGTTGAATTAATGCTGTTAAGTGTTAAGTTATAAGTTAAGTGCTACCAGGCCTTTGGGCCATATCCCTTTTTGTCCTTCTACCTTCTGTCCTTTTGTCTCACCTAACCCCCCACCCCACCACAGCCACAGCCTCCACATACAGGGTCTTGTATTTATTTCAGTCCAGCCTGACACTGATTTTAGATTTTTGTGGGCTTTTTCTCCGTGTATTTGAACTGTTAATAAGTATTAGAGTGAACTCTCTTGTGCCATTGCCTTTATATTAAACCTGCTTTCACCAACACCTTTGCTGGTGATTTTTTGAGCGACCCTAAAACACTCATTTCACAACACCTGCCACAACTGGTTTTGAATTTAAACCAAGATCTTTGAGTATTATTGTGATGCAAAGGGAAACAACACCTCTCAGCAGCTGGAAAGACACGGGGACGATCTCATTCTTGGCCTCATTGCTAGAGTGGTTTTATTTTTGGAGCATTTCATAAAAGCCCCATTTGTTTATGTGGCATTTATTTTCGTCTGATTTCAAGGAGAATGGAGTATATGAAAAGCTTTTATTTAATTTGCATTTGATTTGTGTTTATCGACACATTTACTGCAATTCTAAACAGACTCTTCCTTCCTCCAGCCTTGCAGAGTGTGGCTGTGGTAGTTTTTATCTACTGGATTCCTTAACATCAACTAAACCATTTTTTTGCTTTAATTCCAGTTTTACTACTAGAAGAGCAGGCAGCAGTGGGAGAAATATCCTCCAACATGTCATATTTAGCCCCAAAATGGGGTTCGAGGAGGAAAATACCATTTCAAGCCCAAATTTAACATCAGAAGGAATTTATGCTGGATGAATTTAGGCATCCTGAGGAAAATAAAGGATCACAGCAGAACCTGCAGAAGATATTCCCAGCACAGAAAGGAAAAAGGCTTTGTAAATTAGGAATATGACCGGTGGCTGTGACCAGTGAAAAATTTGAGCTGGTGATAACAGCACCCACTTAAAATCATTGCCCTCATGCATCTGGCAACCACTGCAAGTGCTCAAGGGGGGGCTCATTCCCACCACAAACTAAATATGAGGCCCCTTGGCTTCATCTCAGCCCACTCTGCTCTTGGTGAAACAGATAAATCAAGGTCTCATCGGAGGGGCTCCCGGTACGTGTGAATTTGGGACGTGACGTGACCAGATTTAGCATAAAGATTAAAGCCTCTCCTCTGATGTGCTTATCAAAACATCCCACAAAGAGACTGACATAATTAGGTGACAACTCAGCCCACGGCAGCTCTTTTAACTTGCAAAAATATTTAATCTCCAATAGGGAAATGTGCTTTCTGAGTATTAAATTGCCAGCCTTAAGCTCTGGTGGTGGAGGGACTGACAGCTTATTTGTTAATGGGAGGATGTTTGGAAACACCTTGGTAAGTAATACTAGTGAGTGTTGGCTAAGGCTGGTAATAGTCACTGAATTAGCAAAGTTTATTTTAAGACTAGAAATCCAATATATTATTTGACCTGAGTCGATCAGTTTAAGAGATTTAATAAATAACCTGATAGAGGAGAGAGGAGTAAAAAGAAATGTTCTCTTGGCTACAAGATTTCTTTCTATCCATGAAATTCGCTGATCTTAGATTTTCCCAACCCTAACAATTCAATGATTTTGTATTTTTCGGTCTTTGTATTAACTCTGAGCTATTTTCCCCCCCCCAGCTGCATCTTTTCCACCCTCACCCTGGATGTGCCAGTGTGCCCCTACCCAACAAAGGCCTTGCAAGGAAAATTCTTGGCCACAAAAGTCTCATTGGCCTTCAGATAAAACTACCTTTTAATCCAAATGCAGCCAAGGAGTCCACAGAATTGAGGAATAAAACAAGACTTTTAGGGAGTGTCTCCCTCACAACGAAATGCCTTTTCCACAGGCAAGAAACGTTTAAGGTAATTGGTATTTGTTTACTAGAGGTGTTTAGGCTGATACTATATTTATGCTGAAAAACACCATTAAGAAAATGTTCCCTTTGGAATAAATTTGCACTTGCCAATGAGCTGTTGGAAGTAATTTAATTTTTTTCGAATCAGACAGGGTGCCTGGCTTCCACTGCCAGGTTGTTTCTTGAGAAATTCGCTCGAATCTGTTAATTCCTCCTTCAAATGAGGCAAGTAAAAGTGCTCAGAGCAGATGGTGACGGCGCCTGCAGCAACAGAGACGAAAATATTAATTAATTGCCTTGATATTGGGGCAATATAACCCTGAAATGTCACGTTCACCCCTTCGAATGCAGCCACATATTGCATGATACCCAAATACTGTGGTGATGGGGGCTGACAAGGCTCTAGAGTAGAAGAGGAACATAAGCTGCTAATGAAATAAAGACAGAGGCTCCAGGAGAACTCTGTTCCCCTTCCAAAAAATTCTCAAGCATGCTGAAACAGCCACAGACCCTAAAATAAGGTCGGGGGACTGTGGCACCCACCACGAGCACCTTCCTCCTCAGGACGCTGAACAAGATCTGGTCTTTCCCCTAAATAGGTCTGCCCGTGAGCCAGCCTGGTCAAAGGAACAGCAGAACTCCCTTCCCAGCCTTCTGGCCTGTTTTTCATTCTTTGTTTCCTAAGAAAACGAGGGTTTACATGTTCAGACTCCTTCTGTATCTCTGCCTGGTCCTCTCCCCCAGCTTTTATCTTCAGTCCCTGCCACTCCGATAAATATGGATAAGAGCTCGGTGACATGAATTCCACAAGTTTCTTGAAAACAGATGGCTGGGGAGAGGCAAGAGCAAGGAAAAGGCTCCAGCACAAGCCCAACTATTATTAGAGAGCAGAGATTTCACACCAGGCAGAGCTCTCACAGCCACTCCCTCGAGCAGGGGACGGTTTCAGAGCTGCTTGTTTCCTTCTTGGCACCAGCAGATCCTGCAGGACATTCCTGCGCAGGTGTGTTCTCCTGGCAAACACAAGGACAGATCCATGTGGATGCTGGCTCCTAGCTCCACTACATCCAGAAACATGTGCTGGAAGCTGTCCTGGAGATCTCCTCACGTTGCCTCCCCCCCTCTCCTGCCTCCCAACAGAGCCAGGAGCCTCGACCCATTTCTCTGGGTCCTCCCTGCTTTTCCCTCTCTGCTCCAAACTGCAGCTCGCAAATTTGCATTTCCATATGGAGCACCAAGAGCTTTGCTATTCCAGGAAGCCTGTAAACATTTCACTACCAGGGGTGCAAAAATAACTGTGCTGCTCCGAGCTGCATCACCCCGTGGTAGTGAGGGGTTGGGGAGAAGCACAAAAAAAAAGGGATTGTGGGGTGGTTTCTTTGGTGTAGGAGCCAACAGAAGATGTACTAATTAGATTTCAAAAGTGTCAGAGTCAGCCATTTGAGCTGGGATACAGCAAAGGAGACGGTGTGATTCTGACAACCACATGGAATAGCAATGCATGGAGAAGCCATAAAATATTCAACAGCCGTAGAACGTTCCAGTAAAGGCATTTGCTTTGGGTCTTTGAAAATAAGGTGGGGAGGAGGAAGAAAAGCTGGGTATAACACTAATTATTCCCCAGTTCCTAATTAGTTCCTTGAATTTAAAACATGGATTCAGCTCCACCAGCAGCTCAGCAAGTCCTTTGTGCTATTAATACTTCCCTGGCGTGATATGGTTAAAAATACTCCCACCCTTTCAAGCGAAAATGTGGCTTGGAGGTGTCACGATGGGAGGAGTTCAGGGATGGAAATCCTCTTAAAGGAATATGACTTCCCCAATATCAAAAAAAACCAATATGAATGATCCTCTAAAAGCCCCCAGACTGAGCCTGTTCCCACAAAAGGGCCAATCTGAACATAATTCTCAGTGCAGAGCTCTTGGGCCCCCTGTCATCAGAGCGGCTTCCCTGGCAAAAATCAGCGCCCAGCCAAAATGGGAACAGGTTTTTGTTTTTCAGGAGACCTGCTGCCTGGGGAGCAGGTGGGTTTGCAGTTCCCAAGTGCCTGGGTCCTTCAGACACGCTGCACGAGGCTGAACTCCAACTGAAAGGCAGGATTTTGAAGTGTCCCCCCCTTCCTCCCACCCAGGGAACGCAGGAGATCCCAACCCGCCCCGAGCAACAGCCATTTTCCCCTGGAATTCTGTGGGGGTTTATGGGTGAGATCCATCCAACACCGTGGGCAGAACAAAACATGCCTCTTCCCACAGGATTTGTGAGACAAGGAAACAAGGTTGGGGGGTGGTGGTGGGGGGTGTTTATGGCACCTTTTGGCTTCAGTTTGAGGAGTCCAGATTCGTGTTTCCACGTTTTAGATCCCCTCAGGACAATAAGCAGTTCCCCTCCCATCTCCACCGACAATTCTGCATCAAAATGGGTTAATTCCTGCTCAGTTCCCCTGGAATCTCGGCAATACCAGCACAGAAACAATACCTGCACTTAACATTTGCTCCGTGCTGTTTGATCCCTTTTTCCCCTAGTAATTTGTGTCTGTAATAGATCAATATATAAATTAAAAGACAAAAGAACCTGACACAGCCACTGCAGGCTGTGAGGGCAGACAAAGACAGCCTTTCTAGTGGAAAAATATCCCTGCCTTTTAGGCAATAAAGCCAGCAAACTGCTGCTGTATACCAAAATCCACATCCACAGAGACACCCCTACGCAATGGGCAACATAAATTTTAATTACATTTTAAAATTTTTAATTAAATTTAAAAAGAAAAAACAAACCAAGCCCACAAAACAAACCACAACCAAGGCCTTGAGTGATAAACATCAGAGAGCCACTATCAACACGAGGGGACAAGGCAGCCTGAAGTTGGTGGTTTGGGGTGTCCAGTGCCACCGTGTCCCCCAGGGAGGGGTGATGACACTCTCAGTACCTTCCCACACCTCAGTCTGGAGTCAAAATATGAGCTAAAGGGCTAAAAAGGAGGATGAGACATTTGGGGTCTCCTCCCTGCCCAGCTCCCTGCTCTTCCCCATGCTGGGGTGCAAGGCAGGAGCCAGCTGAGCTCAGCCTGTCCTTCCTAAAATGGGGGAAAGCTGGACACTGACCAAAATGGACCATTTCAATCTGTTTCAGCAGCTTTTTCAGAGCAGCCTGGAACTGGAGAGACCTCCCACAGCTCCTTCTCTCCTCCAGCACTTCAGTTTCCCCTCCCCAGTCCTTTTATCCCCCCTCTATTCAGGAATCATCTCTAGGTCAGCAAGAGGCCGCTCCAGCCCGAAATGGGTCTTCGTGCTGCAGACTAAAAGCTGTCAGAAAAACCAGCTGTGCCCCCCAGATCCACTCAGCGCTGCTGGGTGAGGGAACAGGAGCCCTCTCGGCCCTCGGTGTTGCCTCTTGAAGGGCGGGGAGCCCGGCAAGCGCCACACCCGGAGCGCAGAGCGTCGAAGCCGGGCGAGCACGTGCCCAGCTCTGCATCCCGAGGGCCTGTCCTGCCCCGGATCCCAGCGTGGGAGGAACTCGGGAAGATGACAGCACTGAGCTCAGTCCCTCGTGACTGCAGCATTCGGGGCTTTCAGCTCGAGGGCTCAGCGGTAAAAACTCCCTTCGGGTACCAGAAGACTCGGTTTTCCTTCGGGATGTCACCCGGAGCAAAGCTTTGATTTTCTGATGGAAAAAAAAAACCCAAACCCAAGATAAAAACCAAGTATATACTCACCAATCAAAGGAATTCTGCTCAAGAAGGTGCTGCCCGGGGTTTGGGTCAACACTGCACGTGTGTCCACGCTGGTCTTCGAGGCCGGTTCTGGGCACTGAGCTCCTCTAGCAGAGCTCGTGTGTTCTCACTGCACACACTGGGCTCAGCTGGCAGCGTCCTGGACCTTCACAGCCTGCTGTGGATCCAGGCCTTACTACTTTCCTTAAAAAAACACGACAAAAGGGAAAAAAAAACCCAAACAAAACACCACCACCACCCCCCCCTACCACCACTACAGCGTTACGGTGATTACAGGGAGGTTTAACACGCCTCGATTTGCATTAACTAAATCAACGGGGAGGCTTCAATTGAAGCAAAGGAGGTTTTTTTCTCTGCACGGCAGCAAAAAGCTGCGGAAAGGCTGGAGCTGGGAACTCCGGTTTGCTGCCTGGCTGTGCGGCGGGATGGGGAGGGATGTGCCGGCTCCCAGGAGGGAGGGAGCCGCAGGCAGGACGAGCCGGGGGTGGGGAGGATGAGGAGAAGGCTCTCAGCTCTAAGATGTGAAGAGCTCCGAGCCGGGTCTGTGCTGACACGGGCGGATTTGAGCCCGGGGAGGGGAAAGCTTCGGAGCCGAGGCCGTTCGGAGAGCGGAGGTTGCTCCGCCAGGGATAAGCCCTGGGAAAGAGGAATGTTTCCATTCATACCCCGGCCCTGCTGCAAGCACAGCTGTGAGGGGAATATAAATGGGCAGCAGGGTGGGTTGTGGGTTTTTTTTTCTATTATTTATTTTTAAAGCCACCGGTTCGAATACTGAAGCAGAGCTGACACGCTGGAATGCCTGGCTGGAAGTGAGCCCTTCCAGCTCCCACCCCTCCAGGGCAGGGCACGGCCAACCTGCAGGTGGGTGCTCCCAGGGCCCACCCCACAATGTAAAGAAGTCAGTGTTTCCTTCCCATGCCCCTAAGAAACAAAATCCACCTGGATTTAGGGAGAGAAAGCATTCTAGTTCACATTCAAACCCAGACCTTTGGGTTGGAACGACACGACCAGCCCAGAGCTGGTGCTGGAGGGGTGTGGTGGCAGATCACAGCCTGGGACAGCCCTTAACTCCTGCTTTTTTTTTGCCAGAAAAGCTCCCAGTGTGGCACAGGCAACCCTGGAGGAGCCTGGGACACCCCAGAGTGGAGGACTGTCCCCTCTGGTTGCTGGCCCAGGCAAGTGGCAGGGACTGATGTTCAGTCTCTGCCTATGTCCAGCCTGGGAAACACCAGCAGAGCTGTCCCAGCCCCTTCCTTTCCAACCTCTCAGGGCCAGGAGAGCAATCCCAGCAAGCTGGGACGTGGGGATGTGCTGCTTGTGGCTGGGGCAGAGTTGATTTCCTCCACAGTAGCTGGCCTGGGGCTGTGTTTGGGTTTGTGCTGAACAGAGGGTTGATAACTCAGGGATGTTTTGTTGTTGCTGAGCAGCTCTTGAGCAGCAGTCAAGGCCTTTTCTGCTCCTCGTGTCACCCCCAGTGACCAGGCTGGGGGTGCACAGGAAGTTTGGAGGGGACACAGCTGGGACAGCTGACCCTGCCTGACCCCAGGGATATCCCAGCCCATCCAGCCCACCCTCAGTATATAAAGTAGGAGGAAAAAGGAGGCAGGGGGGACACTGGCAGTGATGGCATTTACCTTCCCAAGCCACCCTTAGGCAGTGGCTAAACCCCCTGCCTGCCCATGGGAAGTGGGGAATGAATTCCTGGCTTTCCTTTGCTTGCACACACACAGAGTTTTTGCTTTCCCTGTTAAACTGTCTTTATCTCAGCCCACGAGTTTCCTCACTATTCTGGCTCTCTCCCCCATCCCACCAGATGGGTGGGAGCAAGTGGCTGCATGGGGCTTGGATGTTGGCTGGGATTAAAGCACACCAGGGAAAACACCTTCCTGGTGTGCTCTGCTGGGATCTGTGCCCCATCTTTCACACACGCTGCCTCGGGGCCCCGAGGCTGGAGCACGTCATGGAGATCTGGAGCAAAGGACGGCCTGGGAGGGAGCCTGGCTGAAGAGATGGCTCCAGGCTGGATTTTAAAGCAGATGCAATAAGTCAGTGAATTAGGAAAATGCCCGGAGAGAGGGCTCCTGCACCATCACATCCCACAGAGAGCAGAGAGAGGCCGATGGAGCGGAGGGAGGAGGGTGTCTGCCCTGCCCAAGTGACCCCAGGACTTTCTCAAACTCTTTCTGGCCGGGTTTTCCTCCAGAGGCACAAAAATAATTGGGAAGGTGGTTCTGGTTGGCTCTGGAGTGGGGGGCAAAGGGATGAAGGGCCAGGCAGAAGGATATCTGCCTGCTTCCCTGATCCCCCCTGGGCGCTGGGGATGGGAATAAGCAGCTTCCCATGAACCGAAGGGTTAATGGATGTCAGACACCCTCCCAGAAGAGTCTGTTTCTACCACCCCCTTCTGAAAGCCTTTACATAAGACTCTTGCAGAATTTATAGCCTGTCTCAGCTGTGCCACCACTGGGCTGCTCCCCTGTGGCTGCCAGCGCAGATCCTCGGCCCTGCTAATTCCGGGAGGAAAATGGGATTTGATTTCTGCACCAGTCACTGTCTCTCACCGTTAAAACGGGACCTGACGGGCTCTGTCCATCCCCCCCCTCCCGGGGCTCAGCCACACGATTCCTCACGCACATCGACCTTGAATGTCCCCCACCCACCCCCAGCATCGCAGCAGAGGACTGTCTCCACTGTCTCCACACCCCAGCCTGGACCCAGGGCTGGGAACAGTGTAAAACATTTAAAAATAAGTATCTGGAAGCCTTAAAAGCAGCGGGGCCTTGCGGTCCAGTTCACATCAGTCCTTTGTGTGTCACTGGGGAGCGCAGGAGACACTGAGTGATGTCCTCTCTGCTGAAGGATGTCCTCCCTGCTGCTGTGCCTTCCCCCGAGGCCATCCCGGATCATCTTGGAGCATCCTCAGCCTCAGGGCTTGTCCTTGGCTGAGGGTGGCTGAGACACAAACAACCCAGGCACCGGAGGAGTGAAATGCTGCTTTTCCGTTCCCGTTCTTCCCCTGGAAAAGGGCTTTGCTGGTACCCACATCACCCACCGTCACCAGGAGAGGATCAGCACCACCCAAACCCCGTCTCCTCCAGCCTCCCCTCCTTCCTTCCCCGAGGAAATCCTGACTCGGCGTAGCCCCAGGCGCTGTCTCTGCAGCTCCTCTCCGGGATGGCAGGAGATGGAGCAAAGCCGCCTCCGTCCCCCCCCCTCGGGTGTGTCCCAGCTGGAATCCTGCACCGCGGCGGGGACAATGCAAAAGCAGATGGTGTGTCAGGAGCCGGGATGCTCCCGGCAGCTGCCGAGCCGGCGTGTCCAGGATCCCTGCTGCCTCTGCCACCTCGGTGCCTGCCAGGACCCTGGGGAGGGGCTCCGGTGGGGTAAATCCGTGCGGCTCCACCAGCTTCAGCCCTTCCTCGGGGTGGAAGCGTCACTTTTCATGCTGCACAGACGGGCCGGGTTGCTTTCCTTCCATCCCCGAGGCCAATCCCAGTCCCCGTTTCACATCCCTGTGCTGCTGAGGTGTTCAGAGACACCTCCTTCCAGCCAGCTTGCTGTTTCTTTTTTTCCCCCTCCAGACTCTCCTCTTTCTTTCCCCCTCCAGATCTGAGGCGTGCATGCAGCCATCTGGCCAGCTTTCCAGGACAATGACAGGATTTTTCCTTACTCCTGTGCTTGGAGCCCTGATGCTGCATCTCTCCATTCCGGTTCTTTTGGCTGTGACTGAACTATCCCCCAACCCACAGCAAACCACCCCCCTCCCTGCTCCTGCCAGATGTGCCCCAGCTGCAGCAGATCCAGCAAAGGGATCACTGCCCACCCATCCCATGCGCAGGAAGGATCTCACGTCGTGCCCAGGTGAGGCCCTGGCACAGGTTGCCCAGAGAAGCTGTGGCTGCCCCTGGATCCCTGGAAGTGTCCAAGGCCAGGTTGGACGGGGCATGGAGCAACCTGGGGTAGTGGAAGGTGTCCCTGCCCATGGCAAGGGGTGGAACGAGGTGATCCTTAAGGTCCCTTCCAATCCAAACCAGTCTGTGACTCTGCAACAGCCAACCCAGTCTTTACCCCTGCGGGTTTTATTCCCTTTGTCCCACAGCCCTCACCGCAGGCACATGAGCAGGGAGGGCTCTCCTGGCGTGTTCCCTGAGCACCTCAGTCACCAGACGTCCTGTGAGCACAGTCCTCAGCTCCTGCTCTCCCCATGGGCCCTCCTGCCCTTCCTGGCTCCTGCACGGATCATTCTGGGCAAGAAGGAGTGAGCTCCGACCTCGGAGCGGCTACAGGTTGGACCGGCAGAACGGTGCTTCTCGAACAACCGAGTCTCCCACGCCTTCCAGGAGGTCATCCCACTGGTCAAACTCCTCTTCCAGGTCTGCACGGGGCACAGATGGTTTGGGGGTTACTACAGCCTCATCAGCCCCACTCCAGGGGTCACAGAGGAGCAGCCACCCGACCCCTTTTGCTGTGGGAAGCACCGATCCCAAGCCCAGCGAGGCAGTGGCCACCCCGCAGCCCCCCACAAGCTGGGGAGCTCTCCTGCCCTCCCCAGCCCCTGAACAACGTGCCCTCCACCCGTACCGAGGTGCCTCTGCAGGAAGGCCAGAGCTGCCTGGCTGGTGACAGCCAGACCCTTGTTGGGGTCGAGGGTCCCCCTCGCGCCGAAGATGCGGCTGATGAGTTTCCCGGGGAGAAAGGCGAAGTCAGTCTGGCTCTCGTGCACGGTTCCCCTGGACAGGGAAGGGATGTGCTTCAGTGGGAGCTGGGGAGAGGTTCTCCTGCCGGGACCCAGCCCGTAGGTGCTCCCTCCAGCCCCAGCTCACAGCACGGTGATAATCTTCGTCTGGCTGTTCCTGGAGCTCAGCCTCTTCATTTTGGCGACGCTTTCTGGAGTCTGGAACTTCTCGGTGTTGACGAAGAGCACGGGCTTGGGCACCTCTGGGTACAGCAGGTTCTCCAGGGGGAACATCCAGGCGTCGAGGGCCACCGCACACCTGCAGCAGGACGGACACCCACCACGGCATCCCTTCCCACCGGGATGAGCCCCCGGAGCTTCTGCAGCTCCTCATCCCTGCTGTGGCTTACCTGAAGCTGGGCTCTTTCACCAAGGCCAGCACTGCTGTCACCCCACCAAAGGAGTGGCCCATGACGGCCACTTTGGCCAGATCAATGTTGCCCTGCAAAGAGGAGAAGGCTGTGCCCAAACCTCGCTGCAGGAGGTCCCTAATTAGGGAAGAAAGAGCCAAGGGAAGATCAGCAAAGTCCCACTGCCAGGGGGGAAAATTCTGTGTCTCATTTTCACTGCTGCTGTGATTGGGGCCTGGCTTCCCAGCGTCCACAGGGGAGGGAAGGGGAGGAGAGGCTCCAGGAAGCCGAGAGGTGGAAAGCTGTGCCTCTGCACGGACCCTGCCTGTCCCAGGAGGAAAAGTCTCAGGCAACAAGGACTGATCCTGCCACCAATGGAAATCTGGACCCTGCCCCATCCCCACCCGATCCCCCAGCAGGTCCTTCGGCACAGACAGACCCAGGTACCTTGAGCACGGAGAGATCCCAGTCCTGGTGGAGGATGTTCAGGACAGATTTTCCACTGGCGACGTCCTTGAAGAGCCGGAGCGCTCGCACACACTCCTCCGCTCTCTGATGAACCTGGCAGCCAGAGCCACCCCTCCCTTGGTTAGCCCAGCTCTTCCAACCCCCAAATTTGGGGTCAGATCCTCCCCTCAGTGCCCACTCATGCTCATCCCTCCAGGGCTTGGACCCGACAGGGCTTTCCCTGAATTACAGCAAACATAAAAGCAAGTGAGAGGCTGCAGCTCCCACAGGGATGCAGTGGATTTATTGGAATGGTTTCCTTTTGTTGTTTGCTTTTAATTTGGTTAATCTGATAGCAGAGACAGCTGGAGATGAGCAAAAGCCTCTGCTCTGGGAAGGAAGAAGGGAAGGGAAAGCCCAGGATCCTCCTCAACTGCTCCCTGGCTGAGCCTGCTGAAGCCACCCACCAGTCCAAACCTCTGTGGGGAGCCCAGACGTGCCACCCCAGCCCAGCTGCCAGGAGCAAACCTGGGTGTCCCCCTAAAGCCCAGCTCAGGGGCTCCATCCAGGAGCAGCTCAAATGCCCGAACAACTCAGGGAGAGGACACCCTGACCTGGGGCCACTTTGGGACCACGTCCTCTTGCTCCCCTAAGGACACCAGCGCTGTTGGCTCTGCACATTTAAGGCGACAAGTGACAAAAGAACTCCAGCGAAAACCTCTCTCTCCTGCTCCCTCTAACCATCACGGAGGTCGACCTGGCATCTATTTCCTTCTGTTTATCATTTATTTCTCACTCACCCTCAACATTTACACTCACAGGTTCATCTTAATAAGAAAACTGCCTCCCTTGTCTGTGCAATGGGCCGTGAGACAGAGCACACACAAAAACAAGAGGCTGGGAGGTGATTTAAGGCTGACAAAAGCACCTCCAACCACCGCGGTTCCTAGAGAGTTTTTCTACCACTAATCTTCACTTGCTGTTGTCCTTTTAAACGAGGCAAAAACAAACAGAGGGTGTGTGGGGGGGAACTTGGCTCAGCAGGAAACCTTCCTGCTCCCCAGCAAGCAGCTGTCCGGGATAATCCCGGAGAAACAAAAATCCAAGCGTGAACAAACCCAGCAGCCGGTGCGGAGCTGGGCTGGGCACGGGGCCCGGCTCTCCCCGGGGTGCAGGGGACATTATCCAGGGACATGGCAAAACCCAGCCTGGCTCCTGCCAGGGTCAGCTGGAGCCGGACAGACAGACCCCATGAACGCGGAGAGAAAACAGGCTGAACAGATTTTTCTCATCTCCAAGGAGAAAGCTCAGCCCCAGCATCGCAGCGATACGGGACTGGGAAGGGCACAAGATGAAGACCCCAGGGATACAGGAGGGACTTCACATCTGCCTGTTGCCCACCCTGAACCCCCCACCCTGGTACCTACCTGCTTGTTTCTGAAATAAAACTCCTTCTGCCCCTGGGGCACCCGTTGGAAGGGGATCCACTCCTCTCTCCCAGCCTCTGCCGTGCAGAAATAGGTGGTGGCAGCAGAGTGGTCCCTGCAGTGGCAGGAGGGAAGATGGCCATGTCATGGATGCACCAGCAACTCCTCAGAGCACAGTATCCCACCAGCCCTGACATGGCAGCCGAATTTGGTGGGGACCAGGGCACCCACCTGTGCTCCAGCGCTGCCACCATGAAACCCCAGGATGCCAGTTCCGTGCAGACAGAGGAGTACAGGGTCCTGCAAGGGAGACCAGGAGAGGCAGGGCAGGTCTGAGCAGGGCCAAGGGCAGCCCTGGATACCCAAATCCCCATCCCAGCCCTGCTCAGGGCTCATCCTACCGAAAGGCTCCCAGGCCGTGGGAGAAGATGATCAGGGGGTACCCACCGCTGCGGGGTTTGAAAGGCCCATTCCAGCTCACTGGAACTCTGCAGGAGCCTGTGGGGAGGAGAAACCCCCAGGAAAGGGGGGACACGGGCAGGAGAAACCCCCAGGAAATGGGGGACACAGGCAGAGGAGTGCTGTTGCTGCAGCAGGTCCCTGCTCAGCTCCAGCCCTGCCTGTAGCATCCAGCCAAGCACAGAGGATGGGCTTGAGCTCTGCTCAGGGAGTGGGTCCCTAAGGAACCCACATCAGGGAGGGAGTGGGTCCCTAAGGAACCCACGTCAGGGAGTGGGTCCCATAGGAACAAGGGAGCACCCAGGGTGGGGGATGACCCCCCTCACCGATGGTGATGCTGAGCAGGGCTGAGCACCAGCGGCGCTGGAGGGTGGAGTCGGCCAGCCCAGCGCAGTACTCGGAGCGTGGGATCCAGAGCGGCTCCGTGGCCCCTGCCCGGAGCAGGCAGGGGTAGAAGAGGCGGAGGAAGAGCCCCTGGGGGAGAGAGGGGAAAGGGGGACACACTGGGGGCAGCACTGAGTGTGGTGGCTGTGTCCTTAGTGAAACCAGCTGGCTGCAGCCACTCTGC
Source organism: Myiotriccus ornatus (assembly GCA_036023395.1). Taxonomy (NCBI): domain Eukaryota; kingdom Metazoa; phylum Chordata; class Aves; order Passeriformes; family Tyrannidae; genus Myiotriccus; species Myiotriccus ornatus. Next base: position 5,417,471 of record JAYRBT010000064.1, read on the forward strand.
TCTGCATGGAAGCCTGTCCCTGTTCCCATCCCGATCCCTGTCCCCATCTCCATCCCTGCCCCCTGTACCTGCCGTGTGTGGCCCACCATGACATCCGTGCAGCCCACGTGGTGAGGTCCCTGCCCCTGGGGCAGTGCCAGCATCCCCCCCATGCTGCCACGGCCGAGCCTGGACAGAGACATGGGGTCAGCATCTGTCCCCTCCCAGGGGGACCTTGACTCACTCCCTCCTCCTTCCCTCACCCCTCTCCCGCTACCCAGACCCCAGGCAGCCCCCCAGCGCCGTGCCAGCAAAACCCACCGGCAGCAAGTGGAGTAACGAGGCTCCCATTTTCCCCCCTCCCCTCGAATTCCCACGGGGTACAGTCCCTCGGGGCTGCTCAGGGATGAAAACCCTCCAGTTCCTCTCCCAGGAGCTGCCAGAGCAGGACGGTGGGGCAGAGCCTGCCCCAAGCCCACCCTGCTGAGGGTCCCCATCCCCTCGGGGGAGGCAGAGCTGGGGTGACACTGGGGGTGTGCAACCAAGGGGTCAGTGCAGGGGTGACGCCCACGGGAGCCACTGGGCATCACGAGGGGACGGGGCTCTGCAATCCCACCCCCCTCCAGTGCAGAACTACAGCTTCCAGCAGCGCCCGCGGCTGGGGAACCACAACTCCCAGCACGGTCCTGGCCAAGGACCACAGCTCCCAGTATGCGCTGGGTCCTCGGACTACACCTCCCAGTATGCGCAGCTGAACTACAGCTCCCAGTGCTTCCCAGTGCCCTTCTCCCAGAGCCCTTCCTGCAGCTCCCAGTGCTCCCCCCAGCGCCCCCAGTTACCATCGCAGCTCCCAATAGTTCCCCAGCTGCCAGTGCCCTCTAGCTTCCAGTGTCCCCCAGCTCCACCCCAGCTCCCAGTGCTTCCCGCAGCTTCCAGTGTCCCCCAGCTGCACCCCAGCTCCCAGTGCCCTCACCCCCGCAGCTCCTAGTGCTCCCCAAGAGCTCCCAGTGCCCCTAACCCGATCTCCCTCTGCAGCTCCCAGTGCCCTTCCAAACTCTCAGGGCTCCCAGTTTCCTTCTGCGCCCTCCCCGCAGTTCCCAGCAACAACTCCTCCAGCCCCAGTATCCCCCGGCCCCCCTTTCCCAGTCCCTCCCCGCGCTCACCAGTACACCGGGTCACAGCTCCCAGCACGCCCCAGTGAACTCTGCACTACAGCTCCCAGTGCCCCCGTGCACGTGGACTACAGCTCCCAGTGACACCAGCCCAAAACCACGGCTCCCACTGCAAAATCTCAGCTCCCAGTGCTCCCAGTTCCAGGGCACAATCCCAGTCCCCCGTCACAGGCTCAGCCCCTCCGTGGGGAGCTGTGGGGGTCCATGCCCATGGGCAGCACCCCAGTCCTGTCCCTGTCCGCACCCAGTCGGGTTTCTGCCCCCAGGATTGCCCCCGTGTCCCCCCAAGAGTCCAGAGGTGTTTGGGACTCCCACCGCCCATCCTCGCGTTCCTGTCCTTCTCTTAATCCGCTTTCTGGAGCTAAAGCGGCCCCAGGGCCCCATTAATCCCCTCTGCGGCCAGGGATTAATTCCCAGCGGGGCCGAGCCAGCCAGGCAAGCAAATAAATATCCAAAGATTTGGTAAAAATCGTCCCTACCATGCTCCCACACACACAGCCGCACTCCAGGCTCCCCAGCTCGGTCCCCGGCGTGCCTGGGGAAACTGAGGCAGGGGCTGGGAGCTGGATGGGGCCCTGGGCACTGTCTCTGTGTGCGTCCCCCGGGTGCCACCTGGCTGCTGGGGCAGGAAGAGGGGATCCCAGCCCGTCCCCCCAACACATCTCCCCCCCAGAGGCCAATCCACCCACAGGCTGAGGCTGGCCGGGTCGTTACACCCATGGATGGGATCCAGCGCTCTGTCGCGTCCCGGCTTGCCCGGCCGGCGGGAAGGGCGGCTGGAGCGGCCGGGAATGCCAGGACAGGGTGGGAGAGGCGAGCCCCGACGTGCCCCTGCTGCCTGCCCCAGCCCACGCCCGGCTTCCCGAAATGGGGCTCAGCCCCCTGCCAGCACCCCCACATTGCCCTGGGAGAGGGTCCTGGCTGGACGTGGTGGGTGTCGAGTTGGCTGCTCAGGACCGTCTTGCTCCGGCCTGCAGTTGAGCTCAGCAGGACTGTGGGGGTCCCACTGGGGTCCCTGTGATGTGGGTGTCACTGGGGACCCTCACACTGGGCTCATGCAGTGTTCACAAGGACTTTTCTTTAAAGGGATTAACTCAGCCCGTGGCCCCCACTTGGCTCCTGTTCCAGTCACCCCACCGAGAGTTCTCCCTCTGATTTGGGGGGTCAGGCCAGGCTGGGACCCCCATCTCTGCCCCCTAAGAAGGTGAACCCCACAGTCCACCCCCACCTTCGTGCCGTGGGTGCTGGGAGTGGCTGGGTTGGGGGCTGTCAGTGAGGATACAGAAGGGCTTATCCCTCCTGCCCCTGCCTGGGGGTGTCACTGCAGCCTGGGGGTGTCATTGGAACCGCGGGGGTCAGTGGAATCCGGGGGTGTCCTTGGAGCCCAGGGGTATCCTTGGAGCCCGGGGATTGCTGGAGTCTGGGGGTCACATCAAAGCCCTGAGGTGTCACTGCTGGAGATGGCCCCAGCTGTGTTCCTGCCCCTGCTCCCCATCGCTGTCCCACCGTGACCCCACTGCTGCCCTACAACCGGCCCGTCCCTTTGGGGGTCCCCCGGGGGGCTCCGGGGCAGAGAGACCAGCGGGACGGGCCGCTCCCCCTCGGGGGTCTCACCGGCACCGGGTGACACGGGGACGCTGGTCGTGGGTCGGTCCCCACGGGGGTCCCACGGGGGGGGGGCACAGGGACCCTGCGGACCCCCCCGGGGCACCCCCCGGCGCGCGCGGGGATCCCCGTCCCACGTGGGCGCGGCCAATGGAAACGCGTGGGTGGGGCGTGGCTCTCCAGACCACGCCCACCTCCCAACACCGGCAGCCAATGAGAGGCGGGAGGGCGTGGCCGAGTGCGGCGATGTGGGCGGGGCGAGGGCGCGGGGTAACAGATGCGGGCGGGGGGGGGCACGTGGAGAGCGGGGGGTGACGATGGACCACCGGGACCGGCCGGGAAACGGGGCCGGGAACTGACCGCGCAGGGACGGACAGCCCCGAGAGACAGACAGGCGGACAGGGGACAGCCAGCCCGGAGGGGGACAAACGGACAGGGGGCGGCCAGCTCCGGCGAGAGGAAAGGGGACAGCCAGACCGCGGCGGGACAGACAGACTGACGGGGGACAGCCAGCCCCGAGGGGAACGGGGGCAGACAGACGGACAGGGGGAAGCCAGCCTCGGGTGGGGAGAGACAGACGGACAGGGCACAGCCAGCCCCGGGGGTAGAAAGGGGACAGCCATCCCAGAGCGGGACAGACAGACGGACAGAGGACAGCCAGCCCAGAGCAGGACAGACAGACGGACAGGGGACAGCCAACAGCGGGACGGGGGACAGTAGGACAGGCAGCCACAAGGGGTGCGGACAGCCGGGGTCTTGCACAGGCAGCCTGTGGGACACGGGGACAGAGAGCGACAGACGGACAAGGTGACAAGGGGGACGCACGCCCCCAGCCCTCCCGGCCCCGGCGCTGCGCGGAGCCTCCCGCGGCAGCTCCTCCGTGCGGCCGCGCACCGGCAGCCCGGCGGGGCGGCACGGCGGCCGCTCCGCCGCCTTCCCGGGCCGGGGATGCAGCCCGGAGCCGCGGGCAGCCGGGGATCGGCGCTGCGGGGCACGGCGGCCCGACACCCACCCGGGGCTGCGTGTCCCCGAAGGTAACGGGCAGTTGGAGATAGGGGGGCTCCGGTGGCAGCGGGAGGGTCTATTCCCAGGTTTTTATTCCCAGAGGCCTGGGGGGGGGCGGGGGGGTCCTGCCGCAGGGATGTGTGGGGCTGCTTGCGGTGACACGTTTGGCGGCGACAGGATGGTGACGGCGCGACCTCTCCCCTTCTCCAGGGATTTGAAGCTGAGCCAAGCGATGGAAATGTCATTGTCGCGGCACGGGAGCCCGGAGAAGTGAGCGGCTGGGACACCTCTGCTCCGCGGCTGGAGAGCCGGACGGTCCCGAAAAACCAGCACGGCCGTGGGCAGAGGGGGCAGCAAGTGGGGTTTGCCACGGACTGCAAGGGCACAGGGCAACACCTGGGGGCCGGGAGCTGTCCCACCACCCACCTGGGGTTTGGGACATCAGCCTTCCCACCGGACTCTGGCACCCGTCTGAGCCCGATGAGGAGCCGGGGCTGTGTGTGAACCTATGCAGACCAGGAAGAAATACATTTTCCTGACTTTCCTTGCCTCTTGGCTTCTGCTTTTCTTCTTTGGAGGAGATCAGCTGCGCCGTTTCGCTTTCTTTTCTGGGAGGAAAACCGAAGCCCGGAGGAACTGGCCCCGCTGGACGGATCGGTCCCTCCTCAAAAACTTTGCAGACCCCGAGGAGCTCCAGAGGGATGGGGACCCCTCCCTGCTGTCCCCCCGAGAGCAGCGAGCGGCGTTGCTGAGCGTCTACAAGAGCAGCAGATGCCGGATGGAATCCTGCTTCGACTTCTCCAGGTGCGAGAGGAACGGCTTCAAGGTGTTCACCTACCCCCGGGAGAGGGACCAGCCCGTCTCTGAGAGCTACGGCAAAATCCTCGCCTCCATCGAGCGCTCCCGCTACTACACCCCAAATCCCGAGCAGGCCTGCCTCTTCATCCTCGGCATTGACACGCTGGACCGCGACCACCTCTCGGCTCAGTACGTCCACGATGTCGACGAGAAAATCCGCGGCTTCCCGCTCTGGAATGGCGGCCGGAACCACCTCATCTTCAACCTCTACTCGGGCACCTGGCCCAACTACACCGGGGACCTGGGCTTCGACATCGGCCAGGCCATCCTGGCCAAGGCCAGCTTTGACACCGAGAGCTTCAGGCCCGGCTTTGACGTCTCCATCCCTCTCTTCTCCAAGGACCACCCGCAGCGCGGCAGGGAGAGGGGGTGGTTGTCTCAGGACTCCGTTCCCCCGAAAAAGAAGTACTTGTTGGTGTTCAAGGGGAAGCGATACCTGACCGGCATCGGCTCCGGCACCCGGAATGCCCTGCACCACATCCACAATGGGAAGGACATCATCTCCCTCACCACCTGCAAGCACGGCAAGGACTGGGAGAAGCACAAAGATACGCGCTGCGACAAGGATAACGTTGACTACGAAAAGTGAGTTGGAGATGGGGCGTGAAATATGGGTCTGGGGGGAGTGGGACACCCCACAAATGTTCCTTTCTCTCTGCGTGCCTGCCTGTGGCAGCTGAACCTCCGGGGAGGGAGGTTTTGGGCTCTCCCAAGAATAGATGAGGGTTCCATGCCCCAGTGGGGAGCGAGGCACTGAGTGCTCAGGGCTTTCCTGGTCTGCATTAAAGTTGGAGTAATCTGGTGAGAGCAGCTCTTATCTGCAATCGCTGCCACCACCTCTAATACGATTTCCCTTTTCCCCAACACTGATGAATGACGCTTTTCTTCTCCCCCCCTCCCGCCCTCCCTCAACATAAACGTTTCTCTTGGAGATGAGCCCGAAACATCCCCCCTCACTGACTCCACTAAAAATCCCACAAAACTACCGGGTCTGTGGGCAGTGTGGTGGTGGGTGGGGGTCCCCCTGCATCCTCCATCACAAATGGAGGTGGTGGCAGCAGTGTGTGATGGAAAAAGTGGGGGCACAAAGTTGTGTGAGTTTGGGGGGGATTCCATGCTGCGAGGACACACGGCAGCTCCTCATCTCCCCATCCTGCTACTTGGGACCCGTCACCAGCTGCCCAATCCAGGGCTGGTAAACACAGACCCCATCCTGCCGGCGATGGGCAGATCCCATCCCACTGCCTGGGGACATCCCACAGCCACCCTGTCGGAGAGCAGATGGGGAGAGGCCACGTTGGGCATCATCCTCAAAGCGTCTTAGGAGGTGCTGGGAGGTAAAAGTGGAGCTGGGGCGCTGGCACTGGGATTAGCTGCGGCCCCAGGATGGGTCACACATCTCGTGACCCCGTCTGGAGGGTGCCACCAGCCCAGCAGGGTCAGCCCTTGCAGCAAGGTCTTTTTGGGATGGGGCATTGCAGGGTGATGGGGCTGATGGGACGGAAGGCCCAAGGTGAGCCCCGCGCCATGCCAAGGGGCAGTGGGATGAGAAATCCCCCTGTCTGCCCACCCAGGTAATCCCCTAATGCTGTTTGCAAATACAGGGAGATTTACACCTCTCCCAGGATGGCTTTAGGCAGCGGATAGATGGGGAACACGTGGCACAGGGCAGCATGCTCTTGTGTGACCCTGAGCCTCCACCACCCTGCTCATCCCTGTGGGACACCGGGCAAAAAGCCATTGGCGGTCTCCATCACGCTGGGCCAGCTCTGCCCAACCTCCCGTGGGGATTGATGCCCTCCTGCCCTGGGAGATGTTCCCAGACTTGGACAGGGGACAAGCCAGCAGGGAGGGGACACACCACAGTTGGCAAAGCGAGGCCCCAGCTGCCCCGTTCACACAGTGTGTTGGGGACATCGGGTGCTGTCACCGTGGAGGCAGCACAGGGAGCAGAGGAAGGCCTTGCTGGGGGTTCCATCATCCTCCTCGACCCTGCTGTGGTCGGGGTGGGGGGAGGGGGATGCCAGAAACAAACTGGTTCTGTGCTGGGATAAAGGGTGGCTTGTGGCAGCGCTGCGGGCCAGCCCTGCTACCGGCTGCCCCGGGTTTGGAGCAATCCGAGCGGGTTGGGAAAGGCTCTCTGGAGCCGACGATCCCCCGGTGGCACCGTGCCTGGCCGGAGCCACGGAGGGGCCTGGCGAAGGGAGCGTGGCGGGCGCCCGTCCCGGCTCCCAACAAAACAAGGAAGCCCTGACGGCCGTGATTGCCCGGAAACCGCAGCAGCGTCAGGAGCGAAGTATTTCCATCGGGAGGTTTTGGCCCCGCAGCCCGGCCGGCGCCAGCCTCCCCACGGCACTGCTGCAGAGGCGAGGCTGCCCCCCGGGATGTGTCCCGCTGCCCACCCAGCCCTGGTAGCAGGAATGGCCCCCCGGGGATGCTGGGGGTCGTGGCTGGGTCTGGGGTCCCCGAGGAGCGGGTGGCAGCAGTGTCTGGCCCCGGGGATGTGGCTGTCACTGCTGTGGTTTCATGGGGAGGGTCTGGGCACTGTTTGGAGCCGCCGTCACCCCTCCTCTTGGGTTTTGGGTGTCAACGAGTCAGGGTGCACTAACGAGGCTTTTGGCATCCGCCAAAACAGTTTAGACACAGTTTAGGGACAGTTTGATCAGAGGTGGGTTTTATTGTAAAACTTTATGCCTTGGCGTTGGGGCTGATTTCCCACACCCCAGAATGTCGGGATGCCCCAGGGTGCTCTAGCACTGTGAGGGGACACATCCTCAACTCCCAGGCTGGCGCCAGCACCACGTTCCCTCCTGGGGACCAGCACTCTTCAAGGAGTTCTTTGGTCTCCCACCCCCGCAGCTGGACCACGCACATAGCCCCTATCCCATCCAGGACGCGGCCGCCCCGTCCCTCCCTCCCCGCGGGCAGGAACAGACGGGGTCTGTCCCGACCTAGAGTCAATATTGGATTTTCCGGCGCGGTCGCAGGGACCCGGCAGCGGACGCGCCTCTCCCCACCACGGCACAGAAGGGGCTTTCATAGCCCCACGGGCGAGCCCGGCCCGGGGGGGCAACGCTGGCTGCACCCACAGCCCCCTCCCAAACGCTGCCAGGGCAGGCAGGGCTGGTCCTGCCTGGCAAGTCCGGGCACGGCAGAGGAGTCGCCGCAGTTTCGGGCTTGGGGGTTCGGGTGGTGGCTTTGAGTAGAGTTTCATTACTGGAGGGTGGGGGGAGCAGGGTCATGCCTTTAAGGGCACCGGGGTCCTATCCTGACCCCCTCACCCGTTAAGGGTGACACATCACCCAGGGAGTGTCTGCTCCACCAGCCCCAGGGAGCAGGGGATATTCAGAGCCAAAATCAGCCCCAGTCAATCCTAACACTGCCCTGGGCTGGTCACACACACCCTCCAGGTGCAAGTGAGACCCCCAGGATGCTCCTGGATTGGGACTGTGGGTCATTCCTGACTCCCACCCCATCTCCAATCCCAGGTTCGACTACCAGGAGCTGTTGCACAACTCCACCTTCTGCATCGTGCCCCGGGGCAGGCGCTTGGGCTCCTTCCGCTTCCTGGAGGCTCTGCAGGTACAGGGTGGGCAGGGGGACAGGGACCCCCTCCTTGGGGTCCGGGGGGCTCTGTCCCACCCCTGTGGGGTCCCACCACAGGCTGCCTGCATCCCCGTGCTGCTGAGTGATGGCTGGGAGCTGCCCTTCGCCGAGGCCATCGACTGGAGCAAAGCTGCTGTCGTGGGCAGTGAGAGGCTCCTGCTGCAGGTACTGTGGCTGGATCCTGCCCCAAAACGGGCACAGGGGACCCCAAATCTTAATTTCAGTGGTGGTGGATCCCCCAGCCAAGTCTGGGGGTGAAACCCCTGCTGCCAAGTCCAGCAGCTCTCATGTGGATGGATGCAGGAGAGTCTCATCCAGCTTGGAAGCGGGGTCTTGTTCCAGCTGCAGCCCTCGGCGGGGGGGGTTCATTTTGGGGGGGTGACCAAGACCCATCCCAGACTCTAACTCTTGGAGATCCTGGACCAGATCCTGCTCCAGAGAGAGGGAGTGCAACACCCCAGTGGAGTGGTGGCACAGCATCCTTGGCTGGGTTGGGGGCAGGGGGTTGCCTTGGGATGGATGGAGGTGGTGGAGGCAAGGAGCCCTGCTAGGGGGTGCTGAGAGGAGAAACCAGCTCCCCCCTGCCATCACAGATCCCTTCTGCTGTCCGCTGCATCCACCCGGAGCGCGTGCTGGCTTTCCAGCAGCAGACCCAGTTCCTGTGGGATGCATACTTCTCCTCTGTGGACAAGATCGTGCACACCACGCTGGAGGTGAGGCCCCCACCCCAAACTTCCCCTCATAGCTCCCAGGGTCACAATCAGGGTGCTGGGAGCATCACTTTGCCCTCTGGCAGATCATCAAGGACCGTCTGTCTCCGCACCGTTCCCGCTCCCGCTTCCTCTGGAACACGCTGCCCGGGGGGCTCCTGGTCCTGCCTGACTTCTCCACCCACCCAGGGGATTTTCCCTTCTACTACCTGCAGCACGGTAGGACCCCACCTGTCCCCAGCTGAGCACGGTGAACTCAGTGCATGCCACAACAACCGTCTTCTCTCACATCCTTTTTTCAGGCTCCAGCCCCTCCGAGAAGTTCACAGCCTTCATCCGGGTGGTCTCACAAGCGGGTTCCCTCTCCCAGCCCTTCTTCAGGCTCATCCAAGCCGTCTCTGGATCCCAATACTGTGCCCAGGTGGGAAGAGCTGAGCCCTGCAGTACCTGGTGCAGCTCCCAGGGATCCAGCTGAAGGGATGAGGGAGGGTCCTATGGGTTGGGAAGGGGATGGATGGGTTTAGGGGTGGGAGGGGGTGGCTGGTGGTGTCACCCTTGAGTGGGCAGAGGTGTATCCCCAGTCCTCGGGGTGGAGGTGGGACCACCTGGGGGTTTATCCCGGTCCAAACTGCCACGAGGTGGTTTTGGGATGAGCAGACACACCCGTCCTTCCCCCTGCAGATCCTGGTGCTGTGGAGCTGCGAGAGGCCACCACCACCGAGCGGGAAATGGCCCCAGACCACCGTGCCTCTGACTATCATCCAGGGCAGGAGGAAGGTGAGAGGAGCTGGGATGCAAGGCTGGGAGCCAGGACAGGGAGCTGGGACACCCACCCCATGGCACAGCCCAACCTGTCTTTGCCCCCTCCACAGCTCAGCGACCGCTTCTTCCCCTACACGGCCATCCAGACGGATGCAGTGCTGAGCCTGGACGAGCACACCAGCCTCTCAACCAGCGAGGTGAGGCTGTTGGGCACCCAGTCCCTGGTCCCTCAGATGCTCACGGGGCTGGCAGGAGCAGTGCTGCTGTCCCCACGTCCCCATACCCCCTGGGAGAAGGTGGGGGCGGCGATGGGTGACCCACAGTAGGTGACACCGTCCCCCCACCCCCTGCCAGGTGGACTTTGCCTTCGTGGTGTGGCGCAGCTTCCCCGAGCGCATCGTGGGCTTCCCCGCCCTGAGCCACTTCTGGGACCCCGAGCAGGGGCGCTGGGGCTACACCTCCAAATGGACCAACGAGCTCTCCATCGTCCTCACCGCCGCCGCCTTCTACCACAGGTACTCGCCCGGGGAGGGGCCGGGGGGCAGGGGAATTCAGCCACATCCTGCCCCCCACCTCGCCCCCTCCCCAGGTACTACCACAGCCTCTTCACCGAGTACCTGCCGGCGGGGCTGCGGGAGCTGGTGGACAGCCTGGCCGCCTGCGAGGACATCCTGATGAACGTCCTGGTGGCCGCCGTCACCAAGCTGCCCCCCATCAAGGTCACCCAGAGGAAGCAGCACAAGGACACGGTGCCCCAGCAGGTAGGGTGCGTGGCCGGGGGTGCGGGGACCCCCCCGAGCGGGGAGTGCGGCCCCTCACCCCCGCGCTGTCCCGCTGCCAAGGTGAAGGGCACGGCGGGGGCGGCCGGCAGCCGGCGTTTCTCCCAGCGGCAGGACTGCCTCAACCAGCTGGTGGACTGGTTTGGCCGCATGCCCCTGGTGTCCTCCCAGCTGCGCCTCGACCCCGTCCTCTTCAAGGACCAGGTCTCCGTCCTGCGCAAGAAATACCCACGCCTGGAGAGACCCTGAGGGCTGCCGGGGTGCTCTGGGTGCCCTGCTCCCGCTGCACGGAGCCCTCTGGGAGCAGATGGTTGCTGCTGCTGCTGCTGCTGCTGACGGGGTTTTACTCGTTATTGGGTTTTACCAGTGCAATAAAGGAGGGTGGAGAGGCAGAGTCTGTGGCTGCAGAAGGTGGGGGAGCGCTGGTGTTCGAGTGCACCATTGCTTATGCATTTGGCACCCTGGGAATGACCCGGGCAGCTCCAGGCTGCACATACAGCTCCCCCAGCCCCGCGGGGAGGGCGAGTCCTTCACCCTCCCGAGGGCAAACAGAGGAGTGATAAGAGGAGAGAGCAAGGCCGGTGTGTCCTCCTTCCCCCAGCTGGGATGGGTCCGCCCACAGCACCAGGCACTCCAGCACCCCACTGCCTCACAGCACTCCCTGGAGATGGGAAAAGGGGTGTTGTAGCTGCCTTACCCTCCAGCTGAATTGAAATAGCGAATATTAAGGCTGCTGGCTTCCAACAGCTGCTGCCCTCTGGCTTCCACAGCACTGGGTCTGGCCTTGATTCCTACAGATACCAGAGATAACGCCCTGATACCAGACCCAACACCCCGTGTGCTCTGCTTTATTTTCCACCCATAAGAAGTTTGCCCCGGGACACAAGCAGGGCAGTCAGTCGCGGGGGGGCTGGCATTCCCGGCAGTCCCTCATCTCCTCGGAGTAGCTCTCCACCTGGATGGTGGTGGTGTGGAAGTGGAAGGTGCCCTGCAGCCGGGAGCTGGCCTCCTCCAGCACCTCCTGCGCGCTGGCAGCGGCATCTGCGGGGAGCGAGGGAGGGGCTGTGGGGGCGTGGGTGAACCCCAAACTCCGCATTGGGATGGCAAGGGGAGGGGCGTGGGGGTGTGGGTGACCCCTGACCCCCTCCCTGGGATACTCACTGATGGCAATGTGCACTGAGAGCAGGGGCTGTGCCGCCGTCAGCGCCCAGATGTGGAGGCTGTGCACGGCCTCCACCCCCCGCACCGCCAGCAGCGCCTCCCGCACCGCGTTGAAATCCATCCCTTTGGGGGTCCCTGGGGGGGGAGAGCCATGGGCGCTGCGTGAGGGGGATCACAGCACCCATGGGTGACCCCACGGCCCAGACACCCCCTCCCGGTGGGTCCCCACCTTCCATGAGGACGAGGAGGACGTCACGCAGAATGGTCAGCGTCGTCCCCAGCACCAGCGCGGAGAAGAGGAAGGTGCAGATGGGATCCACGAACTTGTAATCGGGCTGGGGAGGGTGGGAGAGGGTGAGGCCTCTCTGGAAACATCACCTCACCCCAAGCCCCCAACAGCACCAGCAGGCAGGAGACACTCTCACCCCTATGTCTCCATCAGACCCCTCTGTCTCCATCTCACCCCTCTGTCTGGCCAGGGCTGGCTGAAGCCGCTGTCCCCATGTCCCCAACCATCCCCTTTGGCCCCAGTAACACCCAGACCTTGAAGAAGATGATGTAGGACGCGATGAGGACACCAACACTCTGCAGCAGGTCCCCCACGACGTGGACGAAGGCGGCGCGGACGCTGGCGCTGGGCTGCTCGCCGGCTGCCCCGTGGCTGTGCCCGTGGCCTGTCTGGTGCAGAGCCACCCCCATCCTGCAGGCAGGACAGTGGTGACACCCCCAGGGGCCACCAGGCACAGGGAGGGGACACCCAGGGAGGGCAGGAGCCAGCTGGCCATACGTACACGATGTTGACGGCCACGGCGCAGGCGGAGGTGATGAGCATGACCCCACCCTCGATGTCGTAGTCACCTGAGAGCAGGCGCTGGGCTGCCAGGTAGACCAGGACCCCCGTGACCACCCAGATGGAGAGCACAGAGAGCAGGGCCCCCAGGATCTCTGTGGAGAGACCCCCCACCCCACAGTGTTGCTTTGCCGCTGTGCCAAACCTGAGCTCCCTTCCAGGCTCCCCAGCAGCATCGGAGTGTGGGATGGGCACCCAGCACCCATCCCTGGGGATGCTCCCTGATCCTTGCCTCTGCCCTACCCTGCCCTTCGTGCCAGGGTTTTGCCAGGGCTCCCCATGCCCTGCAGGACACCCCAAAGCACCCAGTCCCCATGGGGAGAGCACCCTGGGATGCTCTGAGTGCTCCCTGGGGCTCCTGGGAGCTGGATGGTGGTGCCACCCCTTTACCTGCCCGGTGCCAGCCGAAGTTCATGGTTTTTGTGGGTGGGCGCGAGGACACCCAGAGTGCAGAGAGGCTGATCATGATGCTGGCAAAGTCCGTCAGGAGGTGGGCTGCGTCCGTCAGGATGGCCAGGCTGTGTGCCAGGTACCCCCCTGCAGAGAGGGGACATCAGTGGGGACGTCTGGGTGGCATCCCACCCCGAGGCGGGCACAGGCCAGCTCATCCCGTGCCACAGTGGGGTCCCCACTGTGCGTTTTGACCCCCTGAAAAACCGCAGGGACCCCATGCCCGCACCCACAGCAGGGAATCAGGACAAGAGGGGCTCTAGGGTGACCCCACGGGGACCATCCCCCCGGACCCCACACCTGCCACTCACCCACGGCTTCCCCCACCATGAAGACGAGGCAGATGCCAGCGGCCAGGTAGAGCTTCCTGCGCGCCCGCCGCTGCTGCCCGGGGTGGCCGTCGGGCCCCCGGGTGTGGCAGTGCTGGCCGTGCCGTGTCCCCAGCTCCAGGGCGGGCGCCTGCCCCTGCACCGAGCCGTGCCCGTCCTTTTGCTCAGCCCCCACGTAGGACCTGCCGGGCGAAGGGGTGGTTGGGGAGCCGGGAGGATTTTTAGGGGAGGGGGTTAGACCCTGAATGCCCCCCGCCTCCCGCGCCCCTTCCCTGGTGTCTCCTGGAGACCCCACTTTGGAGCTCCAGGGAGAAGAGGGACCCAACATCCCCAGCCCCGCCGGGTCCCCCCTACCCGGCTGCGCCCTCGCTCAGGAGGTGCCGTTTCTCCTCGCCGGCTGCCATCCTCCTGCGGGGCGGGGGGGTCGGGGCAGGCGACCCCGGCGTGTGGCCGGCGCTGGTGGCAGCCGGTGGCCTCGGATCGTGTGGAGCGCCGGGATTCGTGTGCAAATCCCGGCTGGAGGAGGGACGGCCAAGCCGGCTGCAAAGCGCCCGCCGCCGCCTTGACCCGGGGTTGGCCCCCTCACCCGGCACCTGGAGGGGGAGATTCCTCTGCCACCCCCCAGGAGCTGCACACCACAGCGTGGATGCAGCCCCCGAGGCGGGGAGGGGGGCGGGGGATGGAGCATCCCCATGTCCCCCCCCCCAAAAAAGGCTCCTGGTGATCCCCCCTCCCTGACTTGGAGAGCCCTTGGAACCCCCCAGTTTAGATCCAGCTGCGGAGCAACCATGTGATGGATAAGCCTGGAGCCAGACCTGCCCCCAGCAAGCGACTCCTGCCCCCCTGCTCTGGGTGAGCAGCACTGATTACCCTGGGGCTAATTGCAATTGTGACACAGCCCATGGGACTGTTGCAGGCCCTGCCTCTTTCCCCCCTTTGCCCCTGCTGAGCCAGGTTTATGTTTTTTTTTCAGGAGAAAAGCATTTGTGGTGTATTTTTGCATTTATGGAGTATTTTTGCATTTATGGTGTATTTCTGCATTCAAGGTGTGTTTTTGCACTTGTGTGAGCTCAGCCAGCAGCAAAACAGCAGATGCCAAGACCGTCCCCATTTTGGGGACTGGCACAGCCTGGAGCATCCTCAGCCACATTTCCAACCCCAGGCAAGCACATCCCATCGCCAGGAGATAAATCCTGCCGGGTGCTGACCTGTTATATCCCCGGGCAGAAGGCCAGGCCCACGTGCCAGTGCTGCCAGAGGTGCTAACGAGGCTGGAAATTAAAGAGGTGGATTGGAGGTGTCCCTCTGCCACGCCAAGAGCCGGCAGACCCACCAGTGATGGCACCATCCTGGCAAACCCCCCCGCCCCGCCATGCCAAGAAGGGAGAGAGGCGAGGAAGAAATAACCACCCAAACCACCAGTTCTTTCTGTACAAAATACACAAATTTCAAATCCGTGACAATTATGTACAAAAAAACAAGGAAAATTACAAAACGTGCGGAATTGTCCCATTTGCACCCGTATGGAAAAGTGTCCTGTGCTGGAGCAGGCGCCGGCTCTCCGGGCTGCCGGTCCCTGCTCTGTGTCCCTCCCCACCCTCCAATCCCAAATCCACCGCTGGACATCCTGTGCCCGCGGCGTTTCTCCCGTGCTGGCAACGTCGCTGTGGCTACTGGGAAGCTGCCAGGGAAGAGGGTAGAAGGGTCAAGGGGAGTCCAAGCCCCCCAGAGCTCCCCCAGGGGTTGAGGGTCCAAGGGGGGTGGGCTTGGCTCCTTACCCATCACTGTCTTCTCGGATGCTGCGTCCTCCTCCACCTCTTCTTCCTCCCCATCGAAGTATTCCTCGTCTTCCTCTGCTGCAAACAAGCCACCAAATGTCACCAGGAGCCACCAGGAAAGGTGATGGGTGTCACCAGATCGGTGAGAATTGGTAAAGGGGTATCAAGGGGGTTGGGGGCTGAATTACCGAGGTCGAAGTCCAAGGCACGGACAGCCTCGGTGAGGTGGTCCAGGCTCACGGAGAAGGCATCCATGCTCTCATATCCCTGCTCAATCTTCTCCAGACGACCACCCTTGGAGGCCTCCACGATCCTGGGCAGGGAAAGCATGGATAGGTGTGTCCCTGTCCCCTTGCCAAGCTGGAGGACCACGGGGTGCCAGGGTAAGGGGGTCAGGTTCAACCTCCCGCTGGCAAAGCCCCACAGCCAAATCCTGCCCATCTGTGGGGCTGGGATCACTGGATTTCCCCCAGTTTGAGCACTTACGTTTTGATGAGCTGCTTGGCATTCTGTGCGGAGAGAGGCAGAGATGAAGGAGGAGAAGGAGAAGAAGGAGAAGGAGGTGAGTGAAGCCACAAGACAGCCACCAGGATGTCCTCGACAGTAGGACCCCATGTGGGTACCAGCAGGGAGGGAAAGGTTTGGGGGTCTCACCATGAGGAAGGCAGCCCCGCCGGTCTCCTCCGCTGCCTGGATGGCCGTTTCCACCAGCCGGCTTGACTTCTCCAGCTGCTCCTTGTACTGGCAGATGAGGCTCTGGATGAAGGCTGTCTTGTCTCCCTGCTCCTGGGAGATGCGCTGCAGCAGCTCTGACTTCTTCTCCTCCAGCAGCGCTGCCAAGGCGTCGAAGCGAGCGCACAGCTCCCGCTTGGCCGCCTCGCTGTTCTCCTGGGGGGCACAGGAGACAAAAGTATGCCACCTGTGCGTCCCTTCAGCACCAGCAGCACCCCCAGGGCTTCCCTGCTGAGGCCATCCCCGGCTGAGGTTTCACCCCTGGGTTTTTGAGGGGGGTTCCTTTTCCCCCCTTCCCTCACCTCGGTGCTCTGGCACGAGTCCTCCAGCTGGGAGATGATGGTCTGGATCCGGTCGTTGCCCGCCACCAGCATGGAGATGCAGTTGTTCAGCTCAGTCTGGGGAGGGACAGACACAAACAGCTTTAACTCCTGTGGGGTTGGGGACTTCCCCCATCCCGACATGGGGACGGGCTGGGCATTGCTAGTCCCAAGCTCTGCTCCACCACATCCCCCACAAACCACTGCTGCTCTAAATATAGTCTGTCTCCTGGGCGAAGTCACCCGGGGGGCTATTAATACCCCGTGAGCCAATCCCAGTGTTATTTGTGACTGTCCTAGCTCAGCACATCGCCCCAGCACCAGCCGTGTCACCCACAGCCCCCCTTCCTCTCCCCCGTGTCCCCCCCTCGTCACCTTCTGGCCCTGGAAGACGGTTTGCAGAGGGGCAACCTCACAGTCCTTGTGGGCACCGAAGACTTTGCACATGGAGCAGGTGGGGACCTCGCAGGTGACGCAGTAGATGTTGATCCGCTCGTCCTCGTGCTCCTTGCACATGGGGTGCTCCCCCTTCTTCAGTGGCCTGCTGGGGAGAGCGGCACAGCCACGGTGACATCCCCGCCGTGGTGCCGTGACCCCACGGGGGGTGATGTCCCCGCTGCAGGGACATCCCTGCCACCGTGATGTGCCATCGTGGCATCACCCCGCTGGTGCTGCACGGTCACCCCAATATCAAGTCCCCTGGAAAAAGGCCAGATGATGCCATAATCCCACAGTTGCTCCCTTCAGGAGCCACCAAACTCTGTGCCTCTGTAAGCCCCAAGCCCGGTAAGTCCCAGTTTAAAGCCCTGTGTTGTTGGGCATGGCAGTGGTTGGTGTGGGGGGCGGGGGGGAGCTCCGGGCTGTGCTCCAGAGATGCTGCACAAGGGCCTAAATTTAGCCCAGTGCTGCCTGGATTTATTGTCACCCATCGCGTGACCAAGGCGGGGGCTCCCAGAAACCCCCAGGAGGTCCCAGACAGGGGCTGCAGCCAAATCATCCTGTCTACAGCAAGGAGGGACATGGGGACAAGCCAACCCTCTGAAGCAAAGACAGGGCTGGGCCCCCCAAGCCCCCCCAGCCTCTGCTGACACCTGCCACGTGCCATCGTCCCCGTCCCCATGGCTCTCAAACAATATTTACAGCAGTGCAGGGAATTTGGCCAGGGCCACTGCTCTGCCTCGAGAACCTGTGACCCTCCTGTCCCACCTCCAGCTTCATGTTTGCCCCCCCAAACTGTCCTTCTTCCTCTTATCAGCTTCAGTGCCTGCTGTCATGAGCAGGGCCTGGATTTGTCCCCCACACCTCTTATCTCCCACCCAACACTCCAACAAGAGCATTTTGAGGGGGAACAGAACCTGCTCTACTGTCACCACCCCCCCAGGGACCCACCACCCCCCTGAGCCACTCAGAGACACAAACTGCTCTGGACAGGGGAGAGAACTGGATTGGGGGAGGAAGTTTTGGGTCAGGGGAAGAAGTTTTGAGACATGGGACAAAGATTTTGATTGAGGGGGGAAGATTTGGGTCAGGATAAGAAGATATGAATTAAGGACCACTGAGCCAGCAGAAAGCCCCCCAATTTCTCAGTCTCCTGTGGTCTCAGTGATGGTGCTGGGGCATGGGAGGGGGGCATCCCTGAGTCCCCACATCCCCACATCCCCATGCCCCAGTCAGCCACGGCCACCTGTGCCTACCTGGAGCACTCCTGCTTGTAGATGTCGATGATGTTCTCCACCAGCAGGTTCCTCTGCAGCCCATAGACCCCGTGACGGTCCAGCAGCACCTCGTGGCGGCACGACGGGCACCGGAACCGGCCCCCCGAAATCAAACTGCCCCGGCTCTGCCAGTACGGGTTGGCAGCCTGGGAGGGGGAGATGAACAACATCGGTCTCTCCACAGCACCACAACCACCCCGACAGCCTCCAGCCCCGGGCAGGGGGATGGAACGGGCGCAGGGAGGACCTTCGTCTCACCTGGAAGACGTCGTTGGCACACTTGCGACAGAGGTTGTGTTGGCAGGGCAGGATCACCACCGGCTTGCTGAACATCTCCAGGCAGATGGGGCAGATGAGCTGCTTCTCCAGGCTCTCCATGGGGCTGCCATCCTGCAGGATGCCTGCTTGGAAATCCATTGCCTTGTCAGCGCTCTCCTCTCACCGCTCTCGGCTGCTGTCGCCCCTCGTCCCGCTATTTATAAGTCGCTCCCTGGTCACGCGGATCCAAATCCCGACACGGGGTCGGGTGTCCGAGGAAGCAGCACCTGTCACACGGTGGTGAGCCACAGGGGAGCTGGCGATGGTAAACAAGATGGGGACAGGCTGTCCAGGAGGCCCTGCCCGCCCGTGCCGTGGACATGCCTCAACCAGAGCAGGGGAGTAAACAGGGCCGGGCGCTGCCCCCAGGGCCAAAGGGTTGCACACCGTGGGCACAGCATGGCCACATCCATGGCTGCACCCCAAAAAAGCATGGAGATGGGGGCAAGGAGGGGCAAAAAACCATTAGGAGATTGTGATGGCACCAGGAATGGGGCAGAGCTGGGCTAGTGGTAGTGGGGGCGGCTGACATGGAGCACCTCTGTTTGCCGACACCAAAACGTGACCGCTTCTGGGGTGAAATCAAGCGCCTCACCAGTGGGTCCCCATGTGCTTGGAGGGGAGACGCAGCTCCAGGGAGACACAGCCCCCACGCCTGGCACATGCACCAGGGTGTCCCCTCTCCAAGCAAGGGTTAGGGGTGTCCTCTGTGTCCCCAGACGCAGGGCAAGAGCTGCTTGGGCTGCTCCCTGTGCTGGTGTCATGGCTGTGACCCAGCTGGCTCCTCCGCCGGGTTTCAAAACCTGACCCAGAAAAGGGTTGGGGGGGCAGCGGGCGAGCACACTCCGAGAACAGCCCCGGCACACGGTGCCCAGCTGGCCTGGCCATAACAGGGTGTCGGGCCAAGGGCCAGTGTCCGGCCACAGGGAGGGCTGTCAGCACGGGCAGCTGCACTGGGAGGGGGTAATTCTAGCCCTGTTCCCCCGTGGGTCACACTGGGGGGGACGAGGTGTGGCCGCTGCGGCGCCCACAGCGACTGCGGGCGGGAAGGGTGGGTGCAGGGGCAGGTGGGAGTGCGTGGGTACCTGGATACGTGGATGGAGATGCGGGGGATGCGTGGGCGTGGGAGGTACGTGGGGGCAGAGAGGCGTGCGTAGGTGGGTGGATGGGTACCTGGATGCCCAGGCACGTGGATGCACAGGGACATAAGTCCGTGGATACAAAGGTACACGGATGAACAGGCGTGTGGGCACATGGATGCACAGGTACAAGGATGCACAGGTACATGGATACACAGGCACACAAATATATGGATTCAGAGGTCCATGGAAGCCCAGGCACACAGGTACATGGATACAGAAGCACATGGAAGCCCAGGCACAGAGTGTCTGGGTACACAGAGCCCATTCCTCCCCCCCAAGCAGGGCAGCCCCGCAGCTGTTTTGGGTGCTCCTTCCGGACCGGCTCACGTGTCCAGCAAGTGACTGTGCCGGGGCTGGCCAAGCACATCTTGCAAAACTGTCCCCGTTTCGGCACTTGGGGCTCTTCCAGGGAGGAGCTGGCACAGGAGTGGGGCTGGCTGGGCACAGGGGAGGGCAGCACGGGGGGCAGACACTGGGAGAGGGACACTCAGATGTTCACCCATGACCTGCCCCTGTGCAGGGGGACATTGATTAACTAATTGCTTCTGGACTCGATTAAGGAGATTCACAGGAATGGAGGGGTTGTAATGCCCTAAGCAGCTTTCGGAACCCACAAGGGACTTGTTGGCCCCTAATTGGCTTGGGGCAGCTTAGGCAGGACCCAGGGCACTAATCACCCCTGGGCTCCTTCCCAGTTAACCCCGGAGAGCCCACTGTGGGAATTGTCTCCCTCTGCGTGTCTCTGCAGGGCTCCAAGCTGTGGGTAGCCCCGGCTTCTCCCAAAATGGTCCTGTGGTGGCTGAGCAATGTTTGAAGAGACAGCAGGGGCCGTGGCAGGAGCCCTGTGCCCCCCAGCTCCTGGGCATGGGGGTCACCTCCAGCACTGCAGCCTGTGGAGGAAAGGGGGCACAGAAATGGGGCAACAGCTCTCGTGTTACTGTCACACACAGCCAGACCACAACCAAGGGCAAGAGGGGCTGTACTTATTTCTTCTGGATGCCAAGCAACAAATCATAGAATCCTGGAATGCTTTGGGCTGGAACAGACCTTAAAGATCACCTTGTTCCACTCCTTGCCATGGGCATAACCCAGGTTGCTCAGAGCCCAGTCCAACCTGGCCTGGGACACTTCCAGGGATGGGCCAGCCGCAGCTTCTCTGGGCAAACCTGTGCCAGGGCCCCACCTCCCTCACAGGGAAGGACTTCTCCCTAATTAATAAAGGGGAGGGAAAATCAAATAAATTAATAAAATTATCAATAATTTAATAAATATAATCAATAAATCAATGGTTACCAAATAAATACAAATATAACTAACAATAATGATAATGATGATGATGATGATGATGATGATGATGATGATGATGATAATAAAAGCCAAAACGCCTCCAGAACAGAGAAGGGCCGTTGCTGCCGAGGATGAGGGGCGGGGGGAGCGCATGGGGGGCACTAGGACCGCGCGTCCCCTCTAGCTTTAGGCCCCGCCCCCTCTTCCCTCACCCCGCCCCCTCTCCCCGCTGACCAATCCGAGAGCTCGGCGGCGAAGGGACGGGCGTGGTCGTGGGTGGGCGTGGCCAGCGCTGAGGGGAGGGAGCGCAGCCCTAAGATGGCGGCCGGGCGGCGGCGAAGGCGCTGAGGTAACGCGGCTTCTCCCGGCCCGACCCGGCTCGGGGGCGGCGGGTCCGGGCGGCCCCGCATCCCCCCGGCGGCGGTCACGGCAGGGCGGCACCCGCGCTGCGGGCGCGAGGGGCCCGGCACCCGCGCTGAGGCGGGCAGGGCCCGGCGGGCCGGCGGCGGGGCCCGGCGGTGATTTCCCCCCCCCTCACAACCGCAGGTGCGGCCGCCGCGAGCAGGAGAGAGACGCGTTATTTGTGCCATTTGTATAATTCATGCTATCTGTATTACTTATAATATTCATATTATTCCGTGATTATCGCCGCTGAGCCCTCAGGAGCGAGCGGGAGCGCCGGCCCAGCGTGGCCGCCCCGAGCAGCGGGGGGGACGTCTATATAATTCATATCACTAATATCGCTTACATTATTTATATTGCTCCACCATTACGGCGCTGACGAGGCGCCTCTCCCCCCGCAGGAGCGAGGGCAGGAGGAGCCCCGGGCCGGGCTCGGGGACAGGGGGGCGTTTGCAGCTTTGAACCCGCGGGGTTCGAGCGACGCGTTTTCCTCGGGGGTTGTTTTGGGCAAATGCGCATCGCAGAGCTTTGCTGGAAGGTTAAAATATCTGTGTAGCAATTGCCTGAGACTGATGATACCTTTTTTCTCTCTCTTTTTTCTTTTTTTTTTTTTCCCTTTTTTTTTTCCTTAAAAAAAAAAATAATGATACCTAAAGCAGTGGAAATACTTGAAAGCTTGCTACTACTAATAACAGACTGTTTCAGTGCGGTCGTTATTGCCTGGTTTACTCACATAAAGAGAATTACCTTTATCACTGGCAGTCTTAAAGTTATTTTAGTTCTGATCTATTAGTGTGACTTCATTTATTTATTTTTTGGTTTTGCGTTTCGTTCTGTTTGACCAGTGATCCTTGGCCAGCCAGGCTTTATTATTTTTTTTAATTTATTCCTGTCTGTAGTCAGTGTCCCGTTTTGGTTTGGTTGTGTGAAGGTGGTGCTGGTGTTTGGTTTGTAATCTTGCAGGGAAGTGTGCAGGGAGGGTCATAAATCTGTAGCAGGGTTTGGTGGCTTTTTTTTCTTTTCCTTCTCTGTGTGTGTGTGTCTCTTGTTTTACTTTTAGAGCAATATCTGAACTGTTTTGCTTTGCTCTGTTGAGCAAAAGTGAAAGTTAGATGTTGGGTACAAACTTCTGCAATCAGTTACCCTTTTTAACTTTGTGTAACTGTAGATTCCTCATGCTTGGGAGACTTGATGAAAAGTCAGTCACGTTAAAAACATAAATTGGGAGCCATCCAAGCTCCGTCTTTTCTTAGTAAAAGAGCTTAATTATAACAGAAACATTTACTCCCGCAGTCACCTCCATAAAAAGCAGTTAATTAAATCTGTTACTGCCCAACCCACGGGCTTCAACTGGAACCTCCCGCTCTCCAGGCTGGATGGGGAGCATGACACCCTCCTGTTATTCCTGCAGATGCTCATGGAAGACACAGAGGGAGAGGAGCAGGAACGCTCACGATAGTCCTGTCTCGGCACGATACCAGTCTAGGTTTGAACTGTTGCCACCTTGAAAACTGGGCTGTGTTTGAAATCTTAATGAAAAAAAAATGATGTAACTCTGCTTTTACCTGGTCCGTGGCAACAGCTGCAGGTTTATGGGATAGCTTCTGGAATGTTCTAGCGATCCAACCCTGCGTTCATGGCAGGGTCTGGGTAGGCTGCCACGCCAAAACCCCCCTTATTGGGGGGAAAATACAGCCCAGATCTTGTTCCTAAGTTTTAGTTCTGTGGGTTTTTCCCCCTTCCCCAGAACCTTTGCTCTTGAAGATGGTGAGTAGCCAGCCTAAGTACGATCTAATTCGGGAGGTTGGTCGTGGCAGTTATGGTGTGGTGTACGAAGCAGTCGTCAGGAAGACCTCGGCACGGGTCGCGGTGAAAAAGATCCGGTGCCACGCTCCGGAGAACGTGGAACTGGCTCTGCGGGAGTTCTGGGCCCTTAGCAGTATCAAGAGCCAGCATCCCAACGTCATTCACCTGGAGGAGTGCATCTTGCAGAAAGATGGCATGGTGCAGAAGATGTCCCATGGCTCCAGCTCCTCCCTGTATTTACAGGTACACGAGGCCGAGGGAATGGGGTGGAAGGAATCAATGGCGGGGTGTCAGCTCGGGGGGGAAGGAGGTGGGGCAGCCCAGGTGGTGTTTGTGAGGTGTGCTCAGTCAGAGAGGGTGTTGTTTGCACTGCTGACGCCCCAAAGTTAATATATATATATATATCGTGATTTGAAGCCATGCTGCTCTAAAAGACTCCAGCTTTAATGTATTTAATGCAAATCTGCTTTGACAATTTGAGGAAGCCCCACAAGTAAACCCAGGGGAGCTACGGGCTGTGGTGTCCCCTGGCAGCAGGTTAAGGAGCAGACATGCACTGATGTCTTGGGACAGAGCTCTGAGGAATTTCATCTCAGGTGTCCTTGGAAGAGGAAATCCCTATCTTGAATTAGGAAGCCAACACTTAAAATTCTTCCAGAAACAATAAGGCAATTGGTAGCATGTCATGAGCTGTTTGCTTTTTTGGATAAGTAACTACTAATCTCTCTAAAGAGTGGTAAAGGCATGATATAAAAGTGAATAAATACCACTCGGAAAGTGTCCTTCAAGTTTAAAGATGTGTACTTTCAAAGAATAAGTAGCACTAGAAAGACTTTGAAAGAGATTCTAATGAATTCCTTTGCCAAGGAACTGCAGAAATTTGTGCCTCTGGTTTAAGAAGTCAGTAGCCTGCTCAGTTTTTGTGTTATCCCTGGTCAGCTTTTATCACTTCAGTTTTTAATGTCATTCCTGCGTGTCTGATGTGGACCTTTTGTTGGTGGAGATCCAGCTGACAGCCCTTCGGATCCCGCTGTGCCGGGTGCTGTCCGAGCCTGAGAACGAGGATTCTTGGCTTTGTGACCTCCCTTGTCCTCGGGAGCTGCCGCTGATTTTGCTTTCATGAAGGGATTTTAGGCTAAAACAACGCTGGCCAGCTCTCATGTGGGAGGAATTAGTGCTTTACCTTCCTGGTTGGTAGTGGAGCTGTGAGGGGTTGTGTGGGCAGACGTGCAGGGAGGAGCTTAAAAAACCCCAGGGCAGAACTGCAAGGTGGGGATGAGCTTCCAGATCAGCCAGAGCACTGGTTTGGGTGAGGAGGAGGGCGGTTGTCACATGGATCTGGCTCCTGTCTGGTGCAAGCTCCAGGGATTGTTTTCCTGCTCCAAAGAGCAAAGGGCAGAGCTGAGCTGACTTTGACTGGGGTCACTTTGTAACAGCCTGGGCTAAAATGAGGACAATCAACCCTCCCTGGGCTTGGCCTCTCCTGTCCCAGGTGTGTGAGGAAGCAGGAGAGGGGGTGTCAGTGCCTCATGAAAGGCTTTGGGGCAGATGCTTTGTGTCAGCCAAACCAAATCTGGAGGGTTTGAGTCCTGAACAAGCCTTGCCTTGTGGAGCTTTGCTGCTGTCAGAGATCCAGAGGTGGATTTTGTTGTCTTAACTCTCAGAGCAGATGGAAGTGCAGCTTCTGTGACTCCGGGG
The DNA here is from genome assembly GCA_036023395.1 of Myiotriccus ornatus. Classification (NCBI taxonomy): domain Eukaryota; kingdom Metazoa; phylum Chordata; class Aves; order Passeriformes; family Tyrannidae; genus Myiotriccus; species Myiotriccus ornatus. Next base: position 5,441,935 of record JAYRBT010000064.1, read on the forward strand.
AGGGCAGAGCTGTGTTGGTGCTCACTTGGCAGAGGAGATGCCCTGCTGTCCTGAGATACCCTAATCTCACTGTTCCTGACTACAAACCCTAAATACGTCACTTTCTAGTTCTAACATGGATTTACTGTCTGGAGTTGGTGTGGGAAGATAGCTGTAAATTACTACCAATTTTCCCTTGCATGGAAAACACCACTTTTTAAAAGCATTTCAAAATGCTTCCCTAAGTATTAACCCATACCTTAATTTTTGAAAGCCAGTTTGGTTTATTATCCCTTGGTTTACTGCTAACATAAATAATTGCAGGACTTACCTTGCAGAGCCTGCTAAGAGGCACCTCAGAGGAGCTGAAGAGGCAAATGTAGCTGTGTAAACAGGATTAGTAAAACTGATTGCTGGTTTTGCTTTGCTTTTTGTATGAAGCAGCTGCTAGACTTGTCTTCTAGAAAATAGCCTGTGGATAATGATGGTGGGAAAGGCACTACGTGCTCAGCTGTGCCTGGAGATTAGTGTGCTCCTGAGTTCAGGGATCCTGTGTTAACTTGCTGGAATTCATTAATGTGTAAAGAATGGAGAGCAGGCTTAAAAAAAAAAAAATCTCTCGTGGAAGCAGGAGGTGAATGCAGCTGTGTGGAGTTACTTGTGAGACTTTGTTTATCCATGGAAGCTGTTGGCAAAATGGGTGGGACAGGCTTTGTCGGGGTGGGACACCGTCCAGCTGGGACAGATGGGAGGGCAATGGCCACTGAGTATCTTTGAAAATACTGTTATCAGGGTCGAGCTCTGCTGCTGGGCAGGAGTGTGAGCTTGATATGCTCTGCACGGATGAAAGTGAGGAGGCTGGCAAATATATTGTGATTTTTTTTTTTTTTCTGTTGCATAAAAATTTTTGCATGAAGTTTTTTTTTTTTCCCCCTGTTGCAATGTCTTGCTCTCTGGATTGTTGAGAGGAATATCAACCAACCATAGAACGGTTTGGGTTTTAAGGAACCTTAAGGATCATACTGTTCCACCACCTGCCATGGACAGGGACACCTTGAGGTGCTTCCACTAGCCCAGGTTGCTCCAAGCCCTGTCCAACCTCGCCTTGGACACTTCCAGGGATGAGGCAGCCACAGCTTCTCTGGGCAACCTGTGCCAGTGCCTCCCCACCCTCACATGGAGGAATTCCTTCTGTATATCTAACCTAAACTTCCCCTCTTCATGAAGATCCAGATCTCATGCATTTTTCCATCATACCCTTAAATTGCCACAATCATCAGGTAGTTATGACATTTCCTTTCCTCGTTGCAGCTTGTAGAAACCTCACTAAAAGGAGAAATAGCCTTTGACCCCAAAAGTGCTTATTACCTCTGGTTTGTAATGGATTTCTGTGATGGAGGAGACATGAACGAGTACCTGCTGTCCCGAAAGCCCAACCGTAAGACCAACACCAGCTTCATGCTCCAGCTCAGCAGTGCTCTGGCCTTCCTGCACAAAAACCAGATCATCCACCGTGATCTCAAACCCGACAACATCCTGATCTCCCAGAGCAGGATGGATGCCAGTGACTTGGAGCCTACCCTGAAAGTGGCTGATTTTGGGCTGAGTAAAGTGTGTTCAGCCTCGGGACAGAACCCCGAGGAGCCGGTCAATGTAAATAAGTGTTTCCTCTCGACTGCCTGCGGGACCGACTTCTACATGGCCCCCGAGGTGTGGGAAGGACACTACACGGCCAAGGCGGACATCTTCGCCCTGGGGATTATCATCTGGGCGATGCTGGAAAGAATCACCTTCATAGACACGGAAACCAAGAAGGAACTGCTGGGGAGTTACGTGAAGCAGGGGACAGCCATCGTCCCGGTGGGAGAGGCGCTGCTGGAGAACCCCAAGATGGAGCTGCTCATCCCCGTGAAGAAGAAATCCATGAACGCTCGGATGAAGCAGCTGATCAAGGAGATGCTGGCGGCCAACCCGCAGGACCGCCCAGATGCCTTTGAGCTGGAGCTGAGATTAGTCAACATAGCCTTTAAGGACAGCAGCTGGGACACGTGACCTGCTGCTCCTCGCCCAGCCCGCGGTACAGCTTCATGGCAGGGGGAGGCACTGGCCTGAACTCACCTGCAGGGTGTAGTTTCCTCCCCGAAAGAATCTCTCTTTGGGTTTTCCTGGCAGGAATGTTGAGTTGGCCAGTTGCGTTGGTGTGTAAAATACCAGGTGCTCCGGGCCTGTGGGAGACGTGAGGGTGTTCCTTTGTGTGTGCACTGGCAGTGGGATGTTGTAAGAGCCAAGACTTGATTTCCAGCAGTATGTCATGGAGTATATCATACATTCCAGTTTCCTATGTCAGTATTAGGAACTCTCATGGAAAAAAAAAAAACACAAAACAAAACACAAAAGATTTGCATGCTGGTAGTGCAGATCTTCAGGCTTTGTAATGTAATCTGTGTATATATTTATGTATATGAGTGACTGTGAGTGTGTGGCACTTAAATTATTTGCTGTGGGTCTGAATGATTGGGGTCTGCTAGAAAACTGGGGTGGAGAAGGTGGATGAGAAGCATTCCTTCTTCTCCAGGCCTGAATAACTTTGTTATTTATTTTTGTTATCTGATGTCAAAGACTTGACTTTGTAAACAAAGCAATGCAAGGGGACCAGCAGTTTTTGAAGTGCTGAAGTGACCGAGCTTGGCACTTAGAGCTTCATGAGCTCATCACCAAGGGAGTCAAATTAAAAATGTACAGTCAGGGGCTAGCATGGGCTGGTTCACTGATCATTTGATTTTTGCTTTCTTCTAGTGATCAAATACTTTATGAATCAATTAATCTGCTCTTGTGTCCACAATCCAATAGCACCTTGAGGATTTATAACAGCAGAGTACTGTGCCCTTTATGGAAACAGGGATGAGGGAATCCAGCAGCATAATTTTAAGGTTCTGCAAAAGAGGGTGGCAGCACAGTTTTCCCATTAACTGAATCCAACTAATAATACTGGTCATGGCCTTTTTCTGCCTGAAACTGCCCCTAACCCGGTGAGGAAGAGGAGACAGAGGTGACTTTTTCTTGTAGAACCCCCTTGTTCTCAAATAGGAGAGAAAACTCATTAACAGGTATGTGAAAGGTGGCGGCCTTGGCTGATTTCCCCCCCCCCCTCATTATTATTATTGTTATTTTACCTCCTTTTAAAGACATAATATTTATTTAAAAGCACAGATGGTAGGGTGGAAAGCTTTGGAGCAGTTGGAAGCTGCTTATCCCCAGCTCCTGTTGCACAGAAGCAGACTGATATGCTGGGAGAGGTTTCACTGAGGCCACCTGACACTGTAGAGCAGACAGAGGCTCTTTGTAACAGCACAACACTTTGTTCTTTTGGCTGCAGGACTGACCTTTCCCATCCAGTTTGACCTTTTGGAAAAAGCAGAGTCTTAAAACTGCCTTTAAAGCGGCAGGAAAGGCCAGTTTTCTTAATAAATTTGATTTAATCTCCTCCCCCCCCAATCCTACCTGAAAAGGGCCATAAGCATTTCTTCATATGATTTGGGTCTTGGATGCTGTTCCCTTTTAGTGCTGGGAGAGCAGTTCTGGTCAGTCGGTGTTTATTCTGTCTGAGTGTGAATAAACAAAACACCATTTTTTTGTTGTTGTTGTTTTTCTGATTTGACCAAACTTCTGAGACTTCACAGACCACACGTGGTTCTGACCTGGTGCTGTACGAGCTGCTGGCCATCACCCAGGTGGCCTTAATCCTTATTTCTTGTTACTTGCTTTCACTTCAGCATTTGAGGGAGTGATTCTCAGACAAATAGACTTTGCTGCTGTGCCAACACTCTTTCCCAGTTCTCACGTCTCATCAGGGTCTTTGGGTGAGTAAAGCTTGAAGGGAGATTATCATTCTTCACGTGGCAAACTTCCTCCTGCCCTGCCCACCCAAAAGTCAGACTCAAGCAGAATAATTCTGCTCACCTTGGAGGTGCTCTGTAAATCATCTCTGAAGTGTTTCACCGGGCATATTTCACTGCCTGCAGTGCAGAAACAAGGGAATGGCACACGGAATTTTGGTGTTTTGTTTTGGGTTTTGTTTTTTTTTTTGACTCCCAGAGTGTTTCTTTGCACTGATTGCCACTTTAAAGGTTGGGGGTACCTGAAATCCCTCTCATGGTGCTTATCCTCGCTGTTGGGTGACACTGGTAGTCCTCGAGGTCTGTGTTCTGTTTGATTTTTTTGTTGTTGTTGTTGTCTGAGGTCTTCTTGTTTTAAAGAAATAAATAAATCAAATTGTTGTAGCAGCTGCGGAGCCGTTCACCAGCGTGACACAAAGTCAAGAGACTTTTCAGCACTTAGAAAAGTGGGTTGTTTTTATTTTTTGTTTGTTTTGGTTTTGGCCACGTTTTTCTTTAAAAACTGTAAAATATATTTTACGGAGAATTTATAATGAGGAAAATTATTGTGTAATTTATTAAGTTCATGACTGTTTTGGAAATAAAACCTGAATTTCGATGAAGTTTTTGAACTTGGTCTGGGGAAGTGATTCCAGTCAGCACATCCCAGTCGTACCCTGAGTGATCCTGGGCTTGTGGAAGGTGCTGGCTTGGCTGAGGGCAGCGCTTGCTCCTGCTGTTCTCCCGTGGAATAAAGGTGAGGAAACACCATTCCTTAATGGCACAAAAGCAGAACAGTCATTTGCACGTTTTAATTACCAGTGCTCTGAACAAAGGGGGTTCTGCAGACTGGGAGTGGGAACAGTGCAAACTGGAAATGCTGTAAATTGAATTTCTCTTGCCATTTTTATCCCTACAACAAACCCAAGCCCGGTCATCCCTGTGCCCTGCACCTGTGGATTCCTGTGTATCCTGGTGCCAGAAATGGGCACATTCCCACCTGGCAGGTTGAATCAGTAGGTCAGTGCAGGCCTGCACAAGGGAGAGGGTTTGGGATTTAGGTTATTTTTTATTAGGGGGTAGAGGCCTTAATTAAAGGAGAAAGTCACACTGATTAGTTGCATTTTAAATATGGACACAAGTGGAATTCCTTCCCCACCAAATGAAGGAAAATAAACCTTATGTATATATATAAACTATATATTATATATGTATTTATATAAACTATACTTAAAATACATCTAGTCCGTGGGGAGGGTAGGGAAATCTGCAAGGAACTGCCCTGGTGCAGAAATCAGATATAATTAAAGCTCCCTTCTGGCTCCAAGAACCCAACCTCTGCTTGGTTTTCCTTGTTCTGCACGGCGCAGAGGCCTCGGGCCCCAACCTGCCCATCCCAATTCCCGGGGCAGGGCTTGGCTGGCCTTTGTGAACTCGCCTTGGTGGAGTTTTTGGGGCTTTGTTTTCGTTTAAACTGAGCTTTCCTCGGCCCCGGCACAAACCGCGGCCTGAGGGCGGACGTTGCTTTGTGGGGGAGATAAAGTCCTGTCCGGGGAGCTCCGGCCTCTGTCCCGCCCCCTGGAAAGGTGCCCTCCCTTCAGGAAAACAACTTTTTTTTTCCTGCCACGCTCAGGTGGCCTTTGGACTGCGGGTGGCACGAACCAGCCGCTGGCTTGTGTGGCTTTTCCCTTTGCTCCACTGGTATCCCGCGAATCCTTCCACGGGGTATCGATCCTTAACGTGCTTTGAATCCCTAACTGGTGGTTTGTGTGGTGAAAGGAAGGAGCTGGCCCAGAGAGAACCTGCTTGGAGCATTTAAACACCAGCTTTGACCAGTTTGGAGCATTTTGACCCCACCTTTAACGGGCAGGGCTGGCAGGGGCTGTTTGGCTTCCCTTTCGGTTTGGGGGGAAGCTGGTTGTGCAAAGTACAATTTCTGCTCTTTAACATGATAAAGGCAGAGGGATGTAAATGCCACAGGCCATCCAGAGTGCCTGAGGAGCGTTGGGAAGGTGGGAATACAAGGCTGAGCTGCTGCAAAGTGCTGTTTAGGGGCTCTGGAAGTGTTTTTGGGGAGCCTGAAACCACATTTTTAGGATCGTGGAGATGTCAAGTGACCTGAGGATGAGCAGGGGCACCACCATTTCATCACTGCAAGAGGAGCCACAGCCCAGGCCACGTTCCTGTTAAACCCCTGTGGTCCCAGCACTGACCAGCCATCACCCACTGTGGGTTTTGGAGCCCTGCTGGGGGTTATGAACATCCACAGGAGCCTCCATGGCCTCTCCTGGGCCCTCTCTAGTTCCAACTTGCACCGACACGTGGATTAGGTGGTGGTTTCAAATTTATTCGTGCCCATTTGAACCCTGGATATTTTTAAACCTGTCTAACAAGCCTTCCACTCCTGCCCTCTCCCGAAGCAAAGCTGCACCCTGAGCCCTCTCTGGCTCACTCCCAGCTCCCCTGGGCTCTGCTCCAGGGGGTGGCATTTGCATGGACCTCGGGCCAGAGGGACTTTTGTGGGTTGTGAAAGGGAACCAGCAAGTAGAGACAGATGGCTGGGTTACCAGGTGCTGCATTCCTGGCTGCACCTGGGCATGCTGAAAAGTGATTTTTTTTTTAATTGTTTTTAAAAGGAGAAATGCATCTGGAAAGGACTGAATGGGTCACAGTGGCTTCTGCTCCCCTGGAGCTGTGGGAGCAGGGCTGGTTGATCGGGAGTGGGACACTGTGGAAGGAGGATCTGTGCTCTGAGACTCGTGGCCTTTGGGGACTTTCTCAGCCTTTTCTCACCCACTGCAAGGGCTGGAAGTTTCCATATGTGGCCCCATCTGTGGCTGATGTCAGGAAGGACCCCTCAGATCATCCCTTTTTGTATTCCAGAGGGAATCAGCTTTGTGCACACATTACAGTTCAACAGCAAGTGCCTGGCAGGTGCTCCAAGGAGTCAGAGAGGAGGGTGGTCAGTCTGGGGAAGGCATTTGGTCAGAGCATCCCATAGGAACATGCTGAATCTGCCAGAGGAAGGTGATTTCAAGGCTGCTCTTACTCACTTGTGGTTTTACCAGAACAGCTGCTGGGATTCCACCTTGGAAAATAAAACACTTCCTAATAAACAGTGATTCAGATTGCCTGGAGTTAAAGTTAAGGTCCTGTCGGATGCCCCTCTCCCACATGGGAATGCAGGGGCAGATCCCAGGGGTGCCATGAGTTTCTCCATCCCTTGCCCTGATCCTATTCCCTACCTTCCACCGGATTTGCTCCTGTGCAGCCTCATCCTGCACACAGAGCTCTAGTTCTGCCTGCATTGCTCCCCTCCAGGTTTATTACCATAGAATAGGTGGTTTGTCCCTTCCTTGCTTTTTCTGGGAATTTTTTCCAGTGCCTGCAGAGCTTGCACAAGCCCTGGCCCCTCTCATCCTGCTCAGCTTCCATCCGAGCCTCCGTTTTCCTCAGCACAGGAGTCCTGGCCCCAGCCCCTTCCTGGAACTGGGAGGTGCTGGATGCAGCCCCAGTTCCCGGCACCGGCTCCGGAGCAGCAGCTCCTCAGGAAGGAACTGGGGTGGGGACAGCTGGGGGACAGGTCCCTGCTCATCCAGGGACAGAACTGGCCTGGTCTGGGGGTCCTGGACTGAATGCCATGACTTTGTCCCTGTGGGAGCCTCCCCAGTCCCTGCGATCAGCCTGGGCCGGGCTGTGCCCCAGCTCTCCATCCACACTGGCTGCCAGAGGGATGGGGGGAGCTGGTGGATCCCTAGGGAGCACTGGAGGCTTCTCTGACCCCGCTCCGAGGGGCTGGGAGCCCAGCTCTGGGTGCAGCACATCCTTCCCCCCCTCCTGCTCCGATGCCACGTTCGCAGCCCCCCAGGCGGGAGCCGGGGATGGAGGAGGCCGGGACTGTCCCTGTGGGAACTCTCGTGAAGGGAAGAGGGCAGTGGTAAAAATAACCCCTGGGCCAGCTCCAGCCCATTGTGGCTTCCTGCGATTTACAGCCCTTCCCGGGGGGAAGAGGCAGGAACCGGCCAGCTCGGGGCTGGATTTGACCCTTTCACCACCACCGGAGAAGGTGCAGGGAGGACCTTTCCTCCCTCTTTCTCCCTCGCCGCCCAGGGCAGGATCCTGGGAAGGGGATTGTTGTGGGCTCCTTCTCCTGAGCTGCCCCAGCATCCTGGGATGGGTGTAGGAGAAGCTGCCGGAGTGGACATGGTTTCCCCGTCCCGTTCCTGACGCCACGCGTGCGGGGGGGACAGAGAGACTCGGTGCTGCCTGGGAGGAGTCAGAGATCGCCGCCGCAGATCCCGAAATGCCGGCCAGGTTCCCGTAAGGAGGTGGAAGGAGGAGGGGAGCTGGCAGAGGTGAGCTGGAGATGCAGGAAGAGGAGGGTTAATGCCGGGCAGGGGCAGGGCTGTGGAGGGGGGGTCTCACTGGCAGGGTGGGCGCAGAGTGGGCTCCTGCCGACGGGGGTTGGGCTGGCAGGAGTTAATGGGGTGGCTCTTCCTTTTCCTCATCCTCTATATGAGGCTCCTGCCGGCTCCGGGCTCAGTTTGCTGCGGGAGCGAGAGGGGCAGGAGCTGAGTGAGACCGAAGCATCCCATCCCTGCATCCCCATCCCTACATCCCCTGGGTGGGCTCAGGTGAGCAAGAGCATCCCCCACCTGCCGATCCCAATGGTTGGCACAGGTCCTGGTCCCGGGGCTGGGCTGGGGACTGTGTGGGAACACTGGCACGGGCAGTCACAGCCTGGGCACACTGGCTTTGCTGGGGGGGTGACAGGAGACTCTGCTGGGGACATCTTCCCTCAGCTGCCAGGAGCTCATCCCTCGGGAACACAGGGCCAGACACACCACATGCCTCAGTTTCCCCACCTATACAACCAAGTAGGTGTGGCGTGGAGCCCGTGGGCTGTGTGTGGAGGAGCGTGGCAGGGAGTTCCTGGGCCCTTTTCTCTTGTGAACTCTGCTCTGTCCAGCCCCTTGCCCCTGCTGTCACCCGGGAAGGCCTCAGGGCTGGGTCAGATGGTGATGGCTCTTCAGGGCCATTCAGGCCTTTTGTGCTCATTGAAACCCTCTGCTTGGGGCATTTACAGCCTCAGGCTCCTCCAGACTCCTTCCCCAGCAGCCACCTCCACCTCTGGATGCACACACTGGTGCTCGGGTGGAGCCGAGCAAGGCCCGGAGCACCCCAGGGCTAAGGAAACCCCCCTGGCTCCGTGACCCCCACACACTGAGCAGGGGGAAACCTTCCCTGCCAAGGGGAGCACAGCTCGGGGACCCCAAAACATCCCCCAGCCCCTGCCCTGCTGCCCCACACGCGGGGCAGCTCGCCAGCTCTCCTGAGCAGGGCTTTGTTGTGCCGCCCCTGCTCTCGGAAAGGCAAGGCGGCGGCCGGCTCCGGTATTTTTTCCTGTTGGAAGCCGCTCCTGGGATGCAAGTGAAGCCGGCGGATGCTCGGCGCTTCTCTCTTCCTGCCCGTGGGCTGGTCCTGCCTGGGCTGGCAGGGCTCGCTGCCTGCCTGGGATTGAGGGGACCCCTGGCTCTGCTTCATCCCCATCCTCCTCCTCACCGCTGCACCCCCGGGGCTAACCCTGACTCTCCTCTCTCCTCGCAGGGTGGAATCCAGGAGCCAGCTGCAGCACCGAACTTCCCACAACCACGTGGGGTGGGAAACAGAGCAACCAGGAGTGACATTTCAGGGCGATGGTGCCCTTGAGCAGCCCCACTCTTGCCGTCTGCGCCTCCAGCAACCTGCGCCTCATGGCCCCCGGCCGTGGCTCCCCCCTGGCCTGGCTGAACCGGGGTCCCGAGTGCCCGGGGGAGCCGGGGGGCAGCGGGGGCCGGAGACCCAGCGCTGTGGAGCGGCTGGAGGCCGACAAGGCCAAATACGTCAAGTCGCAGCAGGTCATCAGCCGGCGGCAGGAGCCGGCGCTGCGGGGCTCGCCCCGGCTGTCCCCGCTCGGCCGGCGCCTCCTGGCCCGCCAGCAGTGCAACGAGCTGTGCCAGGGCTCGGAGCTGGGCCGGGAGGGGCCCAGGAAGCTGCCGTGCCCCCCGTCCCCCGTGTCGCGCCGCAGCGGCAGCAGGCGCCTGCTGAGACCCGACTCCCTCATCATCTACCGGCAGAAACGGGATTGCCTGGGCGGGGACAAGGAGAACGCCAAGGGCTCCGGGCTGGTGCGATGCCTCTTCCAGGGACCCCTCAGGGACAAGCCCCCCAGCTCCCCGCCAGCCAGGGGGCTGGGCGAGGGACCACCACCCCCGCAGAGCCCCATGCTGTGGGCGCCTGTGGAGAAGGAGGAGGCGAGGACACCGGGTGCCAGCAGCAGCGGTGGCAGCGGTGGCACCTTGCCCGTGCCCGGCAGCCCCCCGGCAGAGCCCCCGCAGCCCCCCGGGAAGCAGGCGCTGGCCCTGCGTGTGTCGCTGCCGCTCTCGGAGAAGGAGCGGTTCTTCAACTACTGCGGGCTGGACCGGGCGCTGGTGGAGCTGCTGGGGCGGGAGCGGTTCGGGCCGGCGGGCTGGGACAGCTCCTCGGCTCGGCTCCTCGGCTCCTGCGAGTCGGAGCCCGGGCAGGCCTCGGGGGGCAGCGAGGGGGGCGCAGGGCCGGGCGAGGAGGAACCGGAGGATGCCCGGCTGGGCTCCGCCGTGTCGGTGGTGGAGCGCAACGCCCGTGTCATCAAGTGGCTCTACGGCTGCCAGAGGGCCTGGGCGGCCGCCAAGGAGTCCACGGTCTGAGCAGAGACAGCCCGGCCGGGATGAGGACGCTCCCTGTGGCTCCTGTTGGCTGGACATATCCCCTCGCCCTCGCTGGATGCGGCCAAAGGGCTGGTGGCATCCACGGTCCTGGTGTGGTGGGAATGCTGCAGGCTGGGAAGGCCACCAGGACTACCCCGGACCTCAGGCTGAGCGTGGTGGGGGCACCTGAAGGGCAGGTGGGGAAGGGGCTCCTCCGTGGCCTCAGGGCTGGTGGGCTGCTGTCCTCCTGCTGTCCCCCATCTTCTCCATCCTCCCTGTCCCCCAGCCCAGGGTGGTGGGATGGCCCTGCAGCCCCCACTGACCACGCACACCCTGCTCCAGCTGCAGGCTGGGGGTGTGGACAGAGCCCAAGCCCCTCATTGCAGGTAGTGCACACACCACACTCCCTCCTCCCCAGAAGAAGGGCTGTTGGGGCCAGAGCAGCGCTCAATAAAGCTGTTTTGGGGGCTTTTTTTCTAGCCTGGCAGTGTGTGTGGTTTGTGTGGGTAGATGCTCTGGACTGGGGGGAGAGGGGCATTTCCCCCTCCCTGCTGTGGGGGTTGTGCTGCTCCAGGGGCAATGGGGCCGCTGTGGTGGGGATGAGGGCATGGAAAGCACTGGGTAGAGCTTGGGAAAAAGGGCACCTCGGGGTCTTTAGTGCAGACATGACACCCAAACCCACTGCAGAGCCCTCGGGTGCAGACAGGGGGCCCGCAAGTACTGCTGGAGAGTCCTGCTGGTGCATCCTCCTCTAGTTGCCCTTGGGGGCATTTTTATTCCGGATTTCAGCCAGTTTGCCGGCCAGGAAGCCCCAGTGGAAGGCCCCTTCCTCCGGCTCCCGCAGGTCGCTGCCATCCTCGCCCGGGGGCTCCCCGGGACTCTCATCCGGCTCCGGGGGGGGCACCCCCTTGTCCGGCCCTGCCGCCTGCTGCCACTTGGTAGCAAAGAGATCCCAAAATCCGGGTGCCTTCTCAGCCTGGGGCAGCTCAGGCGGCTCAGCAGCCAGTGGGCTGGGGAGAGAGTGGGGACAGGGACACAGGTGTGGGGACCCTTCTCACTGGGCCCCACAAGGGCCAGAACTGTGACCCCCAAGCCCCCCATGCCCCCCTCCACGCCAGCTCTCCGCCAGGGCATTGCGCAGGGGAGGGGGATGCAGGTGATGGGATGGGGGGATGAAGGGGCTGGGCAGTTCCCAGGGGCTGGATCCGTGTTCTGGGGTCCCCCTCAATCAATTTCCAACTTACTGGTCCGCGCAGGGCTCCGGGCTGAGCAGCTGGTGCTCGTCCTCGCGGGTGAAGAGGGACGAGAGCGTCCTCCAACTCCGGGCACCCACCCCTTGCACCTGCGGGGGAGGCAGCACCGGGCTCATCGGGGACCCCCGGGTCCCAGCAACACCCCCCCCGCTTGCACCAGCCCCCTCCTCACCTTCCTCGCCAGCTGGGACACGGGGCTGGGCCCCTCCTCCATCAGCGCGGGGGTCTCGGCCGTCTCCATCAGCTCGGGGGGGTCTCCCTGCAACGAAGCCCCCCAGTGAGCGCAGGGGTGGGGGCAAGGGGAGGGCAGGGGGGTCGGTCACCCCACTTCGGGGGGTCCCGGGTTTAGTGGGGACCCCCCCACCCCACCTCGTCCTGCAGCGCCCCGTCCGCCCGGGGCCCCCCGAGGGTCTGCAGCACTTTGGCCTTGTAGAGCCGCCAGAAGCCCTGGGCCATGGTCAGGGGCTCGGCGGGGCCGGAGCCGGCGGAGCCGCGGGCGGCAGGGAGAGGGGGGGGGACACCGAGTGGCGATCCGGTGGCTTCATTAAAGTTTCAGCGGCCACTTCCAATGCACAAAAGGAATCCGAGCCCGCGCTGAGCCCGGGGGCAGCGCGGGGGCGCCTGCTCCGGTCACCCCCAAACCCTCCCCTCCATCCCTCCACCCCCGCGCCCCAGCCCACCCCCCCAACGGTGCCCCTCGCCCACAGGGGACCCCCAGGGCCGGGACATCCCCCTCCCACGGCGCAGAGCAGGCGCTGGGGCTCCGCGCTCCCCCCCCCCGCCGCCGTGTCCCTATTTATAATTGATCACGGAGGAAACACGATCCGCGCCGGGGACGCGGCGCGCTGAGCCCTGCCCGGCTCATCACAGCGGTGACCGGGGCAGCGCGGGGGGACACGGGGACAGCCCGGGGAGGTGGCACCGGGGACTGGGGGGGTTTGGGGACACGGCTATGCCCGGCGACCGTCACCGGGACCGGGGCACTCCGGGCCGGCTGGGCGTGGCCTGCAGGCGATGGGCGTGGCTTACGCGTGGCGGGCGTGGCCTATAGACCGGCGCGGACATTGTGGGCGGTGCCTGTCCCTCCGTGGGCGTGGCCCGCCGCTCGGTGGGCGTGGCGTGGAGCCGGGAGGGCGGGGTTTGCAGGCTCCCGCGCCTGCGCAGTGCGGCGCGCGGCCCGGCGTGGCGGCCGCCATGTCGCCGCGGAACGGGCGCCGCACCGGGGCCCACCGGGCGCACTCGCTCGCCCGCCAGCTCAAGACCAAGCGGCGCCGCCGCGACCTGGACGAGATCCACGCGGACATGAAGCCCGAGAACGCGGCGCGGCTGCTGCGCCAGGAGGTCGACCCCGACCTGCCGGGCTGCGCCCAGTTCTACTGCCTGCACTGCGCGTGCGTGCGGGGTGTGGGGGGGTGATGAGGGTGTCATCCCCCCCCCCACACCCGTATGGATGTCGCAGATGATGGATGGCGT
>JAYRBT010000064.1:5470280-5514010 GCA_036023395.1 Myiotriccus ornatus
GCCCCTCGCTGCTCACTTTAGATGAGAGGATCTAGTGCCTTTATCGGGGTAGTTTTCCTGCATTGTCATGATGGTCTGTTTGGAATCTGATTTTGGTCGTATTCGAACTGTAATGTTCATTCCTTACGTAGCAATGCTTGGAGGGGAAAAACAGGTGGAAGGGCGACTTGCAGTCCTGATGTTGCATTAAAGGAACATCACGTGGGGCTGGGCCTTTGGCCAAAGCCACAAGGAAACAAGTTTGTGTACCCGGGAGAACCCTGGAATTCCCGTGATACAGAACGTATCGGGACAAGGATTCCCGCGATACAGAACGTATCGGGACAAGGAGTGGGAAGGGGCACTTGACTGTTTGCCTTTCTAAGCTCTTGCTGTTGCTGTATGGAAATCTGAGAGTTGCTAAGAATAACCCCTGTCTGTGCAGCCAGGTTTGGTGCCCCTCTGGCAGGACGGGCTCGCGGGGTGCGTGCGCCGAGCTCTGCCTCGTTTCCTGTGGCAATAAGTTGAGAGCCATTGCTCCAGGCTCTTTTGCCGCAGTGTCCTGGAGGAGCTGGAAGGTCAGACCCTCGGTTTCAGCTATGTTTGAGGCTCACCATGGGCTCAGGGAAGGCTCCTGTTAGCTCTGGTTATGGTGTGGAGTCGCAGCAGGACGGGCAGAGCAGAGTTACGGTCTCAGGGTACAGCTGAGTAAGTTTCAGCCTTTTTATTCGATGTGAAGGACTTGATTTCTAAACCTGTAGGAAGGTAACCTGATTGATTTAAGATTATGCTAGAGAAGCTTAAAAACAGGGATTAAAATTGTCAACTGGATTAAATCTGGATTCTCCCTGTGGTTTATGGTGGTAGGAAAATGTCATCAGGTTCCTGAAATGTGTAATGAGGGGGAACATAGGTGTGCTTGAGGCTTTGCTGCTGCTGTTTAGGAGGATATGTTAAGAGGGAAGGGAACTAGTTTTAAAGTTATTTTGGAAAGTTCAATGGAGGAGTGTTTTTCAGGATTGTAATCAGAATATCACTCTTTTTCTTTTTTTTTTCCCCACTAGATTTTTGCAATTCCAGTAACGGTTCCTCATTCCACCCCATCAAAACCCAGGTGACCATTCCAACAGCCCACATTATGCCTTCCACGCTGGGTGCCTCACCCTCCAAGCTGTGCTCTGCAGGAGACCAGGGCTGTTCCCAGGGCACTCCAAAGGCTGCTGTGCCAGGATCTGCCTCTGAACACTCAGGGTTCACGAGGAACGGGGATTTTAATGCTGGGAAGTCGTCTCAGGTGCCACCCAGGGATCTCCTGCGGCTCTACGGGGGTTCAGGGCAAAATGGCTTCGAGCAGCCCTGGCCCCATGCTGCTGATCCCATGAGAACAGAAGACCCTTGGAAGTTTGAAACCCCTGCCATGGAGCGCACCCTGAACCAGTCTCTCTTTCTGGACAGTTTGTGTGCTGACCCTCAGCACAGGTTCCAGAAGCTCAATCCAAACCCCGAGGCGGGGAAGGACCGTTTTAAGGTGCTGCCAGAGAGCAAACACGGGGCAGGGCCCGACGGAATCTGCGAGCCCCGGGACGGGACGTGGCCGAGCGGGAGCAGGGCGATGCCAGCGGGACTCCAGGCCAACAATTTCTTCCCCAAACCTGTAGTGACTCCTCCATCCCGAGCGTGGGTGCCAGAAGGATGCACCCTCCATCCACACAAGGGGGTCTGCGAGCTCAGTGCCTGGAAACAGCAGCTGGACCAAGTGAGGCTGCAGGTGGAGCAGATGCAGGTAGGGAGCTGCAGCAGTTTGAAACCCCTTCAGTTGGGAATCATTGTGCCAGGCTTGAGAAGCAAGAGGGAAAATGTCTCCTGCTTCTCCCTGTGTGACACTGGATGACTCCTAATGATCTGTTTTTACAGCATGTGGTGTCACAGGTATCGTTTGACACACTCCATATGTAGAGCAGCTCTGGATTATGTTACAGTGCTGCAGCAGGGTCCAGACCAAGAGGTGAAATACCCTGTCTGCTAGAAACTGCAGGGAAAAAGAATGCCAAAAGGTTCTAAATAGTTTCTAGAGTAATTTTATTCTGTATCTAGGGTTAAGAAAGACTTTTTTTGGTTGATTTAAAAGATGCATAAAACTAACTGTAGCTTATTAGGTGGAAAAAGTTTGTTTACCACCTCCCACCATCTGTACCTTAATGGAGACAAATTGTTTCCAGTGAGCTAGCACAGTGATCTAAAATTATTTGTTAATCTCCAGTTGTGCTTGGGCAAAGTTACTTGTTCTTGGACATCAACAGAGACTGAAATAGCCGTGTCCTGGCATGCAGATGAGCACACAGTGTGCAAAATAGCTCCAGCAATGTTGCAATTACCTCTGGGGGGCACAAACCTCTCCCTCCTTGTTTTGTTTCCTCCTGCAGTTACAAAATGGGGGCACCTGCCCCCATTCCTCGATGTACTCTCCGTCCCTGCCTCCACCTGATCCAGCCCAGTGGATCAATATCCTGAACTCCAATGAAAACCTACTCAAGGAGAAAGAGCTCCTCATTGACAGGTGAGGGTTTGACAGTGACTCCAGTGCATTTCCTTTTGGAAAGTACCAAGGAAAGCTCATTTCTCAGAGTCCCTTTAACCCAGCTGAGCTTTTTTCTTATTGCAAAGAATGACCCTTGAGAATAGCCTGAGCTCTCCTCCTCTCAGAATTAGGGTGATGTTCCTGAAGGGTTCAAATAAATTAATTTTGGTTGTGGTTTTCTGTGTTTTATAAGGGGTAGAGGTTTCTGTTCACATCATGATTATCAGGAGTATCCAAACTACTGCCTTTCTGCTTAAGGAATTTCTGGGAGCTCTCTTCTGTATGTTTGAGAACAGGTTGTGGTTTTTTTTTTACAGACAGAGGCAGCACATATCCCAGTTGGAGCAGAAAGTCCGGGAAAGTGAACTGCAGGTTCACAGTGCCCTGCTGGGCTGTCCAGCATCCTATGGAGATGTCTACATGCTTAGACTGCAGGTAATGGGGTACAACAGGTGGCCCTCCCACTTCTCCTCAAGTGTTTGCTGAGCAGGAGTCAAATTATACTTTGTGTGGGGTCCTGATTACTCATCACCCCTGGGATCCTCGGTGTGACCCTTGAGATTTCCAGCCCCGAAGGATGATAGCTCGTTCAGAAGCCTGTGCTAGTGATGCAAACACCTGGCAGCACTGACAGGTGCTATTTTGGACACTGCAGTGTGTGAGATGGGCTGAGTGGTGTTTGGGAATTGGGGGAGGGACGAGGACACGGCTCTGGGACAGCACAGCTGCCGAGTGCCAGTTTGTAACCAACCAAATCCAGGGGCTGTCTCTGCCTGCAGGAGCTGCAGAGGGAGAACACGTTCCTGCGAGCACAGTTCACAGAGAAGACTGAATCCCTCAGCAAGGAGAACATTGAACTGGAGAGGAAGCTGGCTGCTGCAGAGGTGGATGTGAAGCTGGCCCGGGAGTCACTGAAGGAAGCTGTGCAGAAACATGCAGAGGAGTTAAAGAAACAGGAAGAAAGGGTATGATCCCATTGCTCTAGAGATGGGAAGGTGTGTTTTGTTTGAGAAGCTAAAAGTCAGTGTAGTGCTGAGATGGAACTTTTCTGTGGCGGTCTGTAACTGCAGGTATTTTCTGATCTGCTTGTAGAGTACTTTGGTTTATAAGCAAAAGCCCTTTCTCCTGCAGGTAGAAGCATTTCAGTACCTCCTCTTTTAACCAGAAGAGCGTGTCTTTAGCTATAAATGAGCAGAAATGCTGCTTAGTGAGTCTTGTATTTTGGTGATGAGTTCTGTGCAAAAAAGCTAAATGAGTGGCCTTACAGAAGACTGAAGAATAGGTGAGAAATTATGTAATCTAAACCTGTCTGTAACTACCCTTGCAGGTAAAGGGAAGAGACAAGCACATCAGTAACCTTAAAAAGAAATGCCAGAAGGAATCTGAACAGAACAGAGAGAGACAGCAGAGAATTGAGACCCTGGAACGATACCTGGCTGATCTGCCCACCCTTGAGGAGCATCAGAAACAGAGTCAGAAGGTAAAACCTTCTCTGGGTTGTGAAGATGGCTCTTCACTTACTTTCTCAGGTGACTTTTCTACAGCTGCAGTTACTCCCCTTTGTTGCAGCTGAAGGATTCTGAACTGAAGAGCACTGCTCTGCAGGAAACAGTGCTGGCACTGGAAACAGAGCTTGGAGACATCCAGGCTGCTCTCAGAGAGCAGGAGATGCAGCTGGAAACCCAAAAACACAAGGAGATGGAGCTTCTCTCCACTGTGCGCAGGTAAGAATGAGGAGGATTAGAATAAGCTTCATCTTGGCACTGCAGCAATTGCTGCACAAGGACAGTGATGCTTCAGTATCCCACCCGTCAGAACCAGGTCACTGTGGATTTGTGATGCTTTCTGAGTGCTGCCCAAAGCACCGTGTTCAAATCCTGCCTTCCAGCAGCAGAGGGTGGGAGCAGAACCACGTGACTGAAAAAGGAGGCCCCTGTTTTGCCAACTGGGGTTGTTTGTGTCCTCAGCTGGGTCTGTTATTGCTCTCAGCTATAACTCCTTGCGAAATGGACCTACTTGTGCGTCTGCAAATGGGCCAGTGTCACAGGCAGGGCTGTGTCCAGGGGCAAGGCCTCCTTCCAGCACAGCCCTGGCAGTTTGTGAGCTGGGATGCAAATAGTTCAACACTGACGTCTCATATGAAAATAACTTCCCTCCTTTAAGTGAGGGAAACACCTTCAAGGTGTCTTTTCCTATGGTGTTTTGCTAACTTCAGCTTGCAGGATAAGCTGCAGCAATGTGTAAAGAATGCAGAGAGAGGACCCACTGCCCAGGATGGGGAGAGAAAGAAAATGGAACATGACTCTCTGAAGAAAGAATGCGACTGCCTCAAGAAGGTAAAGGGGCTGTCCCAGTCAGGAATCACACGTTTTTCCTTCCACTGAGTCACACCAGGCACTCAGATGAAATCAGGGACTTCTGCAGGCACAACTGCACTGAAGCAGCAGTTCCTGGAATTCAGACTGGGGGGTTCTAAACGCTGTTGTTGGTGTGAAAACCACACAGCCCTGCAGTAATGCTGGGGAAAAGTTGCAGAATGCAGAAGAGGGGAGAGGAAAACCACATGAATACAATGTCTCTGGTCTGTTTGTAGCTGATATATCTAATGGTGCCTTTAAACAGGGAATCTAAATCCACTCCTAACAGCAGCAGTGATTAAAGCAGTAAATGGACAGGGAAGAGATGGGGGGGGTGCTGTCCTGCCAAAGGAGAAATCCTGGTGGTACTGCTGGCTCTGTGTGGCCAGTTCTAATGCTTCTGCTTTTGATTCCAGATCGTGGACAAAAAGCAGAAGAAGATGGAGCAGTTATCCTTGCAAGTAAAGGTGAGAGGTGACTGGGGAGGGACCTAGAGCTGGAGAATCTGCTGTGAAATGAGTTAGACTTACTGTGTTCCTGTGATCTCTTCCAGAACCTGGAAGAACAGGTGGCTCAGGAAGAGGGGACAAGCCAAGCTCTGAAAGAGGAGGCGATGAGAAGGGAAAATGCACTGCAGCAGCTCCGGGCTGCTGTGAAAGAGGTCAGGGAGTGCCTGAACATGGCACTGGAATTGAGTGGATTGTCTTTCAGCAAGGCCCTGAATTTGGAGTCAGCAGCACAACATCTGCTTCCTGCTAGTCAGCTGTCCTGTAAGGGCTCTGAAAGGAGCTCTCCTCTGCTCAAATGCAGGAGGAAAAAGGCAGTTTCTTCCTCGGGAACTTGAGCTGGGGCTCGGGATGTGGTGGAGGAGGCCGAGCTTGCCACCTGGGGGCAGCAGGGCTGCGAGCTGGGCTGAGCCCTGCTCTCGAGCAAGGAAAGCCAAGCACAAAGGCAGCCCTGGAAGGAAGGGATGGCCAGTGTTGGGGTGCACAACCTCCTGAAAGCTTCTTTTGCTGCATCATGGCTCAGCAGGGACAGTGCAGTGTCCCAGGGTTCTTCCTGTCCGAGCCAGGAGAGCCAGACTCTCATCCCTGTGTGGGACTGACGCTCATCTGGTGACAGTGTGGAGGGCTGGATGTAAACCACTCCCGCCCTCTGTGCTCCCATCACGGAGCAGCTGCACTAAGATGCTTTAAGTGTGGTAGTTCTGCCCTAAGTGCCCACTAACCTGCTGTGTCCACGTGTCCAGCTCTCTGTGCAGAACCAGGAGCTGATCGAGAAGAACCTGACGCTTCAGGAGCGGCTCCGCCAGGCCGAGCTGACAGCCCAGCCCCTGCCCGCTGACACAGCCCGCCTCACCCAGGAGCTGCATGGGGAGCTGGCCATCTGCCTGCAGGATTTACAGTCTGTCTACAGCATTGTCACTCAGAGGGCTCAGGGCAAGGACCCCAACCTCTCTCTGCTCCTGGGCATTCACTGTAAGTACAGAGAGAAGGCAGAGCAAACCCTTCTGTTCCTGTGCTGTGGTGGAGTTAAATAACTCACATATAGCATGGAATTGTCTTTCTGGGCTTTATGAACCCTAACTGTGTGGTTATCCCACTCTAAAGGTGCATGCTGTAATAACTGAATGTTAAGTAGAACCTCCTTTGCAAATGTGTGTTGGTTTTTCTGGCTGACTTGCAAATGTGTGTGATCCTTGGTCGGAATTGCATGTGAGGAAACTCCCTTCTCTGGCTCCACAGCTGTGCAACACCCTGTGAAGGAGAAGGAAGACTTGCTGAGCCCTGATGGACTTGCAAAGAAAGTGGTGGAGGTAAAACAGCTTCACAAAGAGGTGGAGGAGTTAAGGACTGCAATATCTGACAGATATGCTCAGGATATGGGAGACAACTGCATCACCCAGTAAAGAGCACTCCCCAAAGTAAGACAGGAAATGAAGACTTGAAACCCTCGGGAGTCTTGAGCTCCTGCAACCCTAAACCTATTCAGCACTTTACCGTCCCTCTGCTTGGGTACAAGAGATGTGACTTATCTGATCTGTGAGGGATCAGGGGGTTTGTTGCCAGAAGTGTTCAGCTGCTGACTGGAATGGTTCAGGGCTTCGGTGTCGGGCTTTGCAGTAGCTTTGATCTTGTGGAATGTGTTTTATGCTGTGTTTGCTGGAGCTGGTGTGGTCTCTGAGGCTGGGAGATTGAATTCTGACTTGCCTTCCAGGCATGTCAAATGCTGAACATGCAAATGTGACAGTTAAAATCATCACTAAAAGGAAATGTATGCCCTGGTGTTTTCTGATAACTTCCCTGTGCAGGTCCTGTGTGACTTGTGAGACCAGAGGATTCTTGGAGTGTTCAGAGGATACCTGGATTTTGTAGGCAGGCAGGTGTGCCAGGTTCACTGCTGGTATTTGCACTGAGGTGCTTCTGGCTTGGATTTATGGAGCAGGACCTGCTTTCCTCAGGTAAATGCA
Organism: Myiotriccus ornatus; assembly: GCA_036023395.1. NCBI lineage: Eukaryota > Metazoa > Chordata > Aves > Passeriformes > Tyrannidae > Myiotriccus > Myiotriccus ornatus. Next base: position 5,477,665 of record JAYRBT010000064.1, read on the forward strand.
ACCAGAGTCTTTGAGTAGCCAGCATGAGCTGGAAATTAAAGCAACACTAAAAGACTCTGGAAATGCTCCCCCTGGGCACTGTTACCCCAGAAGCCTTAAGCCTTTTGTCCCTCTCCAGATAGCACTGGGAGTTGGGTGTGACTCACACCATAGAGGAAATGGATTGATGCTGAAGTGCCTTAATGTGCTGGAGAAACCCTCTGCCCCCACTCTGCTTTGTGCCTAATGCATCTGCTGGCAGATGAGGAGCTGCTGTTCCTTCTCACAGCCTTTTAGAGCTATCCCAAACAATCCTGGGGAGCCCTGAATGTCTGTGGCCCCTGCCAGAGCTTCCTAGAGCCTCTGTGCCCCTGGGGACACACCTCTGGCTTGGCTCTCTGCTGCTGGACTGGGAGAAAGCCATACTGGTCCTAATGGGGGGGGATGACAGAGAGAGCTCTTCCTGCAAGGCAGTGGCCACTCGAGCTTTGTTGGAGCCCTGCTCTCCTGCAAGTAATGGGATTTCTGAATAAATCAGTGAGGGATAAGTTTCACTGCACCATGACCCCCCCTAAACCTTAGTGGCAACTTCACAGTACCGAGCCCTGGCTTGTGACAACGCTGTGGTGCAGAGGGTGGAACTTTGTTGGTTTTCAGCTTGAGTTAAGAGCAAGATACTAAGCTGTAACAGGGAAAAATCCTCCTGAAACTTGTGTTGTTTGGTTGTTCTTGGTTCGTGTTGGGGCTGCGAGCCCTGGGTTTGACAGAAATGCTTTTTTGTTATTCTTTTGTGTTAAATTTTAAGACCAAATCTGTTTTGTTTTATGGTGTTTGGCCACCACGGGTGATGGTGGCAATGAAATTGGTTGGTTTGTCCTGAGCTTCTCTCCCTGTGTCCGGTGTGTTACGTGCCTGGCTGTGCCTGTTCCCAGGCTGCTGGTGCCACGTACTGAGGGAAACACATTTCCAAGGCTATTCCTTGATGCTGTTTGTCCTGACTGCCAGGAGCTCTGCTGTCTCCTGCAGGTTCTCAGGGTGCCGTTGAGCACCATCCCCTTTACCCCCCTTTGCTTTGGGGTGCAAGATCCAGTTCCCAGGTGCTGTGTGGGGACATGTTTGCCCTCTGCCCCTGCAGAGCTGGTTGTGAGATGAGATTGTGGCTGAAACCACCTCGGCTGATGCTTTTGGAGCATCACCCTTGGCCATGTGCCTGCGGTTGGGCTGCCCTGGTCGTGTGTTCCCCTCCATGGGGCCGTGTCCCCTCATCATCCTCCTGCACAGCTGAGCCTGTTTGGCTAAGAGGGTGATCCCAAGTGCCCTTTGCTGCTGGTGCACAGGAAATCTTGGACCCTTCACTACTGAACACCCCAGACCCGGGGGGGAGCAGGATGGTGTTCCCTCCCTGCCCCATCCCCTTGTCCTGTGCGTGTGCCCCCACCCCGCTTCCCGTTGGGCTCGGTGCGTTCGTACCAGCCCGTGTCTTGTTGCTTGTTTGTACCGAGTATTTTGATTATAAAATAAAGCTGCTCTGACCCACCCACCCGTGCGAGGCTGTGCAGCGTGGGGAGCTCCTCGGGGCTGGTAGGGGCGGTGGCAGTGGCTCCTGGGGCTGGTGCCGGGGCTGGTGCCTCGTACCCGGCGGGGGCAGTGGCTCCCCAGGATATCGGTGCCCGGTAGGGGCGGTGGCGGTGACTCCCCGTTCCCGGTGCCGGCAGGGGCGGTGGCCGTGACTCCCCGTTCCCGGTGCCGGCAGGGGCGGTGGGTTCCCGGTGCCGGTGCCGGTGCCGGCAGGGGCGGTGGCTCCGGGCCGGCCCCGCAGAGCCCGCATGCCCGTGCCCGCCGGCCCCATTGGCGCCCGCAGTCACATGCCGGGCGGTGGCGGGGCCGCCCGCTCCGCCCTCGCTCGGTCCCTCCCTCCCCCGGTCCCTCCCGCCCCGCCGAGCCCCAGCCGAGCCTCTCCCTCCGCCGGGCTGAGCGCAGGGAGCGGCCGCGATCGCGCCATGAGCACCCTCAAGGTCTACAGCACCTCGGTGACCGGCTCCAGGGAGGTGAGCGGCGCCGGGGCTCCGGCGGGCAGGGGTGGGTGCAGCGGGGACCCTCTTCCCGGGGGTGGGCGTCTGTCTTCCGTGGAGCTCCTAAGGTTCCCCCCCCCACCCACCGCCCTATCCCAGGTGTCCCCTCCCCTGCTCTCGCTGCACCGGCCCCTTCATCCCCCACAGCCATCCCTCCCTGCTGGGTGTCCCCCGCCGTGGCCAGGTGGGGTCTGCACCGTGAGCACTGTGCTGAGCGTGGCTGGCACGCTGGGATGTGCAACCTCCCCCCCTCCTCCGGGCTCTTTTCCGTCTCCTCTTAACCTGCCTTTCCCACCCGGGCTCCAGATCAAATCCCAACAGAGCGAAGTAACCAGAATCCTCGATGGGAAAAACATCAAGTACGAGCTGGTGGATATCTCCCAGGACAATGCTCTCCGGGAGGAGATGAGGGCAAAGGCAGGCAACCCCAAAGCCATCCCACCCCAGATCGTCAACGGAGACCAGTACTGTGGGGTGAGGCTCCCATTCCGTGCTGGGGATCAGCACCCTGAGGTTGGGTGGTGGGTGACAGTCCCATCCCCTTAGTTTTGCTACAAAGGGTGTCAAGACACCCTCTGAGTTATTTCTCGTGAGGCGCATGGACAAGGTGCTGCCAGGATTCGTGGCCATTTGGGGCGCCGTGGCTTGGGGAAAAAGGGGATGTGGGCAGGGGTCTTTGGGTGACTGTGGGCTGTGCTGTGTGGGGCTCTCCCTGCTTTGCTCTGTCATCCTTGGCACAACCAACTGGTCCCTGTGCTGTGAACCAGTTTGTGCCACGTTCTCAGGGGACCCTCTTGCCTCGTGAGCGACCGTGTGGCTTTTCCCTGCAGGATTACGAGCTCTTTGTGGAAGCGGTGGAGCAAAACACTCTGCAGGAGTTCCTGAAGCTGGCCTGAGCCCCGGCTCCTCTCCCTTCCTGGACTCTACCTGCATTCCTGAGCACCCTCATCTCCGACCACCTTCACTTCCAGGTTGTCAGCGCTGTCCTGGCACCGCGACCTGTATTCCCGGCACAGGGAAACGAACCCATGACCAAAACTCATTGCAGCTGCCTCCGATTCCCTCCCGCCTAACCCTGATATCATCTCAGAGGGATCCAAAGAAAGTCTGACGATCGCTGCGCATGGCCTGTGAGCGGAGCCGGGCCTGGCTCACCGCTGCTTCCAGTGCCTCTGTAAACAGCAAAGCCTCGGGGGCGTGTGAAGTGCAGGGCAGCCTTCAGCCCCCTCCTCTGCCTCGGGAGGGAAGGGCTCAGGGCTCCATGTTACTTCCCACTTCTCCTAATTGCTGTTAAATTGTAAATTCCGCTGCCTCACTTCCTTTTTTTCCCCTCCCCCCTTTTCATCTCGACTGTAGGCATTATGGCAACTAAGTAAATTTTTTTTTTGTTTGTCTTAATTTAATGCAAAAATACTGCACAGAGTTGGGGTCTGACCACCCACCGTGGAGGAGCTGGAGGCGAAGGCTGGGATCTGAGGCATCTGTGCTGCCTGGGGGGGATGGATGGGGCTGGAAGTGAGATCTGTGCTGTTCTGGCCACCCTCCACCATGACCAGGGCTCCCTCATGAGCATTAATAGCTCAGGGCTGCCCCAGACCAGCTGATGCTCCAGCTGTCCGATCTTTCCTCTTTGAGTTGGCTTTTTTGCAATCCCGGACCAAGTGCATTTTGTTTTCCTGCCAAAAAGCAAGTTTATAACCAGTGTTGTCTTCCGAGATGCTATTAAATGTTACTGTACCTTTCACGTCCGTGCTCCCTGCCTTTCTTTCAAATCTGATTTTATTTTGACTACAGGTTAAACATCACCCCACGTAATGATTCTGAGTCACTTCCAGCTCTGAGGAGCCGAGTCGGTTGTACTCCCTGCTGCAGCCTGACACAAAGATCTTAACACCTTAGATTGCTGCTGCTAATCAAAGGCTCGCAGGACTTGTCTGAGTGTCCCACGGCGTGGTAGTGACAGGTTCCTCACTTGAACATTCCTCTCCTCTGCGTGGTGAGAGCAACAGCCCGAGGCAGGGACAGCTTCAGCCAGACACGTGAGCAAAAAACAACCCCCTGGCACAAAGATTACCTGACTGGATATAGACCAGGAAAGGCTGCCCCTGGATGTACTGCAGGTGGAAAAAGGAGGAAGCTGAGTGAGAGCTGTGTGGGTTGAGTCACTGGTCACGGGAAGCCGGTGGAAGCAGCTGGTTTGCTTCCTGCATTTGAGTTGTGCAGGGTCCAGCTCCAGCTGGAGGGGTCTGGGAAGAGCTCTGGGCATCCTGAGCTTCCGCAGTAACTGTGCCTTTGGAATCTAATGGAAGTGGAAGCTGCAGCAGGAATAAAGGGTTTCATTGGGAGCCTTTAATGAGGGCTGGGTCTGCTCAGAGGGAACCTGCCAGAAGGCGCTGCCTCGAGTGAGTGGGAGTGTTGTCAGCTGGGAGTCAAGTGGGAGCTTGTCACAGCTGGAATGGGAAGAATGTGCTGGGGAAGGGGAAAAGGGCCTGCAAAGTGCAGCCCCAGCCCACGGAGGAGGAGGAAGATGCTTTATTCAGGGCTCCGTGGAGAAGCCGCGGAGGGATTATGCTCTTCTCCAATGACACGGTGTCCTGTTGCAGCATCCAGCTCCAGCAGGAGGAGGGAGGGAGGGCGGGTAAGTGCAGGCAGGCTGGAGCCTGGGCCCCGCTGGAGCTGGGGGCTGTCCAAGGGAAGGAGTTGTGCACGTACAGGAAGCCCAGTGGCAGGATCTCCCGGCTGAGTCGAGTCTGGCTCAGTCCCAGCATTGCAATGGCTCAGGGCCTTCAGGTTTAGCTTCACCAGGGACCATAGAACTGGGCCTGTCTCTCCCCTGGTGTCAGTGCAGTTGAAATCTGGGGGGACCAGCCGTGTGTGGAAAGCAAACTGCCCCTAGCTGTGTGTCTGCCCTGCTGCTATGGAGTCCCTGAGCCCAGTACCAGTGTGAAGCTGGCGGGTTCCCCTCCGCAGGGATCAGCCTGTGTAACTCCACACAAATGAGGAACCAGGCCTGGACCCCAGGTGTGAGATGATGGAAGTGTCCCTGGGTTGGGAGCCCACCTGTCTTGGGGAACAGCACCCACTGTGAGGCAGCAGGAGCAGGCCTGGCACCCTCTGCCACAGGGAGAGGTGAAACCACTGCTCCAGGGTTTTTTCCGTCCCAGGTAATGGCACAAGGAAACTAAATCTGGAAAGAAAACCTCTTCCCAGCCAGGGCAGATTATAACAGGTGAGAGGCAGCTCATTCTCCTTACAGAGCTTGGGATGAGGAGCTGTTACGGTGTTTGCAGCCCTGTCCCTCTTGCTGGGAGGGGTCTCTTCTCCTCAGCAGCAAGGAGGCATTGGGGATCAGCCCACATTCCTGCAGGCTCCTGGAGTTGTCCGTGTACAGCCTCTTGGGAAAGGTGCTGATGATCTCATACGAGTCGGAGTCTCCACCCCTAGGAAAGAACAGCACAATCTTTCCTACTCGCAGGGTCCCCCAAGGTTTTGCTGAGACGCTCTGGCTGATCCAGCTGTGGTTATGCAAGAGCAGAAAAAAGGGCTCCCAGCCCTCTGCAGCCAGCCAGGCACCGAGCAGCTGTTCCAGCTGCACAGCTGCAGGGGGAAGGAGGCTCCTGCATCCCGACAGCACTGAGCTCATCCTGGGCTCGGACCAAGGCCAGGGCCCTGGCCTGCAACAGCAGTGGGAAGAGGGGAGGGCAAAAGGAGCCCTCAGCCATCTGGAACTGTCCCCAAAGGGCTGAGTGAGCCCTCGGGCAGCATTAGATGGGTTGGGATATTGAGATGGCTGAGCAAAGTGGATGTTGATGTGTCTTGGAAGATCCAGGGCCTTCAGCAGCCACCAAGAGCCCTTCCCTGGGGCCCTGCAGAGCCAGGCAAGGATGGGAGGAAGTCCTGGGCACACCTGATGTGGGCGAGGTGCTGGCGCAGGTCCCCGATGGTGTCAGTGAAGAGCATCCTCACAACGTGCGTGTGCTCCCCGCTCTCCGACCTGACACGGAGGGTGCAGACTCCAGGGGGAGGAGCTTCAGCCTCTTCAGTCATCTTTACCCTGGTTAGAAAACCCTGTCAGCCAAGGAGTGAGCTCCACTCAGTGGGCAGAACCTCCAGGATGTGCTGGTGAGGTCTGAGCAGGGGAGAGGGAATGTTCTAGAGACGAACGAGGCCCCACCTGACTGCAGGCAAACAGACCGACCCACTGCCCAAACTGCTGCTTTGCTTTCCCTGCCTGAAGGTGCCTTGAAGAGGGCTGTTGGCCTTTTTTAGCTTTTTCATTTTAAATCAGGGCTGTCTGGTAAGTGCTTTGCCCTACTTCTCTGATTAAAAATAATCTTGGTTTTTTTCTTTTCATTAGCTATTTGGGTCTTGGCTTGCCAGAAGACTGAGTGGAAAAGTGCTGTTAGTGAGACCTCCCACTTGGGCATCGGTTTCTTGGAGGGATTCTCCCATTTAACGTGACTTCAAACTCTTGGGCCTTGGCTTGTTGTTGGGAAAACTATTTCACAGAAATAAGTGACATTTGTTAGAGATGCAAAATATGGCAGGTTTGCCATGAGAAATTCAGGGGTCTTCCCAAATGACCAAATTTGGCCTTTTTTCTAATTATTTCTAAGGTTTAAAAGGGGAAAGTCCATTTACTTCCTCAACTGAACCCCCCGAAATAAACCTGCAGCGATGAAATAGGAGGAGGAGGAGATCCTGGCAGGGCAGGGGCTGGGGGGCTGTACCTGCACCTCTCCAGGGCAGCCAGCCTGGGTGTGTCCAGCTGGGTCTCTTTGCTGCTCTGCACCCCATCAGAGCCCTGAAACCAAACCAGGTGAGTGTCACCACAGCCCAGAGAGCAGCTGGTGCCAGGATGGCCCAGAGGCAGGTGCCAAAGTGCCTCATGTGCTCTGGTGGAGCCTCTCTGGGAAGAGGAGATCACACGGAGCTGAGAGGCCCAAGGAGGGGGTGCTGGTGCTGTGCAGGGTGCTGAGCCCAAGGAATCACTGCTGCCCCTCTCCCGTGGGTGGCTGGGGGTCCTCTCGTACCTGCTGTGCTGCTCCAGTTGAGCCCTGGACACCAACCACTCCTCCTCCGTGTTCCAGGGGCTTGGGAAGCTCGTTGGGAAACTGCTCCAAGGAGGCTTTGGGACCTGCCAGAGCAGAGGGGAGATGTGTCTGTGTGTGACCTTCTTGACAGACATTCTGACCCTGGAATAGGCTGATTTGGTGAAAGGAGAGCGTGCAGCAGCCGACAGGGAGAGCTCTCACCACCCCCAGTGAGGCCGAGACTCGCTCTCGGGTTCCTCCCTTGAAGTTTGTCCCACTTTCTGGCCCACTAAATGTCTGATTGTCAACATCAACAGTGAGAACTGCACAGCCTGTTCAGCACAGCTGGGATGCACAGAAGTTAGAAACCTGGATGGCTCTGCTGTGAAAAACTGTGAAACAATCACCATTTTTTACAGCCTCGGACAATGTTTCCCCTTGTGAGGGTGTATTTGTTGGTGTCCACTCCTTTTTGTTTGGAAAATTTATTTATTTATTTACTACTTAGCTAAAGGGAATGTTTAGCAGAGCTTCTGTTTGGGAATACCCTTGAGATGAATGAGCAAGCAGTTCAGCTGTAGGTAACCAGGCAGCTGTTGCTGATGGGAGAGGAATGTCTTGGGTTATTTAGTGATGCACACACAAACCCTTTAGTTTCTGTCTCTGACTGACTGTGTCTGACTTCCCAAGCCTGACAGGTATTGCTAATGCAGACTGTGACAGTCTAGAAGCAAAATGAGGTGTATCTGTGGCCTGACCTTATGTCCCATATTCTGTTATGAAAGTCTGAAGAGAAACTGTCCCATATTCAGCACAGTTAGGGCTGATGTGGCTTGAAGATAATCTGCATTTATGGAATGAGGCTGTAGGAGAGCAGCGGGTTTTTTGCCAGCGAACCCCTCCCTCAGCCTTTGATGGTGGTAAAGGTGAAAGTAGGAGGAGCTTGGCCTTTCAGAAGGGTGCAGGGCAGATATGTTTTGGAAACCTGATGAATTTCTGGTAATTTATTACTTGTCACATCTCATTCTTTAGGAGATGAATGATGAGAGGACACTGTGTGTGTTGCCTGGCTCCCAGCTCCTGAAGTAACACCAGGCCCTGACCCACAAGTGTTGCCTTCCTTGCTGAGACACCCCCCAACACCCCTCCTTCCTGCTGCACTGCCATGGTAAGGTTTAGAAGTTCTCTCTTTTGAAAATTAGCTGTATTTTTGAGGCATGCTTAAGATTTTACCTGGGATCTCCGTGGTTTCCTGCACTTGGTTTGATTGTGGATGACCAACCATTTGGCCATGGCCAGGAAAACTCCTTGGAAGGTCCCTCTCCTCAAATACCACATCCCTTCTGTCAGTGACCTGTTGAATTAAGTCCAGCTGCCATAAGCAAATCTGACTGTTGCACAAGCTTCTCTTGCTGCATCAGAGCACGATAAACCACAGCAATGACACCCAACAGTCGCAAACCCCTAACAAAACCAATGATACACAGGTTAAAAGGAACCTCAGCCACAAGAGCTTTGCACAATCCCCCTTCCACATGACTTTCTAACTTCCACGGCTCCCAGCTCACTCCAGCTGGACTGACCTTGTCTTGCCCCTGCAGCTGTGCCCTGGTTTCTTCGTGGCAGTGGGCAGGTCCAGCCTCTGGTTGTTCCTGCTTACGTTTCAGATGCACTCGAAGCCCTAGATTCGAGTCCTCTGAGGCTTTCTGCCTGCAAATGTGGCCTTGGCTCTTTGCCATTTCTGAAAAATCAAAAAGTGGGGCCCAAAAGAACCTCAGGTGGCCAAAACCATTTAAGGTGTACAAAATAAACTCTCAGGACATCCTCTTTGAGAGACACTTGTTCGATCTGGTTTTAAAAGCTTTTCCAGGGGAACCATTTGAGAAACCTTTTTTTTTTTTTCCCCTTTGAGTGACACAGCTCTTCAGATGCTGCAAGTGCTACCTCTCTTACAGAGCCTGCTGTGCTCTTAGAAGCCTTGTTCCCAGCCAAGATTCACTGAGGCAGAGAAACCCTTCAGTGCTGATGCAGAAACACTCACTCACTTCCTCTAACGGCTGTAGCAGGTGTGCTCCCCACTACCCTTTCCCCCAGACACACCTGCACAGCATCACAAACCTCAAGCTCAGTCCAGCAGATTGATGACAGAAACCTGAACAGTTATCTTGGCAAGGAAGAGAGCAATTTCTCCCAAAAAAAAGCTGGTGAAAAGGGTTTGGCACCTACCAGCAAAGGGATGCCATCGGGGTAGCGCTGCTGCAGCTCTGAAGGGAAATACCCATCCATGATGTCCTGTAGGCATTGCTGAAACAACATGAGAGCTCATGGTCACACCACAGACTTCCTGTTTAGCTCAGGACTGATCCTTCTGCTGGGCTGCTCCTATTTGTTGTGTTATGACTGTGCAGAGAAGTCGGAGACACAGAATCTCATCTATAAAATTACTGCACAAAGACATAAAAGACTTTCAGGGCACTGTGGGAACGTGAGGTGAGGAGCTGGGCTCCTTTTTAGGACTGAGATGAGCTCAGAAGCCTGATTGCCTTTTCTGGGGCTTAGTGAAGGACGGCAGGGTGGCTCTAATTCCCTTCCAGACCTTTCCATACCTGCGTGGATGGGTCCTGGTAGGGCCGGAAGGCTCCGTTGCACATGACGATCCCATTTTGGTACAGGGTGAGAGGGACGGGTTCTGGCTGCCTCAATCGAGCCCCCCGGAGTGTGTGCTTGATTTGAGAACTGCCTTCTCCAGCCAGCAGGTTCAAATATTTAACGTTCTCCAAGATTAAATCAAAATCAATGCGGTGCTTGGAAACAACTGCTTCGCCTGCGGCAAAGAGATCGGGGTTACAGGGGGAAGGGGGTGGCAGCAGAGCAGCTTTTTATCTGCATGAATTTGGTGTGTTTTGAGCCCTGACATTTTTCACATGTTTGCAGAGTGTGGTGCAACACTTGTGCTGTGGTGCAGCGCTGCCAGGTCCACATGGGCGTGGGCTAAACCACAAGGGCAGGGCAGAGGGTGCAAACTCGCAGGGCTCCAGGCTCGGCCCCTTGCCTTGTTTATCGCTTCAGAAGTGTTGTGTTGTCCCTGCACAAAGCACGGGGAGGAATTTCACTAGTTGGATTAGCTAGATTGGATCAATGGATCAAGGCAGAGGTGCTGAAGAAGTGTCAGTGTAAACACAGGCAGCAGGTTGGGCAGGGACACTGTGAGGACGTTTGTCTGGGTGCTTGAGGGTGGTAGAGTGAAGCAGTGAAAAGGTGGTGATGGGGCAGAGGAATGAAATCAGAAGGGGAAATGAAAGAAAAGATGTAGATTGGGCTAAAGCCCTTTGCGCTGTTGTTCTGCTTTTTTATGATACTTGCTGAAGGAGAATGGGGAAATGCCCTTAAAAAGGGTCAGCGAGCTGATATCAAAACTATTTCTACTGATTTCCGTCTGTCTGTCCCCTCCTGCATCTAAGGGTGGGGAAGGTCTAGTTAGCTAATATTTGCATGGTGGTTAGGAGGCAGCATTGGCTCGACAGCCCAAGTATTCTTCCTTTTTTTCCTCTGTTACCACTTCCTAAGAAGCCGTTGCCAAACATGCTTGGACCCCACACAGCACAGTCAGGTCTCAATTAAACCACTCACGTGGTAGTTGGGAGGAAAGACAAACAATACTCCCTGGTGGAGCCAGACAATGTGGGTAAGTTGCTACAACTGCTATGTACACAAAGCACCTGATTCCGTTTTCCACCCACTTTACGTCAATATTATTAAAGCAATCAAGCTTCAAACAGTGCAGGGTCTGTGAATTCTGCAGGAATCAGCTGCTGTGACATCCTCCCAAAGGGCTGAGCCATCAGGTTCTCTCCTGAAGAGCTTACAAAATACTGGTGTATAAAATGAAACCTCCTGCCTGGCTTAGCTCCTGCAAGGTCACTCCGTGTCCCCGTCCCTGGGATGGATTGATGCGAAGATCTCGGCACAGAATCACAAATTCTGAAGGCCCAGATCTTGGGGTTTTTTTTTTGTGCTTATCTACTCCACCCTCTCTAAGCAGGCAGTGGGAGGTGGGGATTGCTGCTTCAGCCAGGGGTGCTGGTGCTTTACCTGGCTTCCAGAGGCATCTTGGTAGCAGCTCCTCTTCGTCCCCGAGAGATTCTGTGTCTTCCAGCTGATCCTGTGTCTCTCCGACCCAAATCAGGCCATAATCATTCAGAAACCGCTGGGAGGGGAAAGTACAAGTCAGTGCTGTGGAGCAGAGCTTCAGAAAACTAGAAATGGAAGCCTGAGTGTGCTCAGTTGTGACCGTGAGAAGCAGAAAGGGAGGTAGAAGAGGTTTGTCTTGGGGGCTCCTTGGCCCAGACAGACAGACAGACAGGCTCACTGGCAGGGCAGTAGTAGCAGCTCCACTAGTAGCGGGCAAAAGGGAGGAGGAAAGCATTGGTAGTGCCAGTGTAATCTCTCAAGACTGTAGGAGCCACAGAGAATATTTCTACAGTCCTGGAAATCAAAATGAACAGGCTTGCAGGAGGCACAGGTGTCTGGGTATTTAAAAGCCTCCTTCTGCCCCGTTGCTCACATCCAACCTGCTCTCGCTTTCCAGACTGAGGTGAAGAACTGTGATGATCAAAGTGGCAGCTCGGAAAAAGGCCAAGCAGCCTGGGACTGCAGGGACCTCAAAGTGAAGGTGCAGATGGCTGAGGGCAGGTGAAGCTGGTGTCTCACCTCCATCTCGCAGACCTGGGCCTGCAGCTGAAGGCATCTCACTTCCAGCTCTTCTAGGGTGGATGAGTCAGGAGCGCCTGAAAAAGAAGAGCTGATGCTTCTGTGCACAGCCTGAAAGAAGAGCTGTAGATAAAACCTGTGTCACACAGCCCAGGCCCCCAGCAGCACCCTGCCTGCACTGTGAGTGACCTCAGGCGTGACACAGGAGCTGAACACGAGCTCTGTGTGCTGGACTCTGACAGTTCAGCCTGCAGTGGTTTGACAAGGATGCTGAGAGACCAAGGGATAGCTGTGAACGACACTGGCCAAGTTTTATGCTGCAGGAAGCCGATGTGAGTGGTGCTGTTGGCAGTGATGCAGTGAAAACTGCTTGGTTTCCTCAGCCCATTAAAAAATAAATGAGCAGGTGTCCACTGAAGCTGGGTCCAGGAATCTTGGCTGAGTGGCAGCACAACGCATGGTGAGGCACAAACCACACATGTTTGTGGTTTGACAGGCACAGTCGTGTTTTTTTTCACTCAGGAAATGGAGAATTTACCACAGCTTTGCACTAAGAAGGTAGTTCAGCCATTGTAGAAAACCATGTGTGGGCTCAGCTGGAGAACTGCTGGATTCCAAGGAACTGAACAAGGGAAAAGACTCACTTAAAGCTGGGTTCAATTTAGAGTTAGGCTGCCTTGCAGGACAAGTGGACCTGTTGGAGGCTCCAAGCAGATTTTCAGTTTCTCTCAGCTGTAGCTGTTTTCCCGCCTGTTTGAACTCTGCAGTGTTTACTGGTTTTTTCTTGATTTTTTTTTTTCCCCCCCCTGGCCATCCTGGGGTGTCTGGGTGGTTGGTTTACACTCATGGAAACTTAGTAACCCACAGAAAATAGGCCAGGAAATGACGATTTGCGCTGCACCAGAAAAAGCCGAGTAACAGATGCGAGTTAGAAGTGCAGATCTGCTTTAGGAAATGGCATCAGTGTGGCTGGTACCTCTCACCATAGAGGCTCCTGGGCTTTGGAGCCAAGGACAGCTCAGGGAGGAGCTCTGTTGCCCTCCCAGAGGTACCAAAGGTAGATCAAGTTTTACCTTCCCCTTCCTGAAGAGTCTTTATCTTCTCCTCAAGTTCAGCAATCCTCCTGTCCTGCAGGGACAGAACAAATAACGACCTCACTCAGCTCCTGGGCCCCAGGACCTCAAGGTTTGCACCATTAGTCCTGGGTGAGTCTGGTGCAGGTGCTCCCACCCCACTCAGAGACAGGCAAAATAAGGGTCAGAAGGGCTGAATCACCTCACAAACACCTCAATTAAGCTCAAGTTGAGGGGTGGAATAGATACAGAACTCCAGGAATAGGTGACCTATCTCCCAGTCCTCCACCTGCAGGAGAGCTGTGGGCACACACAGGCTCCTGTGCTTCCTGCTGAGGGGCTGATCTAGAGACTAAACCAGCATCTCTGCAGCCCCTTCTTCAAAAATCAAACAAAACAGGGTGTTTATTCCAAGCTTTTAAAGGGTACGGATTAACATCTTTTAGCCCAGACAAGGTCTGAGCAGGTGGAACTGCTGTGGCTTCGGCCATCAGAGCAGGCTCAGCCAGGGGGCTGTTTTTTTTTTTTACCTTCAGCTGGATTTCTTGTGCTTGTTTCTCTACTTTTTGTTCCAGCAGAGAGATTTTTTGCGTGGTGGAGGGCGTGAGCTCCACCGCGGGGGCCACGAGCTCCGTGTCGGTGGGAGCTGCACCTGCAGGCACAAATACCCGTTATTACCTCTCCAAAATGGGGGGCACCCAGGGGGGGCCCACACCAGGATTCCTGCTCTGCCACAGCAGGGAGGATGAGGCTATTTTTGGGGGGCAGTGTCACCAACAGCACGTTGTGTAGGCGAGAGGGGGGACCGCAGAAATTAGGTCTGGCCTGGGGTGTCGCTGAGAAAGTCTGATGGCCCAGAACCCCCTCATAAACGAGGGACTTTACCCTCCATGTTCCTTTTCAGTGCTGTCCCCTGGAGCAGGAGGGGAGGCTGCCTGGATTCCTGGTCCTAGGAGACAGCCTGGCATCTTCTGAGAAGGGCCACGGAGAGCACGGAAGGAAGAAAAACAGGTCAGTGTTTGGATGCAACTTCTCCAAAAGCAGGGAAAGAAATATCAGGTTTGTGCTGAAGGGAAAGCAGGTGGCCTGGGCACTCAATCCCGTGAGTATTCCCGAATTCCTGAGCGTGTGTGGGGGCACTCGATATGAGACAGGAACGTGGGAAGGTACAATCGGAAACAAGCAAACTTTACTGGGAGTGAAACGTGAGGGTTTGCTCTAAAACCTGGTGGGGAGGGTGTGACCTAGAGTGGAACTGCAAAAACAGGTGACGTTCTGCGCTGCGCTCTAGGCTGGTTGAGGATGTGGAAGCCTGTTGTTTCTTATCTGATTTTGGACAGTTGTAGGAGAGGGAGAGCAGACAGAGCTACAGTCATTGCAAAATGCGTGGGGTGGTAAGAACCGCCCTACCTGTGAAGGCAATGAACGTGGACAGATCTGCCCTTTCAGTAAAAATAAGAGGGGATAATATATAAAAATAAAGCACCGGCTCATTAACTGGGAGGGGGAGGGGGGTGCTTGATGGGTGAATTTTAAAAATATAATTGAAAAAATATCTAAAAAAAGCTTAAGCTGTACATTTTTCTCATCATCCCAGCCCGTACCCCGAGGCAGGGTGGGCTGTTTGAGGGATCGTGGGCGAAAAGGGGCTCAAAATAAGGGGGGTCAGCAGGTACCTCCCGGGGGGAGGTGACTTTGGGTGGCGGGGGGAGTGCACCTGGGGGGGCCCGACGGGGGTGGCAGCACCGGGGACACCCGGGGCGTGCTGGGGCGGAGCTCCGCGTGTTGAGGGACCCTCGGGGGAGGTTCGAACCTCGGGGGGGTTCCCCGCGCTCCCCCCAAGCGCTCGCTCACTCACCCAGCCGCCGCCATGTTGTTTACAGGCGGTTGCCATGGCGACGCGGGGCCCCCGCTGCGATTGGCTCGGCGCTGGTCACGTGGTGGGCGAGGCAGCCCTATGGGGACTACAAGTCCCAGCATGCACCGCGCGGCGCCCCCCGCCACGCCGGGACCGGGAGTGGCACCGGGAATGGGAGCGGGATGACACGGGGAGTGGGTCCTGCTTCCCTCCCTAGCCTCCCTCTGCACATCCTCTGCTTCAGCTCGTAGGGACCGGCCTGACTTGAGGCACCTCCCGCTGTGCAGCTCCTCCTGATTCCCTCGCCTGTTGCTTTGGTCTCGCTTTTCTCACCTGGGCACCTTTTGTTTTGCATCACTGACGCCCTGAGCTCCATCCAGAGCTTGCTGCCCATCCCAGGAGCCTACCCTGTGTGTCTCCCACCCCACCTGCTGCCGCGGAGCCAGCTGGAGTCTAGCCCACTTTACCCTCTTAATTTATGGGGTGCTCACAGAATCACAGGACTGGTTTTGGAAGGGACCTCAAAGCCCACACCATTCCACCCCCTTGCCATGGGCAGGGACACCTTCCACTAAACCAGGCTGTTCCGAGCCCCATCCAAGCCGGCCTTGAACACTTCCAGGGATGCTGGCTGTGCACAGAGAGACTTCCAGTTTGAAACTTCCATAAAGTATGAAAACGAGCTAAATTTGGTGAAGCTTTGCCACAGAAGAGCCCTCAGCTCTGGGCGGAAGCCGACAGCGAGCTCTTCATGAAGCGCTTCACCAGCACAAACCCAGACAGCAGGTGTATGTGCTCGGCACATTTTAGTGACTTTGTTCATATCAAACCATCTTAAAATAACCAGATCCCTTTTTTGTCTCCTGCTGCTGCAGTAGAGTCGCTGAGGGAGCCCAGAGATCTGCTGGGAGGAGGTGGATATCAGAGGGCAGATGGAAGCATTTCCCTGATCCCTTACGTGGATCAGACTACCCTGGGTGTGTCACCGAAATTCAGAGGGGCTCCTCGGCCCCAGCTTCACACCGGGGGAAGGAGGTTTGTGACATGCTTCGAACACTGGCTGTGACTTGCAAACCCTCCCAGTGAGCCAGGGAGGGTTTTAGCCGCTCTTAAGTCCTCTGTGGGAGTGAGGACTGAGAGCCCCCGGGCAGATGCAGAGCTCGGCCTGAGGGGTTTCGTGCTGGGGGCGTTATTTCGGTATGTGGCAGAGCCAGGGGCTGCAGACAGTGGCCAGGACACCCCTTGGAGCTGGCTGTGTGGCCGTGCCAGGGCAGAGGGAGCAGGAGCTGCTCTCGTGGCAGGGGATGCGGGTGAAAAGCTCCAGGGACTGGAGGCTGAAAGGGTGGGGATCCCCCACGCCGCGTCTGGCCCCTTCTTCCTCCCAGCGCCGTCAACAGGCGCGACTTCCCCAAACCGAGCCGAGCAGCCTTTTGGAGGAGGGGGTTGTGATTGGTGAGACGGAGCCAGCGCTGTGCTTAAAGCCTCGGGGCGGACGAGGAAGTGTCAGGCACACGGAGAGCCCGGAGAGCCCCGACCATGCGGCCCCTGCAGCGCCTCCGCCCGCTCCTCCTGCTCGCCCTGCTCGCCCTCTGCATGGTAAGGCCCGGGCTCTGGTGGCCCAGCCAGCTCTGTCCCACGGGTGGGAGGCAGCCCTGGGTTCAATCAGCCAGGCAATTTCTGCTTTCAGCTGGGAACATCAGCGTTTAATTTTCTATCTGACTCTAACCGCTGTGATGGACCGGGAGCTTTGCGCTGTGGTCTGGAAGGTCTAACTACTCCCATGTGTTGACTTTTTTCAAAGCGTTTCTTTAACTTGAGAGTATCATTCACATCCATAACCTTCACCCTGAGCTCTTCAGCCCCTCCTTTGCGTGCTGGCCCCGTGCCTGGTGTGGGGATGCTGAGTGTGGCTTGCTGGAGATGCCGGGCACGGCGTGGGGGTCCTGGGTGGGCACGTGTCTGTGGTTTCCTCTCGCCTCTCCCCACTGGAGGTTGTCTTCCTTCCCCCTGTGAGGGTCTGAGTGCCAAGCTGGTGGATGTCAGGGCTCTCCTGAGTGGGGAGCGTTGCGTGGGAGGGAAGGTCATGATGCTTTTGGGGGCCACGATGCTGTTCGGAGCAGCTTTTGGGATGACTTTTTTTTTGCCCCCTACAACGTGTTGGTAACGGGGCCAGATCTCTCTGTGCTTATTTCACTCATGAACTTCCACGCAGCTGCAATCTGCTGTTGTTGGCTTCACAGGGTGCATTTACATTTTGGGATTCCCCCTCCGTGACCAGGTGGACCGGCCAAAAACCCTCAGGGGTGTTGGGGCCCCATCCCTGACCCTTTCCCTAGCTCTGGAGGGCGGTGAGGCAACGTGGGGACTGTGTGTCTCACAGTGGGAAACAGCATCCCTTTTCCAGCAGCAGGGCAGAGTTAGAGATGGAAGGAAAGTGCCCTGAAATCGCCATCCCAGCTGCGTTATATTTCACACACCGGCTGCAACCTCCCTGCTTGCAACAGCCCGGGGGTCCCTCTTCCCCCTGCCCCTCTCCTCCGGCACGGGTGTTTCCCAGCTCTGCTCCCACACCCCAACCTCTTCCGCTCAGGGCGCGTGTCCCGCCACCTTCTTGCCACTTCCTCGCAGCAGAGGCCACTCCCTGGCTCCTGCCTCCCCCCCAGTTTTTTAAAAGCCCCCCTCTAGAGCCAGGACCTGCCGTGGGACAGGAGGCCGTTTGTCCTGCCTGGCACGGGGCACCGTGGGCTCTGGGGTGCCCCAACTGCGTTTGCCCCTGACTCCTTTCGCCCCGAGGGCAGTCGAGTGAGGCTTTCAACCCCTCGCTGCTGTTTGGAAGGGGTGCCTGACGCTCGTTTTCTTTCCCAGTCCCTGTGCCAGGCGGAGGAGGATTCGAAGCAGCCTCCGAAAGAGACTCCGCACGCCAACACAACGACCGTCGCCGGCCTGAGCCCCCCCTGCGCGAGCCCCCCGCTCCTCTCCCTCGCCCTGGGGGTGGCCGCAGCCTTCCTCCTGCACCTGCGCTGACCGGGAGGGGGTCACCGTGAACCCCCCCCTCCTCCTCGGATCCCTCAAGAAGACCCCCAAGAAACAACCCCCCACCCCCCCCAGGATGACATCCCCTTCACCGGCAGCACCGCGGCATCGCTCCCATCCACCCCCGCCGCCCTCCGCTCCCCTCGTCCCGGAGTGAGACACCCCCCCGGCCCGGGAGCGGAGCAATAAACGTGCTGGTGTCGAGACCTCTGAGTTGGGGCGCGCCGGTACCGGGGCTGGGGGGAGTTGCGGGGGGGGGGGCGCAGCACCGCCGCCTCGCCGAGTGTTTCAACCCTCGCTTGGCAGGCCTGAGCCGAGGCGGGGAGCCGGGGGAGCACGGCCAGGACCCCCCGAGGGTCCCCCCGGAGCTCTCTGGGGTCCCCCCGAGGGTCCCCCCGGGCACCGACCCCGGAGCGGGCGCGGCGCGCGAACAGCGCCCCCTGGCGGCCGGGCGGAGCATTCCCCCCCCCCTCGGCGCGTCCTGGCCAATCCCAGGGCAGGGCTCGCGCTCCCCACCAATCCGGGGCTGCCAAGCTGCCTCCGCCAGCCAATCGCGGCCCGGCGGGGTGTATATAAGAGAGGGTGAGGAAGCGGCTCCCCTTTCGCCAGGCGTGGCCGCGGGTCGGGAGGACTGGCCGCGTCTCGGGGGCCCAGCGGCTGGCGGGCTTTTCGCTTTCTTCGGCGTCCCGCTCCGCCGGGCTGACCCGAACCTGCGGGTTTGTGGTCGTGTGGCTTGCCTGTCCTCCCGCCCAAACGGACCTCGGGGCAACTGGGGGCACGTTTCGGCGTAAAAGATGGGTGTTTGATGGTGGCTGTCGCTGGAAGCCACAGCAGCCACCAGCCCAGTGGAGACGCCTGATGTGCCCACCCGGGGCCCTGTCTGTCACCGCGGGACAGCCCGGGGGTGATAAGTGATCGCTGTCCCCGTGCACTGACTCGCCAAACTGGAGAGTCCAAGCTGGGCTCGACCTGCTCAGCAGACCTGGCCCTGTCCTCCCCCCAGCCACGAGGGCAGAGGTGCTTGTTGTGTAGATTTGTCCCTCTGGCTCTGAGTCATGTCCCCAGGGAGCTCCCGCTCTCACCCAGGTGGACGAGACCTCTGTCCCGGGGACATGGAAGATGTCCTGAGCCATAATCCAGCCCTGCATCACAGACAGCAAACGCTGCTGACTCAGCTCACCCTGGGATATGGACATCCCCAAGCACACAGGTTGGGTTTGACCCTGAACTGGAGCTGGTGGGGTCCCACAGCCCCCAGTGATCCCAGGGCACAGCTTGGCCAGCGCTTCCCATCTCAAAAAACGTTTCCACGGAACTCCTCCTGGGCACTAGAGGGCACTGGGATCCCATCCTGGGAGCAGGATTAGGCCCGGGGCTGGTGCAGGACAAGGTGCTGGGGTGGGGGGGGCAGGTGCCAGGCTGTGGGCACTGCAAGGACAAGGAGAAGGACACCAACCACCCAGGCAGAGCTGGCCCAGACAAGAAGGGCCGTATCTTACACACGTACATAAATACAGTCCAGGGGGAGATGCTGTGGGGAGGGGGCTCTGCCACTCTCCAGAGGGTCCCACGCTGGTCATGTCCATGGGGTCCTTCATGAACCACACTCGGGGCTCCCCAGGAGGGAGGCAGGGTGGTTCCCCCCCTTGATGGAGGGGTTGGTGGGCATCCTTCACACCAGCAGCCGGGACAGAGGGGTGTTTGGGTTGTGGTGTGCGTGGGGTCTGACACCTTCTGCCCTGCTGTGGGTGTGCCCGTCCTGCCCTGTGGCACTTCTGCAGGCCCAGCCCCTCACAGCACCTGTATGTCCCAGATCTGCGTGGGTCTCTCCTCGGCCATGTCCCAAACGATGGCGTGGTCCCGGTCGTAGGTTCGGCCGCCTGTGGAGCGAGGGGGACGTTTCAGGAGGGCAAACCACACTCCTGATGGTGGTGAAGGGGTGGGTGCCCCATCCTGGGCACCCCTGTGAAAGAGCCCCCCGTGCCAGCGCCGAGGCCTCACCCTTTACATCGAGGATCATGTCCTCGAACATCTGGCTGTGGATCCGTCCCTGGGAATCCACGCTCCAGGTCTGCCGTGGCATCCGGGTCTCGGACCACAGCACGGCCTTCGCGCCCCTCCCAGCTGGCCCGATGACCTGCAGGCTCATGTTGGGGGCCACCTGAAAAGGGTGGTGGTGGCCAGGTCAGCCCACTCCCTCCATCACCTCCACCAGCAAAAAGGAGCAGAGCCCAGAGGGTTTTCCCTGCAAATGCTGCTGGTTCTGGGGTGAGATGTGGGATGAGCAGGAAAATCCCTCAGTGAGAAGTAGGGATGGTGAGGAAGACAAAACCTCTGCAGGGAAGGCAGAGACCCCTTCACATCTTCGGAGGAGACTTAGGGAGGAGAATCACCCCATTATTGGGGGCAAGGTTGAGGTCAGACACTTGGAAAAGCTTCTGTAAACCCTAAAAGATGGCTGTGGGGTGGGGAGTACCCCAAAGAGAGTCCTGCCAGGGGCTCCCCTGGTCCCCTCTGTGGCTCTGGCTGTCACACCTGACCTGGTTTTTGATCAGCCCATCCTCGTAGTACCAGACAGAGCTGCTCTGCTCCCTCAGGCTGGAGACCACCACCCGCCCTGCCTTCATGTCCTCCACGTCGTCAGGGACCGCGAGGTAGAGCTCCAGCTCCCTGCTCCTGATGCGGAAATAGATCCGTCTCTGCAAAGAGAGAAACCTTTCTTTTTGCACCCAAAAGGCCCTGCTGCCTGCACCTCCGGGACCTCACCTGGCTGGGGCCTTGGGAAGGGAGGATCCTGGACTCCACTGCCCTCCCCCCAGGAGATCCTCACCCCTCCCCAGGGCGACGGCTGTGACCGTGACCTGTCCCTCGTAGCTGGTGCAGGCACGGCTCACCACGCTGGGATGCCGTGGATTTTACAAGGCAGTTGCCCACAGGGAGTGTTTCGCCACCAAGGCAGCCACTCCCAGGGAGGGGGGTCAAGGATCTGAGGTGACAGCGCCAGGCTGGCGGCACCTTTCACGTGCCAGAGCCGTCAGCTCCACGCTGCTGCTCTGCAGGCTCTCCCAGCCCACCCAGAGGGGTGGCAGCACTTTAGCTCCCCGTGAGCCACCTGCCCTGGGGTTTTGGGGTTCACCCCGCCAGGTGCCAGCACCCTGTCCCCTCCCAAAGGTGACACTCACCTGGCGGATGGGGTAGAGGGACCCCACGTGCTGCAGCCCGCTGTAGGTCAGCCAGTTGGTGATCTCGGTGCAGTCCAGCAGCCACTGCCGCCCTCGGAAGTCACCGTGCTCGCACAGCACCCAGCTGTGGGGACAGGATGGGACAGGACAGGTCACCCCGGGTGGGCAGGGGACACCCACTGGGTGCTGGGGGAGCGGGGCCGGGGGCTGACTTACATCCCGCCTTTGACGCGCACGGACAGCACGTGGTTGTTGAAACCCTCCGCCTGGAGACTCCGCACTTCGGAGTTCAGCTCGATCTCCTTCCCTTCGAAACACTCCAGCCCGTGCAGGAAGATGGAGGGCTCCGAGAAAAACTGTGGGATGGCGGGGAGAGATGGGGTGGGAAGGGGGAAGGTGGGAGGAGTGAGCACCCCATGGGGGCAGGAGGGATGGAGAGTCAGAACAGGGGATGCCTGTGGGAGGGTAAAAAAGTCCTGGGGGTTTATGCTGTGGGGAAGGGAAAGGAAAAGGGAAAAGGGAAGGGCTGTACTCACCAGTGGAACCTTCCTCAAGGAGCGGATGGTGGTGGAGCAGAGGCAGCCCATGGCACTGAGCGTGGGGTACTCACCCTCGGACAGCACGTGCTGCTCCCCCGCGAAGTCCTGCCCGTCAAACAGGATCCAGCTGGCAGGGAAGGGTGTGCTCAGGCTGACACGGCCATTGGGGTGGGCATCCATCCCTCCTGTGACCCCACCCAGCACCCCCATCCCACCCACGCTCTGGGGGACCCCCATGGGACTGCTGGCTGGGGTGATGTCCCTGTTCCCATCCCAGTGGCAGCAGCGAGGCCCTGGGACACCCCACCTGCCCCCACGGACTCTGCAGGAGCGTGGGATGAAGGCGTCGGGCAGGGCCCCCTGGTCCTCCTCGAAGGCAACATGATCCCCTGAGAAGTCAGGCTCGGAGAAGAGCAGGATCTGGAAAGGGGGAGCAGAGGGGCTTGTTAAAGGGGTGCAAAACATCCCCCACCCCACAAGGGACCACATCCCCCGAGGGGGGGGCACATCCCCCTCCCCGTCCGCCACTCCTGACCTTGGAGACGAAATGGAGGTTGTGTTCCCTGACCTGGAAGGAGACAGAGAGCGGGGCTGGTGGGTGTCTGGCCTTGGCCTCCACTCCAGCCCCGCACGTGGCAGCAGCGGGGGGTGCCGTGGTGGGCGGGGGGGTCCCCCTCCAGCGCTCTCACCTGCAGGATGGGCTGTGCCGAGGCGATGCGGCAGTCGGTGGCACCCCAGTCCTCGCAGTTGCGGTACACCCCCTTCTCCAGGACGTACTGCTCGCCCGAGTAGTTGGTGCCCCCGTAGGCCACCCACCTGCCGGGAAAAAGGTGGGTGCTGGCTCATCCCCACCCTCCCCCGTCGCCCCAGCCCCTCTCTGCCCCGTCCCTGCACTCACACGCCGCTCAGCACGTGGATGGACTGGGTGACGGTGCCGTAGCCGGCCAGCTGCGTGTCGGGGAGCGCCTCGCTCAGCTCCACGCTCGGGCCCTCCTCGAAGTCCATGGCCTCGAACAGCACCAGTGCCGGGTCAGAGAAGTCCTGCAGAGAGAAGAAGACCCCGCCCCGGCCCCTCGGTCTGTCAGGGGAAGGGGCTGTGGGCTGGGCACACACACAGCCGGGGTCCTGCCTGGCCTCAGGGACCTCAGGGAGGGTAGGAGCAGCTCCCAAACCTCCCAAACATGCCCAGCTGCCTGATGCAGGTAGAGAGGGCTCCCTTTTGGGGCATGATGATGGGATGGGGGTGCCTGGCTTTCCCTGCCCACACTGGCTCCGTTCCCAAGCGATGCCCCCATCCCTGCCCTCACCGTCCGTATCAGCCGAAGGGACACCAGCTCCTTGCTGTAGCCACCCCACTGCCTCCAGTCCTGGTATTCCCCTTCCTCCAGCAGGTACTGGTGTCCACGGAAGCCTTCCTTCTCGTAGCCAACCCAGCTGTGGCACAGGCAGGCACAGGTAGTGAGGTTTCCAGAGGATTTCCAATCTCCCAGGTGACCCACGGCCATCCCACAGCCCTTGGCAGCTTCTCCAAGCCCCTTCCCAGGGGTGGCCATCACCCTCCCAGCCTGCTGCAGCCAGGATACCAGTCCTGCCCACCCCATGCCGCTCACCAGCCACCCAGGACACGCAGGGAGCCCACGGTGGGCAGTGCTGGCTCGGCAAGGCGCTTCAGGTCGTAGATGTCTCGGCTGATGGTGAAGCTGCGGCCCTGGAACCCCGCAGACTCATAGATCAGCACCTGGGGACACAGTGGGGTGAGAATGGTCCCATGGATGTCCCAGCCCTCGGCTCCCCAGGCACTGGCCCAGCACTCACCTGTGGCTCTCCGGGTCTCTCCACAACAGGGCAGCCCTGGAAGGAGAAGGAGCCCCAGTGAGGCTGCAGCGGCATGAGGGGACATTGCAGGGACATCTGCTTGCCCCCATTAAAACCTGAGCTGGTTTTTGGGTCATTTTCATTCAAGAAGCTCTTTTGGAGCTTTCCTTCACCCCTAATGCTCAGGAGTGCTTTCCAGAGCCACACTTGGCACATTTCCTCACCGAGCCCTCACCGATGTGAACCGGGAATTGCCAGGACATGCTCTCACCTGTCATGCCCACGGCTGGATACAGCCCCGGCACCCAAAGAACCACGGGCCAGCAACCAGCACTCACCAGCCTGATGGGGTGCATGGAGCAGATGGATGGGTCCTTTGCTCCCCAAGCCTTTAAATTGGGGTACCCGCCCGGCTCCAAAACATAGGGGTCATCGTCGAAGAACGGCTTGGAGTAAACCAGCCACCTGGGGAAGAGGGGAAAGGCGTGACACCCTGCTCTGCCAGCCCCCACCCAGGCACCCACCCGGCCCCACAGTCCCACTCACAGCCCCGAGTGGACGATGATGGAGGCGGCAGCAAGCGCCTGCCCCCGCGTGCGGGTGTCCTCGGCCGAGTCGGTGAACTTCAGCCGGGCGCCTTCGCCGTTCTCCTCCGCGAACAGGCTGATCTCGGGGGTGCGGTAGTCCTGGGGGCAGAGGGGCGTTATGGGGGCCCAGCATCGCTTGCCTGGGGGCTCTGGGGGGGGTGTCCCTGCACTCACCCTCACCACCCTCTTGAAGGAGCCGATGCGGAAGGGGCGGCTGCCGCGGGGCTGCCCGTTCTCCCCGTAGGCCGTCCAGGGGTTGTTGATCTCCACGTCCCCCTCGGCCAACACGCACTTGCGCCCGTGGAACCGCGGCTTCTCGTACATCACCCACCTGGGAGCGGCGTGGGAGCGAAGGAAGGGAGGGGAATCCTGCTTTACCCACAGCCCTGTGGCCACCGGGAGGGAGCCTCGGGGCAGAGTGTGGGTGGGGACGTCCTGCTGGATCTAAGCCGCGGTAATTAGCACCGGCAGGACGGTCACTCCTGAACGCCAGGATGGGACCTGGCCGACATCCCCGGCACAGGGAGCGCACAAGCCCCAGCCCAACCCTCCCTTCGTGTCCTCTCCATGTGTTCCTGCCCTGCCGCTGTCCCCTACCCGCCTCGGATGACACGGATGGAGATGGTGTGTGAGAGCTCCCAGGAGGTGGCGTCGGGGATGTCGCCCCAGATCTCCCGTTTCTGTCCCGCGAAGCCGGCATCGGAGTAGAGGATGATCTGGGAAGGGGTGACACAGAGGACAAGTGCCATGCCATGCCCCATTCAGCCAGCCCAGCCCGGCCCCACCACCCTCCCTGTACCTTGCCAGGTCTTGTGTTGATCTTCTCAAAGCCCTCCTTGTCCTCCTGCTGTGAAGACCCGAGAGGAGGAGTGTGTGAGGAGCAGAGAGAGACATCGCCTGCACCAGCCATCTCCCTGCAGCCCGGGGAAGCCGCAGCCTCGCGTCTGGCGTCTGCCAGACCCTCCCACCGCCCCGAGCAGCCACACCTCGAGCATTCCTGCACTGCTGGGGATCAGCCTCCTGCCTGCCCTGGACCCTCCTGTCATCCTCCCAGCATCGATGGTGGCACCCTCCCATCGCTTGACCTCATAGCCTCCTGTCATCCATGATGGTATCCTCCCTTCAGCCATCCTGGTATCCTCCCATCACCCTTCCCCGTGCCTTTCCATCACCCATCCCAACACCAGTACTTTCACCCCATGGCCTCTCTGATGGGAAGCCATATGCTGGGAGCAGGGAAGGATGCTCTCAGGGTTCAGTCCCCATGACCTTCCCCATGCGCCCAGGAGGGCAGAGCATCCCCTCCATGTGCTGTGTCATGTGATTCGCTCACCAGGACATCGTCGGGACACAGGGCCATGGTGCCCTCTGGCTCTTCAGTGACAGGAGGGATGGAGCCAGAACTCAGGGCTTCCAGCATGGCCATCTCAGGGCTAGAGTGGCCACCATGGCCCAGCCCATTGTGGTCGCCGAGTGTGGACGAGCCCGTGGCCCCGTCCCTGTCAGGCAGCTCCAGCAGGGCAGTGCTGGGGGACATGAAGCGGCTGTAGAGCACACTGTTGTCCAGGCGTGAGTAGGGCTTGCCCTCATCAGCTCCAGCTGCCCGCTGCTCCAAAAAGTGGGAGAGCAGTGCCATGCCCTTGAGGACGTTCCCTCGGAAGAGCACGCTCTGCTCGGCCGAGCTCCCAGACGCCAGCTTGGCTTTCTCATCTGCTCCCAGCGTCCCCAGGAACGAGCCCCCCTCCACCCTGTCCCTGGGCATGCCATGGAGAGTCCTGGCCGGTGCCCGCTCCTCGGGGGTCAGGTAGGGGTTCTCAATCTCCTCCTCCTCCTCCTCCTCGGGGGTCTCCTCCGGCCGCCCCGCCGGGCCCCGCGCCAGCAGCTCCTGCAGGGCCTGTGGCAGGGACACGGGGGCTCGGGGGTCCACACGGTCCTCGTGGATGGGGGGCAGAGCTGCACAGCGGCCCAGCGCCGATGGCCGGGGCTGCCGGGGGGCCTTGGGGGACTTCCTCATCTCCGAGGGCTCCATGTTGCGGAGCGTGTCCACGAAGATCTCCATGTCCACCAGCAGCTCGGGGTCCTCCTCAGTCATGTCCGGGGGGCTCTCAGCTGAGGGGTCAGGGGCTGGGGGCTCGGTGGGGGGCTCTGGGGTGCTCTCAGGCTCTTGGGCTGTGCTCTGGGGGTCTCGCATCGTGTCATCCCCCTCCAGCTCAGTCTCAGCCTTTGTTGGTGCTGGTGTTTTGGGTGAAGCCTCTGGACCATCGCTCTCCGAGGAGGAGGGGGTTTTAGCATTGCAGTCGGCTCCCGGGGGGCTCTCTGTCCTCGGTGGCGTGGCTGGAATGGTGTCATCCACGTCCGCCACGCTTCCCTCTCTTGCGCCAGCCGGATCAGCCTGGCCACCGGCGTCGGCCGAGGGACACTGCGGGGAGCTGGTTATACCGGTTTGTGTGTCCCCAGGCCTGTCGCCCTCTCCCGGGGTTGCGTTCACCGGCTTGGCTTCGGCTTGCGGCGAGTCCTTCTCCCCAGGGCATCCCTCAGCCGGCAGCCCGGTGGCCTCTGCGGTGCCCGGCGAGCTCTCGCCGCCCTCTGCAGCCCCAGCGGAGCCACTGCCGTCCTGCCTGGGGCTCTCCCGCTGTGGCGGGGCCGTCGTGGCACCGGCAGCGTCGTGTGTCCCGTTTGGGGCTTCCCGTGGCTCAGCCCCGGCTGCGTCCCTGCCCGTCCGCAGCACCGTGACCTGCCTGGCCCTGGGCAGGGCGGGGACGCAGCCGGGCTTGGCCTCGCACGGGGCACCGGGACCGTCCCCGGGTCCCCCCGCGGGGCGGGTGGGCAGCAGGGTGCCGTGCACGTAGCTCTCCCTGTGCACGGGCACATCGCGGGGGGAGCCCACCGGAGAGGGGGTGCTGTCGCCGCCAGCCCCCGCCTTCCCCCTCTCGTCCTGCCGCCGGGGCTTCTGCGCCGGGGAATACACCTGGGAGAAGATGGGGCCGTGCGCGGTGAAGTCCTTGAGGAGGTTGACGGAGGACGAGTGTTCCCGGTGGGTCACGGTGGCGGGGCTCGACCCTGTCTTCTCCACGATCTCCCTCTCCCAGGCCTGCAGCAGGAGGGACACGCGGGAGGGACTCCCCTCCCGGCCCCGGGAGCTCCCCGTGCTCTCCAGCCGCCTCGACACCAGCGAGACCTTCTGGAAGCGAGACCTGCCCTCGGGCCCCGGAGCCCCCACCGCCTGCTTCATGCTCAGCTCCGCGCTGGAGATGAAGCCCCTGCTCTTGGTGTGCCGGAACGGTGGATCCATAACAGTGGGAATGCCGTGGCCGTGTAACACCCCGCACTGCCGGGCTCAGCCCCCGCGGCTGCCACGCTGGGGCTGGTGGAGCTGCAGGGAGAGAAGGAGACCCTGGGAGAGCTGAGCAGGAGCACCCCCGCGGGGACCGGCCCTGACCCCCAAACCAGACCCTCAAACCCCATAGACCTCCCTCTGATCCTCTATGACACTTTGGGGGGGGGGGGGATTCTGTGAACACATTTGGGGCATCTCGTGGTGCCCAAGTCACCCATCCTGGCACGTGCAGGGCAACGTGGGTGGCTCTGCCTGCCCGTGAAACACTGCTGTGTCCATCAGGGATGGTGGGAGCTCCTCTCTGTGCCACGGTGGGCTATGGCAGAGCCCGGCACAGCGCGGGTGAGTGTGCAGGATGCGGCCGGGCCGTGCCGTGCCCCGAGCTGTGCCGTGCCCCAAGCTGAGGGATGAGTCAGGCGGGCAGCAGAGCTGCGCCGAGTCAGCAAATGCAGCAAACAAACAAGCCCAGAAAACAACAGGCAAGCTGCTCCGTGGGGCAAAGGGCCTGGCTGGGATCGAGACCAAGGATGCAGCAGCTGTGGGATTCTCAGGGGGAGGTGGAGACCCGAGTAGCAGCATCCCTTGACCTTTTCCCTGGGGCTGTGTGGCAAAGGTGAGACGGCTCCATCCGCCTCTGCAGCCCCATCGGCACGAGGAAACGAGCTGGGATGACCACCCAGCACTCACCCACTGATCCAGGCTGGTCCCCAGCACCCAGCTCCATGCCCTGGTGTGGGTGCTGCAGGGTGGGCATTGCTGTGGTCCCCGGGGCGCAGGGCAGGGCACAGGGAAACCTGTGCCACCTCAGCTCAGGGGGATGCTGGTGGAGGTTTTGCTGTGCCGTGGCTGCGTCCCTGACCCAGAAGGGTTTTATTGCTGGGTTTGGGATTGGGAAGCAGCTGACACAGCAGGTGCTGGGGAGGGAGCTGGAAGTGCACCCACAACCCAGCATCTCCCAATTAGGAGCTGTTTGGTGTCACCGCCCAGCTACGGGGACAGTGGTAGGGATGAGGCTTTGGGGTCAGCCCGAGGACAGGCTGCAATTGAGGTCCCCATCTGGGAATGGGGACGCCTCCCTGCACAGCCCCAGGGCTGGTTTCCATGGGGGACACCTCTGGAGAGGGCTTTATCCTGCACCAGCTGGATGGGATCCATCCAATGGTGGCAAGTTGGGCTTTCCCAGTCCCTAAGGGGATCAGGGTGGGCTGGGAGCAGGCAGGGAAGCGCAGGGTGCAGGCAGCTGCCTGCCCCTTCTGCCAGCCCGCCACGCGCCCTCCAGATCCTGCTCTCCCCGGCCTGGCAGGTCTTTCCAGTACAGATAGGAAGAGTTTGTGTCATTTTTCCGGAAGGTGATGAGACCTTGTCTGGGACAGCCAGCACCGCTTGAGGCTGGGACCAGCCTGGGTGGGGCCACACACCTGTGTGGGCAAAGCCACAGCTGGATCCCCAGGGCCACAGCTGGATCCTCAGGGCCGCGGGATCCCCAGGGTCATGGCATTCACCAGAGGAAGAGGGATTGTGTGCACTGGCAGTGGAGAGGAACAGCTGCCGTGCCCGTGGCCCCGGGATGGCACCGGGACAGGGACGCCGTCTCCGTGCAGCACCAGGGTGCTGGGGGAAGGCAGGAGCTGCTGACTCAGCATCCTGCCTCTCACCTGGAGCTGGATTTCCAAAGATTTACAGGTCTGTCTTTCCCAAGAACTCCAGGTCTGTCTTTCCCATCCCACCCCTGCAGCTGGATGCAGCACCCGGTGCCACCCTGGGCCACTCGATGCCCCGCGGGCCCTGGGAAAGGAGGTCACCCAGAGCCCTGCTCTGCCCCAGCACCCCATTTTCTGCTAAAATGATTCCTACTGCAGTGATGAGTCAAGGACACAGGGACATGAGGGCAGAAGGACATGAGGACAAGCCCCTGTGGTTTCCTGGCTGCTCCTACCGGCCATCCCTGCCCGCCCAGACATGCCACGCTGGATCCAGTGGTGTTGCCACACCGGGGCACCAGGGACAGATAATTAATCCCCCCTGGCCAAGGCAAGCTGAGCTCGTCTGCTGCCTCCTGTCATCCCAAAGGGTCCCCCAGCACCCAAGTCAAAGGCACGAGGTGCCGTTTAATGTTCAGAAGAGACGGAGGGGGCTGAGGGCGGCAGCTGCGGCCGCCTTTGAGCCGGTGACCGCGGATTAAGCCGAGCCTCCGGCCACGTTGGGCTGAGCCCTGTCACCGCGGGGTGAGAGCGGACCTGCCACCTTCAGGAGAATCGGGGATATGAGTTGGGTGGCTGCTGCACGGGCTGAGGTTCACGGGGAGGGCAGGGAACCACCGTCTCCCCTCTCTGCCCCTGCCTCCCCCCGCTGAGCCGTGTCACGGGCAGCCACGTGCCACACGGAGGAGGGGGACAGAGGTGACAGGAGAGCCCCGCCATCCCCTCAGCCGAGATCGTGAGGTCACCAGAGGTGGAGGAGCCCCAGCTCACTCCGTTGCGTCTTGGAACGCACTTTGGTGGCAGGAGCAGGATTACACCCCCAGCAGCCCCTCAGATTCAGGGACTAAAGGTGAGAGGAGCCGAGCTGGGCTCAGCCCCCACCTCCCGGCCCCATCCCTCCTCCCTGGCCAGCGCTGATCCCGGCAGGGGAGGAGGGACCCATCCCAGCGCCTGCCAAGCCGGGGCACGGGTCCAAGCACCGGGGCAGCCCCTGCGGTTGGCAGCGGGACAGAAGCACCGGTGCCCTCCTCTCCCAGCGCCGCGGAACCCCCTCCCTGACAGCACCCATGCAAATGGGGCCAGCCCAGGCAGCGCCTTTGCCCGGGGGTCCCCCACCCTGCACCCCCATGTACCTGCCGGCCGAGGGTCCCGCCGCGGCAAGCGGGGTGCTGTGCCGTGCCGTGCCGTGCCGAGCGGGCTCGGGGTGCTGCTCCCTGCACACCACACAGCTGGGCGGACCGGCAGAGTCACCCTGAGCACCCAGCCCTGAGCACCCAGCCCTGGCGCAGCGGAGGTTTGGCATTCCTCAGGTGCTGACAGCCGGGGAGCCGGTCAGGCTGGTTCCCAGCACCCAGCTCCTCTGTTTCCTCCGACTCAGCAGCGCCGGGAGGGAGCACAGCCAGCCTGGGTGGCTCTGGGCTCCCCGGACCCTTGTCCCGCCACCCACCTCGGCGAGGGCGATGGTCCCTCGGAGGGGACCTCAGTGACCAGCTTTGTCACTGCATCTCCAGCCATCACGGTGGCCCCATCATCACTCGGGCCGTGGGGCTGGCAGGGTCCCAACACACTGTGGTGACGGGCTGGGACTCCCCAGGGCTGTGATCGCACCCGGATTAATCTTGGGGGTCCCAAATGGAGCCCCCAGCACAGCAGGACGTTCCTGGGAGGCTCCTAACGCGGGGAGATCTCCCAGGCCTCAGAGAGCTGGGTCTGTCGAGGGGTTTCACACTGGCTGGGGGGTGGTGTGGAGGTCACAGTAGCCCTGGGCCACCACAGGAGACCTGACCCCGGGGCGCAGAGCCCTGTCCCGGCAGGGCTCAGAGCGCTGCAGAGCCGACACCCGCCCTGCATCCTCACCCTGCCCTCCCGCTCCTCCCCAGCCCCGCGGGAGCCCGTTGCGGTGCCAGCCTCACCCCGGGGCCACCACTCCCGGCTGCTGGCCCAGCCCAGGAGCCTCCCTGGCCACCGCCAGCCCGGCGCAGGTGGCCACAGTTCAGCTCCGGTTGGGTCGCCCGGGGCCGCCCAGCTCTGGGTGCCACCACTCACGTGCTGGGGGATCTGAGGCAGAGCTGAGCTCGCTCGGCCGGGTTTTGGCAGAGCCCTGGTCCCCTTCCAGTGCCCTTCGCGGGGACCCCAAGAGTGGCTGAGCACCCCTGAGGGGACTGGTTGCCCATCCCCGTGGCTCCAGCATAGGAGCAGGATCTGGGCCCAGCATCCCTCCCGTGGATCCTCCCACTGTGGGCTCCCGTGAGGAGCAGCAACGGGGTGTCCCGGCAGCCCCAGGACCACGCTGTGTTAGTGTGTTTGTTACTGTGTGTGCATGCGTGTGTTTAGCATGTATAAGCATGTGCCAGCGTGTGTACGTGCCAAACCAGCCGAGCCAGCTGGCTGCGGCTCTGCGAGGAGCGGGATCTCCCTTCCACGTCCCTTTGCACCACCGGGGAGGGTTTAGTCAGAGCTGGGGAGGGTCCTGCCCGCAGCAAACCAGTTCCCCAGGCACTGGGGCAACTGGAGGGACATTGGGCGAGCCTGGGCTTTGAGTCACTGTGTGCAAAGGGAGGGACACGGTACGGGGCACGCTGAAGGAGGGGGGGGACGGACGGGCTCAGCCGCAGAGCCCAGAGTGGGGAAAACAGGGCCAGGGGGAGCCCCAGAGCACCCCGAGTCCTCCCGAGGGCTGCAGGGGCGTCCTGCTATCACCCTCCCTCCAGACAGGGGGAAATGAGAAGGTAGCAGAGGGAAGGGGAAGGGGAAGGGGAAGGAGGAAAACTAAAAGGAAACCCCCACGGTCTGTGTCACCTGCACCCTCCCCCGGGTAAACTTGGGTACCTGTACCCCATTCCCAGGGGAGAAGCACCCCAAAGGTGCAGATCTGGCCACACCTGCAATGAGTTTCCAGGTGTCAGCTCTGGGGAGGGGGCTGAGCCAGGACACAGCTGCTGGTGTTTAGAGGTGATGACTGTGAATGTACCAGCCAGCTCGGCTGCACTGGGATCACCCTGCCCAGGGCTTTGGGGGGTGCTTGGTGTGTCCCAAGCACCCCGAGAAGGAGGAAAACCAGCGGTGAGAGGAGGAGGATGCAGGGCAGGCCAGTGCTTTGGGAGGTAAGAACCAGCCACGGCAGGAGAGGCTCCTGCTGTGCCTCCCCCTCCCCAGATCCCCCAGAGCAATTTTCTCCCCCCTCTGCCTGGTTTGCTGTCAGGGAGCGGCTTGAACCAGGGTGGGAGGATTTAGGGGGTGAGGGCAGGCCTGCAAGCCCTGGTCTGTGGGGGTCTGCTGCCTTGGGGGAATATCTTTCAGCTATCGATTCCCCTTTATCAGGGAGCAGGAATATGTATGGGCTGAAATCCTGATCAATCCCAGCTCTGCAGCTGATCAATCAGCTGCTGCCCGAGGGCTTTTATGGAAGGGAGCTGCCGAATTTGGGCATGACCCATCGCTCCAGGCCAGGGGACAGGATTGTCCCCACCCGCCTTTTTCTTATGGAAAGGCAGGAAGCTGGGGGAAGCCTGGCACCAGGCAGCACCCCACAGGGCACTCCTCAGGCACTCTCCTCACCCTTCCCTTGCCAGTGTTTATGCCCTAGTGAATCCCATTTGGGATGGCAGCAGGATGCTCCATCCCAACTGTGGGGAGCCCAGTGCCCCAAACCCAGAGCTGTGAGGCACCCACTGATGCCCTGCAGCCAGAAAGCAGCTCCAGGGGAGTATTTCTGAGGTGTGGGGAAGGTGGTGCCTGGTTAGTCTCCTTGGGAACACACTTGTGTCAGTGCAGCCCCATCCCTGTGATCCCAGTGCTGGGAGATGTCAGAGCATCTCTCAATCCCAGCCGGGCTTGTTAGAGGCACAGGGCGAGCGGGGGAGCACAGGAGGCCACTGAGGGGAAGAAGCAGCACCGTGGCCTCCATTATTGATTGCTTTGTAGCCAAAGGTCAGCAGAGAGCGTGGAAGGATGGGGAGGAGGGAGGTTGGTGGCACTGGGACGTGAGGGGCTCTCTGCCAGCACTGAGGCCGTGCCGTGGCAGGGGTGGAGTGCCTGGCATGGGTTCCCATTGTACAGGCACTCACTGGTCACTGATCCCCGCTTGTGCCTCAGTTTCCCCTCTAGCAGATGGGATGGCAGGGCTGGGTGGTCGTCACCAGGGTGGGTGGGGAAGGAGGCACTGAGGGCTGTGGGGAAGAGCCCGTGCCCACGGGAGGGAGGTGGAGGTGGGCTCAGAGGGGGTTAGAGCAGGTCTGTGTGTCTCTGTGCAGCCAGGAAGGCTGTGCCTGTGGGATGGGCAGGGAGAGGGATCAGTTTTACCTGGCAGGGGCTCAGAGGTTGCTTTTGAGTTGGCTGGGGTCTTCTCAATGGGCAAGTGGTGACAGTGACTGTGCTGGGAGATGGTGCTGGAGCCTCAGCCCCTGTAACATCATTTTCCACGGCCCTTCAGCCCCCCAGGACACCTGGTGGGGTTTGCAGCACCGTGAGGACAGCGATCCCAATCTCTGCCAAAGCTGTGACCCACGGGCCTGGGCTTTGCACATCCCTGGGGCCTCATCCTGCTGGGATCAGGGCTGGATGGAGCCGGGCAGCCCCCGGGCAGCTCCGCGGTGCCGGACCATGGGCAGCACTGCCGGCACTGGGCTCCACAGAGCGCTGCCCTCGCCCCGGCCGTGCCGAGGGGGAAGATTTACAGGCTGTCAGAGCCGGGGCCAGAGGTCAGCAGGGGTCAGAAAGTCCATTTCAGTGAGGTCACTGTCCACTTCTTTCAATCTAATGAAGCCATTATTTGTGAAAGCGGCCGCTTTGCCGGCTATTCCCTTGAAGCCGAGCAGGGCACAGCGACCGGCTCTGAAAGAACAGGAAGGAGTCCCCTTCCCTTTCGCATTTGCCATTCAACAGGCCCCCAAAACAAATACACCACACACAGAAATATGACGCGGGGATGTGTCACCGGCACCGGGGGAGATGAGGTTGGGATGTAAAGGGACGCTGCCTGGAAGTGCCACGGTCAGGGACGTGGCTGTGTCACACGGATGGAAAGTCACTGAGGATGGGCAGAAATTGGGGGATGCTGAGGAAGTTGCTCCTGCAACTGCTGTAACTAAATAGTTACAGGAAAATGCCTCAGGGGCTGCTGATCCAACAGGAAGGGGCTGGAGGGGGAAGCCAGTGCAGCGTAGTGGATTATTTTTAGAAGGATTGGTTTTGGAGAAAGCAAGGGCTCATTCTTCACCACATCCTTCCTCTGTACCCTCACACCTCTGCATGGGAGTGAAACATGCAGGAAACTGGCTGTGCCTTCTCCAAACCCAGGGCAAAAAGGGGGAAAGTGGGGAAGGAGCTGGGATTGAAGGAGGGAAGAACTGAAAATGATGGAGCCATATGGAGAGGCCTCTGGTGGATCTTGTGTTAATTTTCTCTCTCTTGCCCCAGTTATCCCACAAGTGAGAGGATAACAAGAATAAACACGACCTGTGGACCCGGCCCTTGCTGCCAGGAGAGGGGGCCAGATGCATCCCAGCTCCGCAGACACTGGGAAGAACCATGATCCTGGATCCCCACCAGGGACAGCTGTGGGTGCCAGCAGGTAGAGGGGGAATGTGAACGTGAGCAAGTGTGGACAGGCACCGTGGTTTCCCTCTTGCCATGACTGTCACCAGCCTTGCCCCCTCCACCAGCCGTGTCCCAGACAGGGAGCTCTGCAGGCTCCCTGGTCGGGGGGGAGTGGGAATCCCAAAGGAAGCACTGGCCAGACTCCGCTCTCCTGCTGCTGCAGATGACGGGCTGCTCGTCAGCTTTGAGGACTCGACTGAAGGCTGATGTTAAGAATAGGAGCAGCCTGGTCTATTCCCCTTAAAATCAGTGTAAAGATGAAGTGGCACCTGTGAGTGTCACGTGTAGGTGGGTCACGGCACCCCTCATTCCACTCGTGCCCCGTGGGATGCTGATTCACCTCTGCTGTGAGAGCTGTCAGAGCCCTGACCGGCCGGGGAAATCCCAAAAGAGAAAAAGCATCCTCGTCCAGCGCCTCCTCCTCTTCCTCCTCCTCCCTCCTTTGCCTTTCACGCCAGACCTGTGGGTGGGAGTCCAGCTCGGCTCTGGGGGGAAGGGGCAACGTGGAGCCCCCGGGTGTGCGGGGCAAGAGGAGGAGGAGGAGGAAGGGCAGGGGGAGGAGGAGGAAGGGCAGGGGGAGGAGGAGGAAGGCCGCCGCCAGGACCCTGGACAGGGCCGCCCTGTTCAGCACCACGGCCAGCGCCGGCGGCCCCGCGGGCGGCTGAGCCCCCGCGCGGGGATTCCCCACGCGGGATTTTACCGGCAACACCCGCCTGGCGCGGGGGTCCCCCCGCAGGCGACACCACCGCGGTCCCCGCAGTGCCCAGTGACCGCACAGTGACCCCCCCCCCCCCCACGCTGATGCCCCGCGCGATGACACCACGCGGGGCGAGTCCCGCGTGGGGCGGCCGCGGTGGGCGCAAACACCCCCCCTCTCCCCAGCCACACTTCCCCCTGGAGGAGGGGGCACCGTGGGCTCAGCCCGGTCCGGGGGGCGGTGCGGGGACCCCCGGGCACAGCCCCGGGAGGGGCTGCGGGCGGCGCTGTGCCCCCGCGGCCGGGGCATTGTCCGCCTCCGGAAATGCAGCCGCTGGTCACTCGCCCTTTGTCCCCGCCCGGCCCGGGGGGCGACGGGACCCCCCGCCCCCGGCACCGCCTCGGCACCGCTCCCCGCCGCCCGTGCCGCCGGTGCCACCGGGACGGGGGTCGCGCAGCCCCCGAGGGGTCACACGGTCCCCTGGGGATTCGCGCCCCACTCGAGGGACATGGGATGGGGCTGGGGGCGCAGGAAGACCCCACTGTCCTAGACACTGTCCTAGAAAACCGCCCCCTCCCCGGCCTTGGGGCATCAGCCCGTGCCGGTGCCGATCCCCCCCGCGTCCCACCGTGTCGCGGCTCGCAGGTGGCTCCACTCGTGGGGAGGGGGCGCGGGGAAACGACGTGGAAACTCCCCCCAGTCCGCGGTGGTCCCACCTCCTGTCCATCCCCCCCCGGGGGTCACCTCTTCCCTTGACAGGTGGCCTCGCCCCTAAGTGCCCTAAGTGAGGGGGGGGTCAACCCACACAACCCCCCCTCTCCAAATCCCTCCCGGAATGTGTCGCTATTACCGAGGGGGGGTTAATTAGGATCACGTGGGGACGGGATGGCGGAGCAGGGCCCGGCGCCCCCCGGCCCCGCGGGTGGGTCCTGGGGGTGGGGGTGGGGGGGGCGGGGGCTGCTATTGTCTGCGAGAATTTGGGAGCCTTTGAAAAAACCCTCCCGCTCCCTCCCACCCCTATTGTTGGAGTGAAGATGGAGTCAAACCTCTCTCGGCTCCCTCCCGGCGGGGTCTAAGCTGGGGTTTTTTGTTGTTTTTTTTTTTTTTTTTCTGATTTTGCTTTTGGGTCTTCT
>JAYRBT010000064.1:5515688-5541932 GCA_036023395.1 Myiotriccus ornatus
TTCCCCCCCGGTACCCGCTCCCGGTAGCCCCGAGCCTGGTAGGGATGCGGGACTGCGCTTTCCCCCGCCGGAGCTCATCCCCGGGAGGGGGGATCTCTGCCCGCGCCCCTTGTCCCGCTCGTCGGTGGCACAAAGGCGTGCGGGGTCGGGTGTTGTTTCCCTTTGGATCCTGTATGACAGTGACAGCCTCGTGTCCGGGTTTGACCCTGCTGAGCGGGGAAGCCCCACGCGTGTTGGCGACCCTGCGCCGAGGGAAGTCGTGGATTCGGGGCTGTAGCTGCTTGAACCCCCCTGCCCTGGCACGCGAGGGAGGATCTGCCGGGAGATCCCACACAGGGGCTGGGAAAAAGATTTGGAGATGGTGCCCAAACCGGGGCCAGCACTGGGAGGGAGATGTGGGGCTCAGCACCGGCTCGTGTGGACGGGGCTCTGTGGGGTGAGCGTGGCCCTGGGACAGCAGCTGCCGTGGGGGATGAGGCTCAGAGTGAGCACGAGTGAAGGGGGCTCGAGTGTTTTTGGAGCAAACACGGGAGGGTTTGTGGGTACAGTTCGGAGTACAGTATTCCAGGGAGCCCCTGGAGCAGATGCCTTCAGGGGCTGCTGCTCTCCATGGGCCCAAATTCCCCCCCCCAAACTGGGTATGTCCTGCAATCTGGGGGTGCAGGACTGAGCCTCTGGGCTGTGAAGAGCTCCTGGTGGTCTCTCACCCCCCTCACCCACGAGTGGATGCTCCGCGGCAGGGCTGTGGTGACTGAGCAAGCGAATGATGACCAGGGGAGAGGCAAATCCCTCCTCCCCCAGCTGTGGCATGGGCAAAACGCCTTGTTAGGAGTTACTATCCCAGGCCAGGACACAGATGGTTTTGGAGTCAAGGGCTCCAAATCGGCCAGGGAAAACCAGATCCTGGTGCTCTCCAGAGAGCAAATGGGTCTTTGCATCTCAATATAGCACAGCGGGACCCAGTGCCCCTGGGGAGAAACCTCCCGCCCTTCTCCTGGGGGTTTATTGCCCCCAGACAGTCTGGTTTCCTGATTGCTTTTGCTCACATTCCTGCAGAAAAAGAGAATTAACTGGGGTGTCTCTGCTGGGAGCATCCCACTGCCCGGGGAGAGCTGCAGCCTCCCGGTGCCCCCCATTTTCCAGGGCTGGGGGAACCGTGGGGTCCCATGTGCAGGGTTTGCAGCATTTGGGAAATACAGGGAATACTGGGAAAAAGCGTGTTGTTTTGGGTAGCAAAGGGTATGGGGGTTCCCCTGCTGCGGTGAAGGGCAGGGTGGTCCCAGTGTGGTGTTTTGCCCCACCACAATCGGGGCAGATTTGGGCTGATGGAGAAACTCTCTGCTCTGTGTTGGGCTTTGCCTCCTGCCCCACTTCGCTGGTGGCACAAAGTTGCTACTCTCCTGCAGTCAATCGGCCAGAGCTGATGCCGGCGGCTCTCCCACTGCCGAGCATCCCTGGCTCAACCCCGGCCCCCTCCTTGGAGAGGGACCAAACTCAGGCACCCACCGCAGCCTCGCTGATTTTGGGTGGCTGTCGGGGAATCGGGCCCTTCTGCCGATGCTCTCTCCCCATCCCAGGATCCGGGCGATTCCCGGAGCCGGTGTTGGCTCCACTCCCCGCGGGGGAGTCAGGACTGGGAGGGCAAAAGCCAGGATCAGCCAGAGGGGACAGCACTCAGGGCGTGGGGTGCCCTGCACAGCACACAGGGTACCCTAAACCAGCCCTTGGGGCTTAACACCCCAGAACCCCCCAAAACCCCGGTCCTTCCCCTCTTCATTTACATATGTGAATGATGACCCACAGGAAGTAATTGTGGGAGAAAGAAGGGAATTGGCCTCTTTAGATCTATTAAATCACTTTATTACAGGAACCAGGTCTGAATGGCCCCTCTCTGCAGGGAGCGCGTCTCCATCTCCCTCTGCCTTTATCTGATCACAAAGAGATTAAAATCTCGGCAGGACAGGAGACTAACAGGGCTCCTCGGGGCTGCCTTTCCCTCGCATTGTGAGCTAAAAATGAGGCATTTGGGTTCAAATGCCTCCCCTGGACACTGGAGATGGATTCATTTGGGGGCTGTAAGGACACAGAGGGGATAAAGCACAGAGGAGCCGAGCAGGTTGTCCCGGAGAGGTGAAGGGCTGAGCAGCACCTGGGAAGGGGTTGGGGGTCTTGAGGTGGCAGAAATTAGGCTGGTGATGGTGAAGACCCTAAAGCTGCAGCAGTCCCCTCGGGATGCAGCTCCTGGGCTTTGGGCATCACAGTGTGGGCCTGCCAGGGAAGGCAACCTGGAAAGAGGGAGAGGAGAAAATTGGGGCACCCTGTGGCCCCAAGGCTTGCTCTTGCTCCTTGGAGCTGGAGGAGTGAACACAGACCAGCAGGGCTGGGATTTGGGGATGGGGCCTGGCTTAGAGGAGAAGGGGCTGTCCAGCCCCTGGGAATCGCTGCTCTTCACAGCTTGGCTCCCTGTCTCCAAGCGTTTCTCCAAGCCAGCAGACCTAATCCTTGATAAAGGTGGTCAGTTGGGGTTTTTTTTTGGTTTCTCCTCATGATTTTGGCAAGGAGAGCTGCTGGGCACTGCTGGGACCCAATGGCTTCAGGGCATTTGGTATCTCTGTGAAGTGGTCCTGTTTGTCCTTGCTGTGCCATCCCTGCTGGGATGTGGCACTACTGCCCTGCCCGGGTGCCCAGGGCGGTGTGGAACTAGTTGGGCACATCCCAGCACGGGAGAGACTTCAGTCCCCCTGTGATCCGTGGGGTGCTGCCGTCCTCGGGAGCCTCGTGGGGGTCAGGGTTGGTGGAGGGGCTCCATCCCCACTCAGCCTGGCAGGGGTGGGATGGAGATGGATGGCAGCTCCTTGGATATAGATTTTGGCTGAGCTGACCTGGGTTGTCACCCACCTGTGCTCCTGCCATCTGCCTGTGTGTGGCCATGATAACAATAACAATAATAATAATAATAATCCACATGAGCATGACGTGAGGTCTTAAAAAAAAAGGAAAAAAAAAAAACAACACGTGTTTGGAGGCAGCTCCATCCCTGACTGCACAGGAGAGCAAAGGCAGGGGAACAAGGGGCAGTTTCTCTGTCAGGGAGGGTCCAACCTTCCCTTGGGGTCCCCTGCTGCCTTCCCCCTGGGCTGGGGCAGGATCCGAGCACCAGCACTCTCGGGAAGAGATCATGGAATCACGGACCAGTTTTGGGTTGGAAGGGACCTTTAAAGGTCTTTGAGTCCTGCAGTGAGCAGGGAAACACCCCCACCCCCTCCGGAGATCCCCTGGGGTAGAAATGCTCGTTGGAATCTCTGCTTCTGAGGGGGGAGAGGGGTAGGAGCAATTTCTTTGGTGTTCTTTCTTTTTTTTTTTTTTTAGTTTGTGTTTTTTTTAAAATAACCGCTGGAATAGAATTGTATTGCGCCGCTCGTGCGCCACATCCTGAGGGAAATAGTGAAAGAGAGCTGCTTTATTCCACCCCTGAAACTCCCTCAAGACGATCACACGCACACACACACAAAAAAAAAGCCTCCTGTCTCTGTCTAAAGATTAACTGATGGCCGCAGGCACATCCCTTCCCCCAGCTCCCCCTCCCTGCCCCAGGGAGAGAAAACACCCTGGAATGGTCTCTTAGATAATATGGCCCAAATGAATGGGATTGCTCCCGGGATGGAGTGGGGATGGAGCTGGGGAGGGCTGGGACGGAGCTGCTGCCCCGGCGAGCCTCTGTCCCTGCCGCTCCCAGGTCCAGCTCCGACGTTTCCTTTTCCCTATTTACTCGCACCTAAGAATCAGCGGGAAAAGAAGCCGAAATCACCACTGGAAGATGTGCCGCTGCTCCCGGCCGCGTTCCTGCTTTAATGTGGGAGAACAAAATTAACACTCAGCCCCTGATCCCAATTAGCTGCCCCTGCGAAGTGCAGGGGGGTTTTGGTGGGGAAAAATACAAACGAAGGAGCTAAAAGGATTTAGCACAGGAAACTGATGGATTAAACTCTGTGGTATATGCCTTTTTTTTTTTTCCCCCTTTCCCCAGATTTGGTACTTAGAGTTTAATTTTACTGGCTTATGGTGGAGAATTAAGAGCAAACATAGTTAACATGGCAGGAAAATGGCTTTATTTTGATTTTACTTGAACTGGGAGGGGAAAAACCTCGGGGATATCGCACCAAGGAGACACTGGAAAGATATGCTAATGTTTTGTTAAATCTCCCGTGCTCTTCCCGAGGGCTCCCACACCCCTCTCCCTCTTTATCTCTGCACCAACTCCCGGGAGCTGAGGCAGGACCCCCTTTCCCAAGCAGCATCCATGGGAGCTTCAGGAAGGGACCGGGGTGATTCCTGTTCTGAGCCCCCCCACGTGTGTGAGCCCACAAACAGTCTCTGGAGCTTCTTGGCACCGGGAAAAGATTTGCTGTGTGATGCGGGGACAGGGAAAGGCTTTGCTCAGGGGTGGATCCAGGCGCAGGCTGGGAAGGCAAAGGGACATTTCCCTGCTGGCCCTGTGGCCAGTGGTGGGGAGCTGAGCTGGCCCTGCTGTCCCAGGGCTTGGATCACTACTCCACATTGGCCAAAATCAGCTCTGGGGGCTGTTTGCCACCGAGCTGTGCCCTGCAGAGGTCACCACCAACGTGGTACCCGCAGTGATGGGGCACAGGCCTTTTGAGGGCTCAGCCACCCCTGGGCCACTTTTCCTGACCCTCCTCTGCAGAGGGAGGGTAGCTGAGTCACTGCAGTGGGGTTGGGCTCCCCACAAAATGCTCTGGGCAGGGCCCAGACGTGCCCTTGGCACAGCCACTCTCATCCCAGCATCCCAACCCGGCTTGTTTTCCGAGGGATTTCAGTTTAAACGTTGCTGGAGGGACGAGGTGCAGCGGCCGCTCCGCCCCGGGCCCCGAGGGACACAAAGATGGTTTGATTGAGTGGCCGGGGCTGGCTGGGAATAAACGTCCCCTTGTGTCACTCTGGGGAGGCCGCGGGGACAATGGTGACCCCGGGGCCGGCCGAGCCCCTCCCGAGCGCGGCGGGGGGGGGGGTGGACCAGAGCCCGGCAGTTTGGGGGACAGCAGTGGGATTTGGGGTGCTCCGTGGTGTCACCCCTTCACCGGGGACCTGGGATCCGTGATGAGGGATTTGCTGGGTGGAGGAAGAGGAGGGCTGAAGGCACCCACGAGCAGAGGGGGGGAGCGTGGGGGACACCCAGTGCCGTGGAAGGGGGGGGTGGGCAGCGCTCGGCCGCTCACGTGCTGTGCCTTTGTCTGCCGTAAATTAACTACCGGGGTGTGGGATGGGAGGAAAAGCATGGGTGGAAAAGCATCCTTGGATGCTTTGGGTGGGTCCTCGGGTGGAAAAGCACGCTGTGATGACTGGTGAAGGGGTGTCTCGGTGGGGGGGCACTGGTTGAAGATTCTCCAACTCTGCTTCTGTTCCTTGTCCCACTGGTTATCCCCGGGCCCCAGTGATGACAAGAACATCCTTGCACCAGGCTGTGCTTTAAAACAGTTCGGATGGCACTGCTTTGTGATCCCGAGCCCAGGGTCACCCTACACTCCCCCTACCAAAACCATATCCCCAAGACTGACCCCCCCAGCTCCTCCAAGGGACGCAAACCCTGGCACCCAACGGGTGAGCCGCAGTTCTCCTGCAGTGGGTGAGCTGGACGCAGGGCTGGTGCGTGGAGGGGCTGGAGGGGGTCAGAGGGGCCGCGGCCATGCCGGCCACCCTTCCTCCCCCCGCCGGGGCCTGGAACTCCTGGAATTTGGGCAGCGGGAGCGCGGCCGCCGCCGGCCCTTTGTTCTCGCTGGCCGGTGGCTCCCGGCCCTGGCCCTCCCCTGCGCTCCCCCTCATCCCCAGCATCCCCGGCTCGCTCCAATCCCCCCCTTCCTCTCTTTATTTTTGGGGGGGGTGGGGGTGTGTGGAGGCCTGGGAAGGCTCCGGCTTTGTGTGTGGTGTGGGACAGGGGCTCTGGGCCCCTTCCTTTCAGATGCAGGAGGTATGCAGCTAATTCAATGGGCTGCAGTTTGATTACCTATCTGATAACAGAGGAATGCCAGCAATGTGTGTGTTTTGGGAAGGGGGCAGGGGGGATGCGCAGGGACCACCAGCCACTCTGCAGCTCACATCAAAAGGCTGCGGCAGGGGGGGAGAGCTGGGGCGCCCCAGCCTCTGTCCCCCCCCCTCTTTCCTTCCCTGGGGAGAGGGCGTTTCCTTTGGCCTTTTGGTGGAGGGGGCTGGGGGGGTGGTTGTCATCCTCGCCAGCTCCTGGAAAATAAATCGCTTCCCCCACCCCGTCATGTCGCAGCAGCTTCTGCCCCAGCCCTCCTCTTCCTGGGAATAATGGATGGGCAGGGGTGGATCCTGGCACCGGGGTGATGGTGCCCAAGGTGTGGGCTCAGCTGGGGGGGGCCCAGCCTGTGCACCGGGGTCCCCCCTGCCACAGCTCAGCTTTGTCCCGGAGCGCCTGGGAGTTTTCATCCCCACAGTGTAAACACAGCTGGGCCAGCTGGGGCTGTAAACACCCCGAAAGCAGCCACAGGAGGTGGCTGGTCTTGTCCCCCAGCCTCCAGGGAGTGATGTTCAGCCTCTCCTTGTTCCCAAAACCCCGTGGCTGCTGCTGGAGTGGGGCAAATTCCCCATCCGTGGTAGCTCCTGTCGCCCAAACCACCTCACACGCTGGGGATGGGACAGGGCAGGGGGGGTGACTGACCCCAAGGTGCTGAGGGACCTCCTGTGATGTGCTGGTCGAGGCTTTGGGCACTGAGCTCCCTGCATGGGGGACGCTCAGCACCCCCCTGGGGATGCCCAGCACTGGGGGGGAGCTGGGTTGGGGTTGGGGAGCAGTGGTTGGGGGTTTGCCAGTGGTAGGTGGTGCTGGAACTGCCCTGGGTGGGCAGAGGTGGCCGTGAGACCCTGTCATGTCCTTGTTGTCACTGGGGACCTCGTAGCTGAGGGTATGATTCTCCCTTTTGGGGGCAGGAGCAGGTCAGAGACCAAAGGGCAATCCCATCTGGCCCGCTCTGGATCCCATACCAGCAGGCAAGGGGTGACCTGGCCCAGCCTATGGGGTTTGTCCCACAAAGAGTTGGTCCACCAGGCACAGAAAAGGGGGAAAACAGCAAAAAAAGGTCTGTCTCAAGGGTTGTTCCTCGAACTCTGCTCTGTTCCCGCTTCCCCCATGGGTCCACAGGCCCACGGACATCCCGCAAGACCCCACCAACAAAAATTCAGTGCTAAAACCCAACAACTCAGTTCCTTCCCTCTCTGCTTTTGCATGGGGTGTTTCCCCGTGGGTCCTAGTGAGGTTTGGGGTGCAGACGGGAACAGACGGCCCCTGCCTGTCCCGGGCAGCGTTCACGCGGGGGCTCCGTGCGGGAAGGATGGGCGACCACGGCCCCACGTGACGGGAACTCTGCGGGCCATGAATGGGGGGAGATGCTCCATTCATAAATGCAGGGTCCCGCTGCAGCCGCGCA
The DNA here is from genome assembly GCA_036023395.1 of Myiotriccus ornatus. NCBI lineage: Eukaryota > Metazoa > Chordata > Aves > Passeriformes > Tyrannidae > Myiotriccus > Myiotriccus ornatus. The sequence goes on from JAYRBT010000064.1 coordinate 5,523,152, forward strand.
GGCGTTTGGCGCCGGCCCTGCCGGGAATCCCCAGCCCGCCGGAGCTGCTCCTCCCTCTGCCAGCAAATCCCCTTTAACTCTTTTGGTCGTGGTCGTTTGGACAGAGCTGAGGGAATGCCCGTGCTGGAATTGCTGGAGTGGCCCTCAGGCAGAGCTGGCAGCCACGCTCATGGCACGGGGGGTTACGAGTTGTCGTCTGCATTGCCCGGCTTGGCTCCTGAGGGATTTGTTCTGCTAAAATGGACAGAGCTCTTGAAAGTGGAGAGCATTTTCCTACTATCCCACAACCCCCTCCCTAGGCTGGGTCTTTCTGACTTGCATTGTGATGACCGCTGTGGTGATCCTGGGAGGGGCTCGAGGTGGTCCTGGGAAGGGTGGGAAAAGCTCCCAGCGGTGATAATCTCGGGCCAAATGGCTGCTTAATTAATTACTGGAGGTGATTAAATGGCTTGAACAGAGGTGAGCTGCAGGGAGGGGGCTGGCAGTGCCAGCTTCCACACTCCTGGCTTTGCCGTGGGTCCTGCCATGATCACACTTGTGCAAAGCCTCAAAATCCTTTTATGTTTTTTAAAATGATGGTTTGGAGGTGCAGGAGCAGCTCTTGCTCACTGGCACAGGGCTGAGTGGGAGAAGGGGGTTGTTTTGCAGCGCTGACAGCCAATATTTTGTTGGAATTTCGGTCTGAGGTGTTCTCTGCTGGCCCTTAAACCAGTGAGCCCCACTCGGCCGGGTGTCTCAGCTCACTGAATGCCACGTGTTATCAAACAGGGCTCCAGAGGTTTTAGGCAGATGAAGGTGCCTGGTTGAGCTGGATCCTTGGTACCTATCCCCTCACAAGGGACAGGCACGGGGGAATGTTGGCAGCTCTTGTGCCACAGGAGGCGTTTGCTGGGCTGGGGCTTGTCGTGTGCCCAGTGGACACCCCCAGCTCCGTGCTGACCCCCATCCTTCCCCCCCAGAGCAAGCTCCACATGGAGGGTTTCCGCAGCCTGAAGGAGGGCGAGGCTGTCGAGTTCACCTTCAAGAAGTCATCCAAAGGTTTGGAGTCCATCCGGGTGACCGGCCCAGGGGGCGTCTTCTGCATCGGCAGCGAGAGGAGGCCCAAGGGCAAGAGCCTCCAGAAACGCAGATCCAAAGGAGACCGGTAAGGGCTGATCCAGGGCTGATCCAGGGCAGGATCAGGAGCTGCCTGGGTACCCTGGGGATGGACACGGGTCCAGTGGGGTGGGCAGCGACCCTTCCTCTGGGAAAGCAGCTTCCTTTGGCGGTTAATGAGTGGCAGATGCAGCTCAGTGGGGAAAGGGCAGGGAAGCAGCAGGGAAGGGCAGAGGTCAGGGACACCCCGGGCGGCTGCTCCCCTCGGCTCGGGGAGCCGTGCTGGGCAGGGGTAATTTTCTCCAAGAGAAACCCTTCCTTGTGGGAAGGAAACAGCCGGACGTCCTGGCAGTGTCTCCCACGGTGAGGCTGCGAGCCCCGGGGCGAGTTTCTGCCCAGCTCTTCATCTCCCCCTCTCCCATCTCCCATCCTCTCCACCTTGGCTGGCTGGGGGTGCCTCATCCCAGTTTTCCCAGTGGATGTTTTCTGCCCCATTCTGCTGCTCTCATAAACTAATCAGAAGGGAATTGGGAAGGAAAAGGAAAGAAGAAAGGGTTGTGGCCATCCTAGATGGATGCAGGATGTGAAGTGGGCACAAGGCAGCTCTCTTTGCCTGTGTGGCTCCGGTGTGAAGGTGGCACCCGTGGGATGGGGGCTGGAAGGTACAGCCCTGCGAGAAGCCACCTTTGGGTTGTCCCTACACTGATGGCCATGGTCCCTGCAACAGTTCTGGGGGCTGTGTAACCCTGGAAGCAGGGTCTGGACCACAGTAGCCAGAACCCTGATGGAGCCAGAGGGGTGGAACCCCCCTATATGCCGATTTCTGTCCCCAGTGTGTGGTGCCGGTGCAGGGGTTTGCTGCCATCTCCTGGGTACCAGCAGCACCACTGAGCCCAGACTGGCCCTGATGGAGCAGGGGCTCTGCAGGGACCACCAACCCCAGGGCCACCATCAGCCCCAAAGAGCCGAGCCCACAGCCCTGCTGTTTAAAGCCCAGCTCTGGCTATGAAGCCAAACAGGTCCCAGGCACTGCCACGGCACTCTCCACCTCATTTTATTTCTCCTCCTGGAATCTCTGTCCTCCCCTCACACAGATGCTACAACTGCGGAGGGCTGGACCACCATGCCAAGGAGTGCAAGCTCCCACCACAGCCCAAGAAGTGCCACTTCTGCCAGAGCATCAGCCACATGGTCGCCAACTGCCCCGCGAAAGCACAGCAGTCCCCCAGCTCCCAGGGGAAACCTGCCTACTTCCGAGAGGAGGAGGACATGCACAGCTCGGCCCTCCTCCCCGAGGCCCGGGAATGATGGTGGGTGGCAGGGAGAGGGGGGATTCCACCGGGATGCAAAGGCTTTGGCAAGGCAAAGGGGAAGCTGTGGGGGCTCAGAGGAGGGAGGGCAGGGTGAAGGACTGGGGAGGGCAGACAGCGGGGACCCAGTGTCCCTGCGCAGGCCTTTTCCCCCTGTTCCCAGGCTGGGAAAAGCCCTGCTTTGATCAGGATGGCTGGTTCCAAAAATAGGGGGAGGCAGCACTCACCATACCTCTTCCAGCTAAAAACACCCAAACATTTTAGACTCATCTTTATTCTTTTCCCAAATTAAGCCAGGCGGCAGTGTCTCGGGGAGGAGGAGCAGAGGAGCCACATCACAGGGAGCAGCTCAGGGCTCCTCGTTCTCCTGAGCTTCAAACAGGCTCTGGCACAGCTTGGATGAGCTGCAGGGGACCCACTCCTGCTCCTGCCCTGACCCAGGGAGGGAGGCTGAGGGGAAAGGCTGGCTGTGGAGTGCCAGGGAGATGCCCGTGGGCCGGTCCTGTGGGTCCCTCTGCTCCTCGTGGCTTCTCACTTCCAGGGCAGTGTGAGGATTTGTAGTTTTTTCCATGGTTGCTCGACTGCTGACACCAGCAGAGCTCAGGTTTGGGCTTAGCCCAGGAGGAAATGGATCATCCCTCGGGGTCAGACCAACGCCACCTGCTCACGGGCTGCGAGCTGAGGCCTGGGGGAGATCAAGTCAACAGAAAACCACTTGTTTTTCCCCCTAATCCCTCCCAGGTGCCAGCCCAGAGAGCACAAGGTGTTTCATGCAGCCAGCTCTTCCCCTCTAAGGCTTGTCCCTGCCTCTGGAACACGGAACTGGGGAGTGGGAGTGCTTCATGGAGCAGGAATACTCTTTGTTAAGCCTTGGGCACCAGACACGGGGCAGACCCAGCTCCCGGGAATGTTGCTGGCAACATTTCCCTTGGAGCCCATGAACACACCTCACCCAGGGCTCACACAGATCCAGCCATGGCCTGCTCCAGACACCAGACTGGATCTTCCCATGGGCTCTGGATCAAACCCACACAGGACAAACACACACCTCTGCTCCTCCTGCCCATCCCACACTCCAAAAAGCGACAGCTCCGGGGCTGAGCCTCCCCAGGGACGTGAGGACAAGGGTGTCCCGGGTTAGTGGCTGCTGTCCCCCCTCCCCATGGGCCCCCCCCAAGTCTTGCCTTTATTTATTGGCGGTGGTGGACACCCCTTCTCCCAGGGCAGCCCCCCCAGGCCGTGCCAAAGCCAAGGCCAAGTGAAACCTGCACTAGGACGTGCGTGAATGACGTATCTTTGGGTTTGTTTGTCGTCTTTGTTTGGGGTTTGTTCTTTTTTTTTTTTTTTTTTTTAATATAAATATTCTGGTTTTGTATTTTTGTATATTTTAATCTTTAAGAAAAGAAAAGGAAAAAGAAGAAAAAAAAAAAGAGAGAGAGAGAGACAAAGAAAGGACGTAATTCCTGCAATTTATTCTCAGGTATTCGAGCAATCTCAGGGATAAAATGCCTCTGTAGCCCAGTGCTGGACAGAGAGGAGGGTTTTTTCTAACAGCACAAAGACGTGATGAAGTTTGTATTGGAAGTGTAGATCTACCTCACTGGATGTTTGCTAGGTGGGCTGATGTGTTGTCGAGCTTTTCAGTTGTGTTTTTTGGTATGTTTGGGATTTGTTTTCTTTTTAACTGTATTTTAATAGTCTCTCTCCCTTCCCCATGCACTGATGGAGGAATTTGGGTCTGCAGATCCGTGTGTGGGGATGGAGAAGCCAGGCAGTGCCAGGGGGCAGGGAACAGCTGCTAGAGCCCATGTCGGCTCCCCAGCTCCAGAGTTTCTCCCAGCCTGGTGGCTTTTGAGGACTGCCCTCTGTTTCTCTCTCCTGTTTATCCTCACACACCCCCTCTCCACCATCCCGATGGGAACACTCCAGCCCACCCCGTGCCTGAGCCCTCCTGTTGCCCACGGGCTGGGACGTCACACAGGCTCCCAGCAGGCTGGTGCCGTGTGGATGGGGGTTGGAAAGCCAGGATGGGGGGCCCAGCCTCATTCAGGGGGTCCCAGCCCCATTCAGGGGAACTCACCATGGCTGGGGGAATCTCTGGATGCCAGGTTTTGGGGCATTAACACTCCACTCTGCAGCCTTCCCGGGGAGGGCGTCTCGCCGCGCCGGCGTTGGGCCGTGGGCGCGGTTTCTGCTGGTTTTTAGTAGCAGTAGGTTTAGATGTAGAGCAGGGCTGGATCAGATGGGGAGCACTGACACCATCCCCAAGGTTTGGGGTCACCAGGGGGACTTGCTGAGGCTGCTGGAGCCCAGTGACCCCCAGCACGTGGGCATTGAGGGGGATGGAGAGCGGCTCCCCAGCTGCTCCCTGCCCTGCTCCGGTAGTTTTATGGTGAGGTGGTGGTCTCTTCTTGGGAGGGGTGGGGGGGGAAGGACTTTTAGTTCTTGGCTAGCAACGGGATCTGTACAAAACTACTTCAGGAAAACAGCTTTAGTCTGACGGGGTAAATGCAATAGAGTGTTGGTGGGGGGCTCTTGGCCTCCCCCCAGCACCTCGGCTGTGCCAGGGAAACTGCTGCCCCCCTAATTCCTGTATCTGTCCTCAAGAATCCTGTAGGACCTTCCCCCCTCCGTTCCTGCTCCCATTTTAATGGTCTGGTGATTTTTTTCTGCTAGATGTCTAGTGTGTGTGTAAATACCTCTGTAAATCTTTCCATTTTCTCTCAGTATTCTCCTTGATTATTGTTTACAAAAATAAGAGGAAAAAAAATAATAAAAAAAAAAATAGCCAAATGATCTAATAGGTTATGGATCAGGGAGATGGGATCTGCTCTCCCACACAGAGCTGCCAGGTATGAGCTCTGTAACCATCCCTGTCCTGGGCTAAAGCAAATAGAGGATCACTCAGGTTTCCCCCGGGGCCAGAGCAGTGCCGGGATCCAAAAAAACAGGGATTTTTTTTTTGTTTGTTTGTTTGTTTTTTTTTTGTTTTTTTAATCTGCAAAGGGGAAGCCACGCTGGAGAAGGATGGGATTGACTCTCATCATCACCTCCTTGAGTTTGCCGTTGTGGTCCTTCCCGTTATCTTTGACAGTAATTAACTAAATTGCTGCATCATCACCCACCCTTGCCCACGCTGGGCACTATGCATGAGGGGATGGGGCAACGCTCAGGGTCCTGCTGTGACACGGGAGTGTTTTGAATGTATGAGGAATAAAATAAAGATATTCCTCAGGAATGGGGGTGTCTTGCCCCGGGGCGAAAAGCCTCGAGTCCCCCAAAAATTGCTAACGAGGAGACGGAAGAATGTAACCCATGTTTACTGCTAGCAACCAAAGTTTGTGTCAAAACCCGTGGAGTTTTATGAAGTTGGGGGGGGGGGGATAAATCGGTGTGTGTGTGTGTGAGGCTCAGGGTAAAATCACACTTTTCCAAAGAGATTCCCTGCTGGAGTCCCTGCAGTGAGATCCCCCAGTTCCTGCTGCCGCAGGTTTTTCTCCCCCCACACCTCTCCGTTCATTTTATTTTTGGGTGGGTTTTTTTTGTACCAACTATGTAAAATGTTGTCTGGAGGAAAAAAAAAAATAAAACTAATAAAGACCATGGGCAATGGCTGCTGGTGATGCTGTGTGCGTGTGTTTGGTTAGTCTTTGTTTTTCTCCCCTGGGGCTGAGGAGCCCAGAGCCCAAAACGGGTGTCGGGGCAGGGAACTGGGGTATCCAAAAAAACATCACGGCCCTGTCAGGGGATCACAGACCGGCTTGGGTTGGGAAGGACTCTGAAGGTCATCTTCTCCCACGCCCTGCCACGGGCAGGGACACCTTCCACCAGCCCAGGCTGCTCCAACCTGGCCTTGGGCGCTCCCAGGGATGGGGCAGCCACAGCTTCCCTGGGCCTCCCCACGCTCACAGGGAGGAATTCCTTCCCGATATCCCACCCAGCCCTGCCCTCTGGCAGCGGGAAGCCCTTCCCTGCGTCCCGTCCCTCCCCAGCTGCCGCGGATCGCCCTCGGGCTCCGGCACTGCCCCCGCCGCCATGGCCGCCTCCCCTCACGGCCCCCGCGCACGCGCACGGCCCCGCCCCGCCCCGCGCGCCGCCGGGGACGTAAGCGGAAGGGCACGTCACCCTCCGGCCGAGGCTGAGGGGACACCGGCGGGGCGGGGAGCGGGACAGGTACCGGGAACGGGGGATACGGGACAGGTACCGGGAATGGGGGATACGGGACAGGTACCGGGAATGGGGGATACGGGGAGGAACCGGGGCGGTACCGGGACACCGAGAGGAGGCCGAGGGAGGTACCGGGCTCTGGAAGGGAACCGGGGAGCGGGGGAGGTACCAGGCACCGGGAGGGAAGCGGGGAGGGCGCCGGTACCGGGCAGGAGCTGGGCACCGGCGGGATAGCGGGAGAGGAGTGCAGAGGGTACCGGGCACCGAGGGGGTACCGGGCATCGGGGTGGGGGGGACTGGGCAGCGGGTGTCGGGCAGGAACCGAGCAGGAACCGGCCAGCGGGTGGACGCTGGGAGAGGAATCGGGCAGCGGGAGGAAGGCCCGGGAGGCACCGGGAATTGGCCGCCGGAGAGAACCCGGATGGGACCGCGGGGGAGGGCACCGGGAACCGGGATAGCACCGGGGGGGAGGGCACCGGGACACCCCTCGGGGCTGGGGGTGTTGGAGGCGCGGGGCCGCCCCGTGCCCGCCTCCCCCTCGCCCGGGGGGACTCCCGGGAGCTGAGTCACGGCGGGTCCTTCCCCCGCTCGGTACCGGCGGCGGGGGCAGCGGCGTCCCGGGGCTTTCGGGGGACGAGTCACGGCTCTGCCCCGGGGCACAGACAAGGGGCTGCTCTGGGAAGGGTTATCTCGGAGGTGACTGTGTAAAATCGCCCCTAAAAGGCTGATGAGCAGCCAGAGCTGGCGTTGGGATGTTCTCAGCCAGGTGGCTGGATCTGGGCTGTTGCCCCCACAGCTCTCCCAGTATTTCTACTGTGCCCACGTCTCTCAGTGTTCCTGACTGAGAGACCTGAAGAAATGTGGAAATTCAGTAAACTCGTTAGCTCAAACCACATCTTAGGATTTGATGTGCAGGTATTGTGGTAAAAAAAAAACAAACCAACAACAAAAAAACAAACCACAGTATTTTTACAGCTGCAGAGGCCAAAGCTCTTTATTTTTGAAGGCAAAGAAGTACCATGGGTGACATGGGCACAGGGCAGTTGGTGGTGCAGGTTGTGCCTTCATTTAAAGGATTTCCAACACCAAAAGTCAGTTTGTGCTGGTGGCACCCAAATTGTGTGTCTGTACCAGCTTGGCTGGAGGTCTCAGTGCTGGTTTTCCCTGCCACCAGCAAGGATTCACTTGGATGACACAGCTGGAAAATTCCAGAGCTCATTCCTCAGCTTCCCCATTGCCTGCTTATCAAAGGACTTGTGCAGACAGTATAAAGGGCTCCAGAACAGCAAGTCAAAGCTGATTCTTTCCAAGGTGGCTTGTTTGCTTTGGGCTCAAACAATCATCTTTAACCCCTTTATTTTCATCTTCCCCTTGTAAAAGGAAAAGGAGCACTGGGTAAAACATGTCGTGGATCAGAGAGGGCGAGCTGACCATCATAGAGAGGTTCTGTGCCAACATCATTAAGGTAAGGGATGGGTAAAGAACTGGCAGGTTCACCAGGGTACGGGGTGGAACTGTCTCTGGAAAGGGAGCACTGCTGGCACGGGATGTACATCCCTGAGCAGCATTCCAGGGTGGGAGATTATTTAACCTTAGTCTTTAAAAAGAGCAAGGCTGTAGGCAGAGCTTGCCAATAATGAGCTTACACTCCCAGCCTTCCGTGCTGTGTGCCCTTGCTGATGAAGGCAGGGCATGGGAAGGAGGGAGAGAAGAGAGATGGTTGGATTGGGAAGCTTAAGAAATGAAACTGAGTTTCCCTGGATTAGAATAATAACTCACCAGTTCTAGGAAAATGCTGTCCTTGCTCAGCAGAGGCTTGAGGCTGGTGTTGCTGCCCTTCAGATCCAGTGAGGTCAGTGGAAAGGAATAGTCCTCTTCCTGGAAGGAAGTCCTATGACCTTCTTTTTGTTTTCTCTGGAGTTAACTGTGAAGAGGCCCTCGAGGTATAAAAAATGCAGCAGAAAACTGTGTGCACCCTCCCCTGTGGCTGCAGACAGGTTGCTGTGGCAGTGCTGCTCTCCTGAGCAGGGAGGGTAAAGCTGCTTTTTAATTTAGGCAATTGTCAATACTGACACATTTTTTTGAGACCCCAAACTGGGGTTGACAAAGAGGAAATGAACCCCTTCCTCATTCCAGCTGCAGATTTCATACCCTTGCACTCCTACAGGTAGGCAGTGCTGCCAGGACCAGTGAGGCTGAACTCTCTGTGGCTGAGGGGCCTGTTCCCCTTCAGCTCTGTTGTGTTTCTCCTTGTTTTCCAGGCAGGTCCAATGCCCAAGCACGTCGCCTTCATCATGGATGGCAACCGCCGGTACGCCCAGAAGTGTCACGTGGAGAGACAGCAGGGACACTCACAAGGCTTTGATAAGCTGGCACAGGTGGGAAGGGTGTTTGCTGCCTTGGTGTGGTGCAAGTTTGAGCTGTGTTTGCTGCTGGACTGGTGTCTTGTGTTCATTCTCTTCGCTGGAGTCAGGCCCATCCTTGGAGCTGACATTTGTCATCAGGATTCGTGGCTTCAGCTCCTCTCTCCTTGTTATCTTGCAGGGTCATTCTATTCAGCTGTTTTCCCCTCAGTTTTATACTCAGTTAAAATATCTGCCTTCCAGATCTTGAAGCTTTTCCTTCTGTGAAACAGGTTGGAAAAGGTTTTGAAAGGTACAGCACAATAAAATTTATAACATTACCTACAAGAGGTACTTTCCCTGGCTGGATTAGTCCCATATCTGGCATGGATTCTCATCCTCAGGGAGTGCTATTTTCCTTCTGTTCTTCACAATGAACCTGAAATTCACATCCAGTGGGTTTCACTGTCAGCTCTTGATGGTTGTTTTTTTTTTGATCCACTCTTGGCATCATGAGAAACGACAGGAGGGTTTTACAGTGGAGAAACTGTTGGCCTCTCTGATTGTCTCAGTCTGTTTATCTGACTTCTGGTTTTATGCTGTATTTTGTCTTCTTGCAGACACTGCGGTGGTGCTTAAATCTGGGCATTCAGGAGGTGACTGTTTATGCCTTTAGTATTGAGAACTTCAAACGCTCCAAGGAGGAGGTGGATGGACTGATGGACCTGGCAAGACAGAAGTTCAGTCGCCTCCTGGAAGAACAGTAAGAGTCCTCCCATGTCTGTCTGTGTCCCACAGGGTGCAGATGAAGCAGAACGTGATGGAGAGATGTTTACAGGGATGTGCTGATTAGTTAGAGGTGCCTGCAGTCTGTGTTAGTATTCTAAGCTTCCCTATGGATTTTGATAACTTTTAGATAGGGATGCCTAATGTGTGATCATTTCCTAGGCCTTTGATTGTGCCTGTGCCTCAGGACCTTGTGTGGGGAATGATCAGTTTCCTTCTATGGAATGGTTTGGGATGATCAAATCCAAGCCAGCTTTGCACACCTGCTGCCTTTCTCTAATTCTCAGTTTTGCTGAAGCTGTTGGTGGATGTAACATAGGGCAGATGGGGCACTTGTGCTCTGTTTTCTGTGGTCCTCACTCTCGCTGTTGGGTGTAGGGAGAACCTGAAGAAACACGGGGTGTGTATCCGTGTCCTCGGGGACCTGCCACTCCTGCCCGTGGATATTCAGGAGCTGATTGCCCAGGCTGTGCTGGCAACCAGGAACTACAACAAGTAAGTAACACTCAGTTTAAATTGCTGACACCTCCCATCTTCCCTCTTCTTCCTGAAGGCTGAGAGTTGGCAGACATCATCTTTGTCCCACAGTCACACATAACTGTCACCTGCTGGACCTTCCTTGGATTAGCCTTTCACATCTTTTCCTCTTTTCAGATGCTTTCTAAATGTCTGCTTTGCATACACATCGAGACATGAGATCAGCAATGCTGTGAGGGAGATGGCCTGGGGGGTGGAACAAGGACTGCTCGAACCCAGGTAACTCTTGGCTTTCTCTGTGAGGCTTGCTGGATGACTCCTGCCTGTCTTGCCATCTACACTGCATCAGAAGCCAAGTGGCTTTTAAATATATCTCATTAAACCAGTAGGACTGGAACAAATGACTTAAAGTTACTATGCAATGTTTGGTTTTTATTATTTCAGTTGTCATGGGGATAGATACACAACCCAGACAGACAAGAAATTTAGGTCTGTGTCTTAAGTTAGTTCAAATGTGAAGGCAGATTTTATGTCACAACAATTGGCTGCTTGGCTGACAGTCTTAGCTATGAGGTCAAACAACAGATGAATCATGAATACTGCACTATTCCTCCACCCTGAAGGAGATGGAGTAGTTACACTCTGCTCTCTGCTCCAGCTGGAAATCCTCACAGTCTGGTTCCACCACTGTGTTATGTTTCAAAGAGCATGGAGGGGGATGCTCTGGGGGAGGCTGAAGGAGCGTTTGGAATAGCCTGTGGAGCAGCCAGCAGTGCCCATCAGAAGCAAGCTGGTGGCAGTTTTAACCTCCAGTCCTGTGTTTACATAAAACCCCTCAGCAATTCTGATTAGGTAGTGCCACATCCATCAGGTCAGGATAATAAATTAATAAACCGTGTCTGTCTTCTAGTGATGTGTCAGAATCCTTGCTCGATAAGTGTCTGTACACCAACAACTCCCCCGACCCAGACCTCCTGATCCGGACCTCTGGGGAGGTTCGCTTGAGTGATTTCTTGCTCTGGCAGGTAAAGTCCTTCTTTTCTCCTTGAAATGTTCCATCTCTACCTCAAAGAGTGCTAGTGTTCTCCTGACTCCAGGTGTGAGCTGAGATGAGGGCTCTGAAACTCTCTGCCAAGGGTTAGGCAGCTTCTTGGATGGACTGAGTGCTGGGGCACCTCTGAGGAATCTGTTTCTTGCCTAAAATACCTTGCAGCACAAATCTGAAATTGTATCATCCTGAAAACACTTAATAATGAATCACAAATCAGCCTAGGTGACAGCAGTCAAGGAAATCCTGAACTGCTCGTCCTTTTGCTCTGCTCCTCACATTTAGGTAATTCCTCATTTGAGTGGCAAAACCCTGACTTTGATTAATTTAACCTGGTAGCATGTTTCCTGGGATGAGGAAGTCCCAGGAAGGATTTATAGATTCCTGGGAGAGATGTTTGTCATGTGTCAGCTGGAGGTGTAGCCCTATAATGTACATCTAATGTACGTGCCTGATTTGTCACAGTTTCAGGAGTCTGTTTGACTTCCATCACAAAACAAGACCCCGCATGACAGGTTCTGAGGGTGGCAAAGCCAAATCAGCATGACAGGGCTGCTAAGCTAAAACATAATAAGTTCCTAATGCATAAAACGTTCATGTATTAGCAGTTAAAGTACCCAAAGCTGCTTCCATTTCTCTCTCTCCTGTGCCAGGCAGTGTTGACCTGCTTGTAAGAGAACATTTGAGTCAAGCTGCTTCACTTAAAGCTCACACGTTGTTTTGCATATACATTTTGGAGCCAAAACCCAATTGCCTTTAAGCAACCACATCAAATGTTCCCATTCCAAATTATTTAATTGGCAAGTTCTCTGAAGCTCTCAAGCCTGAGTTGTGGTTACCTACCAAGGCATCCCCCTCTCCTCCCTCCATTTTTGGGCACACCTGTGCCTTGGATGGGTGTCAGTGCTATGAAACAGCACTTTGCTTGCTCCTCTCAGTGGTAGAGGAGTCCTTTTAAGTGTTAGATTTTTTGGTAATGGCCGTAGGAACACATTAACTGCAATTTTGAGGAGCCTGATGGCAAAAATAGGCTTTACCCTCGAGCTGAACGATGAAACCTTTCAGGTTATCTTTGATGCACCACAACTCTTGGCTTCATTAAGCAGTTCAAATGCCATGAGTGGGCAGTAAGGAGTATCACTACATGCCATTTGAAGAATGGCTTAAATGTCATGTCCTGATCCTCAGTTCAACTGTTATTCCCTAACACTTTGGTACTCCAGTGTTGCTATTTTAGTTTGTTTTATAAGTCTGTGATGCTTAAGCTATTAAAAATACCTCTGTGAAGACCAACACAGCATTAGAAAGAATTCTGATGTCTTTGCAGGACTGAATGACTAGTGTCCAGCATTAAAAAGTAATTAGAAAGACTCTGCATTGTGCAATTTCAAACTCTCCTGGCTGGTATTTATCTCATTTTAAGTAGAATATGATAGCATAGGTAAAACCTCTGTGGGGAAACTGGCATAGTTTGCCCAACAGAGCTGCATCTTGATTGAACTGTTGGTGATCTTGCTTTCTGCAGACATCCCATTCTTGCCTGGTGTTTCAATCAGTCCTGTGGCCAGAATATTCCTTTTGGAACTTGTGTGAGGCAATCCTTCGGTTCCAGATGAACTACGGTGCTTTACAGGTAAGGGAGCCCCAGGGAGGTAAAGCTCAGCACCAAGTGTTACCTGCACAGCTGGAGATCAGGTGAGAGGGTGCAAAGTGGGAACAGGAGTTGTTAGTTAAGATCCTGTTTCAGTAGCAGCTCGTGCCAGATGTGTTCCTTCTCCCGTTGTACCCATGTGGCTTGTTACAACATCTTAGTGTGAGGCCAGACTCCTCTGCTTTCAGCAATACCCAAAATGTCTAAAGCCACCACTGTCTGCGTTACTCATTGCTCATAAACAACCAGTTTAACTCAAACACTTCATCAGTGGTTTAGGCCAAGAGTGTTGAGCTCACACTGGAACGAGCAGGGAGAATTTCCATGCTCTTCCTCTACCCCCCCTATTGTTTTAAGGGCTGTAACAACTGGGTTTAGAGTTCCCTTTCTGGGAGCTGAAGTGGGGCTGCCCGAGCTGTGAGTCTGTGGACAAGTGTCCTTTTTCTGGTGGGTCTTGCTGGGATGTACTTGCTGAAGGGATTGTTCCCACTGACATTGCTTCTCTCCTCTTGGATCTGTTGTTGTGAGCTCCCCCTGACCTGGTTCAGATAAATCTGGCCAACTGAGTAGTGGCTTAGTAATCTGGCTATTTATAAGCAAAACAAGTGTGGGAGCTGGAGCTCTTGATAAGGAAGTTTGGGGGGGAGCAGCCTGTAGAACAGAGATAGCAGGAATTGGCAGGAGAAGGACCTTGGGGTGGTGACTCCTAACCTCCACCATATCTGGTTGCTGAGCGTGTCTGTTCCTTAATTATTTGGGTCCTCTTTTTAAAGACAGGCATTATATTGCCCTTTTCTACCTTCAGGGACCTTGCTCACCTCTGAGAGTTGTCAAAGAGGTTAGAGCCAGCCATGGTTATGGCTGAATTTAATCAGGTGCAGTCAGTCTGGCAGCATCCAAACTCTTCACGTCTTTAACCTCTTTTATTCCTATTTCTGGCCCAAGTTTGCCCTTTTCCTACCAGCAATTCATTGTATTAGTACAACTAATGGCAGTTCACCTTCTGCATGAAGAGGGAAGCAAAAAAGGCAGTAGTGTTTGTCATTGCCATGAGCTTGGCCTCTGTCTGGAACAGTAAGGTCACTGTTCTGACTTTGCTCCTGGTGCTGGTTTCTGGCTGGTAACAAATGCTGCTTCTGTTCCCAGCTATTCTCATCTTTTCTTAGTCCTGGTTTGTGGCTGGATGTGCTCATGCCACGCTATTATTAAGGTTTATTATTGTCCAGATTTGTTCTCTGGTCAGTTTTGCTCCCTGTAAGGCCCACTTTTTGCAGTATCTAAAGCTGCAAGGCTTCAAGGGAGACCTCACAATTGTGCAAAGGAAGGATTTCTCCCTCAGAGGAACTGCTGGGATTTAGGAGCTGGATTTTTTTTTTCTTTTTCATTTAAAATAGGTGATCTTGAAAGCCAAAAGTACCTAGATCTCATGAAACAAATTCCCTTGGTAAAAGGGTTGCTGTCATTGAGGCTGGTGGGGCCAGGGGGTGACTTGAGAAGCCAGCATATGTTCTAGCAGCTGTGTCTGCTTTGGGAATGTGCTGCTGCATTTGGGATGCTGGAGGCAGTTTGGGGGCAGATGGGCAGCTGGATGGATGGGGTGACAAAATACATAAAAACCTCCACTTGATTAGGAAGGATTTGATAAAAGATTTCCTCCTTCCATTGACTCAAACAGAATCACAATGAATGGCTGCCATCTTAATTTTCCACTTACCCTGCTGCTCAACAGGTAGTCCCAGGATCAGCTAGAACCTGCTTTTGGGGCCTGGTAGATCTAGGGAGGGAATGCAGAATGCATTCTCTGTCCAGCCTGCCCCACGCAGGGGTCAGGCCCAGCCTTTTCTGGTGAATAAACAGAATTTCACGTTGAGGGTGGAAATCCTCTGCTGAGCAGGCTGATGGTCCCTGCATTTCACATCAGCAGGGCTACAGCCGTGCAGTGCATCCATTCAGTGGGGTTTCTGTAGCTGGGAATCTTTCTGCTCTCATTCCCAGCACAACAAAAGCTAATTTCCAGTGCCAGAGCATAGGCTGACTTGGGCTCAGGGAAAGTGCAGGGAAAAGTGAATCAGGCTCTCATTAGAGTAATTATTTCTCCTTGCTTGTTTGAAAGACCAGCACTCCCTAAGTGTGTGTGTGTGTTAGGTTATGTCACAATGACCAGTTTAACTGTTTTTAAAAATAGAACCTTGATATTCCTGCGTGCTGCTGCTGTGTTTGTGTTGTTGGAGGCTGCAGGCCAGGACATGTGCAATAAGGAAATATCTGAAAGTGGTGTTCTCCAACAAAGGATTTCAAATACTTGAAGGATAGGCAAGGATGGCTCCTGCCTTTGCCTTATTCCTTGCCCATCCTGCTGTGTCTCAAGCCAGTACATTAATAGATCACAGGCATTTGGGAATGCTGAGCCCATTCCTGCTTTTATTCTGAAGCTGATTAGCTCAATACCTGATCATCTGCTCAAAGAATTGCCCTATAAATCATTGTTCTGAATCCCCTAAAACCTTTCAGCTGCCAGGGGAACAGGATCAAATACGCTGTGATGACACTGGTGAGAACAGCAGTGTGCACGTCTGGGCTTTAAATGTTCTCTTGTAGCTGTTCCTCTGATTCCAGTATCTGAGGGTTTTCCACAATGTGTTGTGACCTTTATCTGGTTTAACTAAGTGTGAGCAGAGTTCTGTCTTGGGGAAAGGTCCAGAAGGATATCCCTGTATTTTTTTTATAGCCAGTCAAGCAGGCAGCCTCAAAGTGGAGGAGGCAGACCCAGAGCCACCCTTCATTTAACCTGCAGGTTGATGGGCAAGCAGAGCCTGTGCTGCCTCACATCTGTACCACAGGTGAGCTGGGAGGCCTGGTGAGGTGCTAACAGTGCCCTGCTTTTCACTCCAGAAGGCCAGAGACTCCTACATGGAGGAGAGGAGGCGACAGCAGATGGAAAGGGATCAGGATTATGTGACGAGGAAGCTGCAGCAGGAAGGGTGTGCGTCCCACGGAGACTCCCGGCGCCGACGGACTCTGCTGCAGAAATGCACGGCCATGCGGGAGGAGAGGATCCAGGGCTTCCTGCAGGCCCTGGAGCACAAGAGAGCAGACTTCTTTGAGAGATTGTGTACGGTGTCTGCATGACACAGGGGCTGGGCTACCTCGGGAAGACAACTTTTAGAGGGAGCAGCTGCTGCCCAGAGGAGCTGGCTCGGTGTGGCCCTGCAGTGGGGGTGCAGGGCTGCTCTAGAAATTGCCGTCCCCGCTGGCCCTGCCCAAGGGCAGGGACAGGGACTGTGACCCTCTCTAGTGCTGTGAATGCTGCTGAGGAAGGTGATGCCGTCCTGTCTCACCTCCCTGCCGCGATGGCAGACAATGCCTGCACCCTCGGTGACATGAAGTTGAGCTGCAATGAGCCTCCAGTTCTGTTTGACTCCTCGTGAATTGGCCCAGCCAAACCAATTCAGTCCCGTTAAATCAGTCCTTGGGCTTGAATTCTTTCCATGGCTCTGCAGTAGGGAATCTTCTGTTGAGATTTCCTCTGCTGTCCCATCAGGGGAGCCTTGCTTTCTGGCAGGGAGAGGATTATTCCTGGTGTCAGGGACATTCCCCACTGCCTGCTTGGGGATAGAATCTTGTCTTTTCCCTGACTCTGCTGGGTTGGATAGATCTGCTCTTGGTTTCCAAAGAGCTAAAGGAGGTGTTGCCAGCCTTGCTGTAAAGATGAAAAAGGTACTCCAGAGCTTCACCAGGTCCTGTGATCCATCTGAGCAGTGTGGGGAAAACCCAAGTGCAGAAGATGCTGGTGTTGGACCACACTGACCTTGGGAAAGGCTCCAAGCAGGCAAGGAAAAAGGATTGGTTGGGAATTAACCTCATGGCTTAGAAAGGAAAAGAAGTTAGCTAAACCCAGGTGATGGCTACAGAATGCCAAATTCCTCTGAGCCCTCTCCAGAGCTGAGTTCCAGGGAATATGGGTGGGCTTAATTTAGGAATACAGTAGCCAAACCCAACCCCTGACCCCAGCCAACATGGTTCAGAAGGGCTATTTGGCTGATTTTAGCAGGAGTGGCCGGAGCAGCTGTGGAGTGTTGTTTGTTCTCAGTTTTCCATTGGCAGGGAGCTGGACAAGCTGATTTCCAAGATTGTTTCCGTCTCTAATTTCTCCTCGTTTCTGTCCCCATGGTCAAAATAAGTGAACATGTCTTGATTTTTTTGTTGTTGTTGTTCCTGATGCACACACAGGTGTGGCAGTACCAGCTACTGCTGGGTTTGAAGTGTTTCTTTTTACCTCCAGGTGAAAACTAGAAAATGCACTTGTAAGTGCTGCAAAGTGAGCACTTGGCATGTGATTGTGAAGAGGATAACTGCGTTGTCAAGCGGGGAATAAAGCATATTCATACCAAAGTTATTTAAAAAATAAGCTGAATGTTTAAAAGTACATAGAGCTGCTTATTCTAAGGTGTGATGAAGTTGGCATCCAGGTCTAATATAATAATATTTAACCTGTGACAGGCTCCTCATGTGATTCCTGTTAGCCTGGGAGTGATTTGAAGGTTCTTTTTTACAGTGTAGTTTGAACAGTTTGATGATATCCCAAAGCTTGGCCAAGTGAAGCTGCACGTGCAGGTACCACCTCTTGCGTAAGTAGCAAACAGAATTTGGATAAAGGTGTGCTGAGATGATGGGAGCTGTTGATTATTTTAAACTTCTTTTGCTGTATTTTCTCCACATTTCAGGAAACTGGGAATAATGCACTCTCCACGAGATGGAACACTGTCCAGTCTGCTTTGCCTGGCTGATGGGGAGGTTCTTCTACCCAAAAAATGTATTTTTACCTTAAAAAAAAAAAAAAGCTTTTCCATTGTGTTATGATTCTACAGGTGACCAAAGCCACAGTGGTGGCTTTCCACAAAGTACTGCTGCAGGTGTGGTAAGTGAAGGATCTGGTTTACAAAAGGTTTGTAGGGGAAGTTTTAATAATCCCTTTTATAAAAGGCATCACTGGAGTAGGGGAGGAGGAAAAGTCCTTCAAGCAGTGGCAGAAGGTTCGTATTACCTGAGTTTGTATATCCTACTGCATCAGTTATTCCAGTAAATATAATTCCAGTTATTTCCCCTGTAAGCCTGCCCTTATTAGAGGGTGGGCATAAGTTACCCAGGTGAACTTGGGAGTTTCAGGAGTCCCATCTTTCCAGTGAATCCGTGGGAATAGAGCCACAGCCTTCTGTCAGTGAGAACTGAACTTCCATAATTCATGTTTATGGGGTGAAGGTGGGGAAAAATCAGCACGACTGGAATGATGTGCACTCAAGGCCTGAAAAAGCCTAGGGAAGGGAAGGGAGCTGGGGGGGAAAGGTTGTTCCTCAGGGTGTTTTTCAGGATGAGGTTCAGTTAAAAAGTGAGAAGTTTGGGGCACAACGAAGTCATGATGAAGATCCTTTAGATCTGAAGCTCGGGGGCTGTGGCCCTGCCAGGTGTGAGGAATGTCCCCCCCGGAAGCAGCGCAACTCCCCGAGCGGCCTGGCACGGCCATCAGTCACCTGTCCTGATCCCTTTAACCATCATTTTATCGCATTTTAACATATTTTTTCCCCTCGCCTTTTCCTTCCAGCAGCGCAGGATACAGCTCTCCCCCCCCACCCCCCCCCATCTCAGGATGGGGTGGGGAAAAAAAAAAAGGGGGGCTCTGGGCGATGTCTCCGATGAGAGACCACCCTCGGCCTCCGTCCCAGAGGGTGCTGAACGAACAGCTCCGCTCACCTGCGCGCCAGGGTGTGTGTGTGCGTGCGTGTGTGTGTGTGTGTGTGGGGAGAGGGGTGGTATATCCCCCTTTCCCCCCCCCCTCTCTTTTTTTCCTTTTTACATTTTTACATCCCTAATTTTCACCTTTTTCCCCCACCTTTTTAATTTGCTCCCT
>JAYRBT010000064.1:5555712-5605413 GCA_036023395.1 Myiotriccus ornatus
CCACTAAAAGCAACATTTGCCGGATACCTCGCTCTAAATAACTTCCCACCTGGGCTGCAAACCTGCTTTAAAAGTTAAATTAAAAAAAAAAAGAAAAAAGAGAAAAAAAAAGGTAAGGAATTGCTTATGTTTTGTATGGGGTTTTGGAAAAGCCTTTTTCAGGTACATAAAGGATACTTTCATGGAAGAAATGCTCTCCTGTGAGGGTGGGGAGGCCCTGGCAGAGGTTTGCCCAGAGAAGCTGTGGCTGCCCCATCCCTGGGAGTGCCCAAGGCCAGGTTGGATGGGACTTGGAGCAACCTGAGATAGTGGGAAGTGTCCCTGCACACGGCAGGGAGGTGGAACAAAATGATCTTTAAGGTCCCTTCCAACCCATGACTCGAAGTGTAGTTTGAGCCACTCTTGACCTCTCCTGTACTGAAGGAAGAGCTGGTCAGGGGAGCTCGCAGAGCTCGGCTGGGAGGGGTGTGCTGAGCACAGCAAGTGCTGATGCCGGCAGAGCCCAAGCCCTCAGCAGCTTGCCAGGAATCCAAAAGGCTGGATGGGCTGTGAAACAGCTCCTCTGAGGTCGCAGGAAACACCCAAAGGTTAGGGCAGAACCACAGGCAATTGGGCAGAGCATTATTGGTCTCGCATAGCTCGAATACCGAAAAACCGAGTCACCTCCCACTCTCCCCTCAGATGATGTGAGGAGATGTCTGCGTTTGAAACAGATGGTTTTCTCCTTTTCCTCGGATGTCCGGGGCTGGGTCCTGCACAGGAGCTGGAGCTGGAGCCGACCACCACCCGTTTATTCGCATCCAGGAAAGGGAAGGTAACTGATACAGGAGACGGGCAGCGATTGTATCCATGACAACCAGCAGATATGGCCTCGCTGCCTCGCAGCTCCTTCCCCACCGCCTTCCCAGGGCGCAGCCCGGCTCCGACGGGTCCCTCTCCTCGAGGCACCTCTTGGCTGCAGTTCAGTGTTCCTCAGAGACACGTACAAAATCCACAAATTAAGCACATTTCCCGGAGCCAGCGCAGCAGAATTCCCTGGCCTGAGCCGCGTGTGCCTCACCAAGGCGCTCCCTGGGAGGGGATTCGGGAGATCCGGGTGCAGGGATGGTGTGGTTTGCACAAACACAACGCAGGAGCAGGGTGGGCTTGGCAGACTGAGAGTCCGCAGAACCAGCAGGCAAAATGCAATTTATTCTGCTGGGAAAAAAAAAAAAAAAAGGTTTAGATAGGTTAAATCCCTTCAGAAATGCAGGTGAGCAGAGCACGGGAATGTGATTCTCACTTGTGCAGGAATGTCAGCAGAGGTTAAAGGTGTTTGCTCTGTGAATAAGCCTCAGTGTGCACAATCCCTGTCCGGGGGAAATGGGGGCTCCCTGGGCTGTGCTTCCCTAAGAGCTCTGCATCCCGCTGCCTGCTGTGGTGCAGTTCCTGCATTCCAACCGCTGCCTGGACCTGCCTTGGGAAACGCTGGCATTTGAGAGGCAGCTGCAATCGCACCCGGTGCTGGGGAACGGAAAGAAATGTGTCAGGAAAGCAAAAAGCTGTTAAACACAGCCAGTTTCTCTCATTTCCAGGGGCCCCTGCTTTATATCTTCAGCGTGGCTTGCACCACGCTGAGGAAGAATGTTCCCGGGATCAAAACAAGGTGATCCATCATCTCTTCCTCCACGATGGCAAAAACAAAGAAGAAGAGGTAAAGAAATGAGATGGTGAATAGAGAGCTGGGGTTTAGAAGACAGGAGCTGCCCTGGCATTTGAAGTGTGACTCAGTTTCCCTGTGAGGACAGTGGGACAAGAACGAGCTCTGGAACCAATTAGTCAATATTAGAAGTACAAAGAGGGTTGCTGTGAGCTCTAATTAATTGACTGTCTTAGCAGATTAAGTCTGTAAATTGTAGCAGACATTTGTCTGTAAATTGTGGCAGACATTTGGGACTCAGCCTTGAGAGTTCTTGTGCCTTGTGAGGTTTTTGCATTTCCTGTGTGTAAAAGCATGCCCCTGGATTTGGAAAAAGGATCTGGTGAGCCATGGGAGCACTGTGTGGTGATAGGGAGAATTGCTTGGCCAGCTTGTGGAATAACAAGGGAAAACTGGATCTGGTGAGGATACAGATCAGTCTCCATCCCCTCTGGAACAGCGTCTTTGGGGATGTTCTGGTTTGGGCTGGGATAATTTTCTTCTTAACTGGCTAAACGAATGTTGTCAGCCCCTCTGCAAAGGAAAACGTTACCCAGCCAGCTGCAGAGGCAAAAATATCCACAATTGTATTTGAGGAGGATTTGATGGGTTTAAAACCAAACTAAAACCCGCAGCATTTTGAATTTTCAGTGAATGCAGCACTGACAAAGGATCCAGCTGATCCAGAGTCTCTGTTTACCACAGCATCAGCTCTCCCCAGCCTGCAACTGTCTCAGAAAAATGCCAGTCTATATGTTTTAATCACCGTATTTAGCCATGACAGTCACCCAAACAGCAGATTTTGCTTTCCCTACCCTGATCCAGGATCAGGGATGCTTTTTATAGCTGTTCTTTGACTGGAAATACACCCTGGAGGACACCACTGCCTCAATTTCTCTTACCCTGACATCCTGCCCTGGACTTAGCAGCAATCTCCTGTGGCACGTTTCACCTTCTGTTAATCCAACTAGGATTCAGCATTATCTGGTGCAGGAACTGAGGGAAGGTCAGTCTGATAATACCTTTTATCAGCAGGGATATGGCTTCTCTTGGAGTCCTGGAGCTGGGGACTGAGAGAGGCCATGGAGTGTCCACCCAGCATTGCTGCTGAATTGCTGTGCTGCCACCAGGGCCTTTTTTTGGGGTGTTATTATAATTTTGAGATACTGCAGAGCTACCTCAGCAAAATCTTCTCCTGGCCTTTAACAGAAGGAGCTGCAGAGATGCAGAGAGTAATAACTTACAAGCCATTTGTAAGAGAGCAATGTCATTAATTTGCTGTTCTACTAAAAGAAGCATGCACGATAATTTGGCAGTTTTATTTAGGTGCAGTGGCATCGTGGGTTTAGAGCTGTTGTCTTCTTCCAGCCTGAAGCTTCATGATTTCTGTCTTTTGTCGAGTCCAGGGGCAGCCTGCCTGTCTCTGCCATGAAATATGATGGACTTCCTCCATCCCAAGAGACCTGCCAGGGGTGGAAACAGCAGCATTTCTGTCTCCCTCCCCTTCACAGGCCTTGCTCTGGGTATTGCCCATGAACCTTTCACTGTGACCTTGAAAAGGAAAACCTGCTTTCCTACCATAACTCTTACAACACTTCAAAAAGCGATTTATTTTTAACTTTTTTTTTTTTTTTTTTGACTGTTTATAATTACAGTCGTGATTTTGGACTCAGAAATTTCCCAGGAGTTAACGACCAGCCTGAGATACCCCCCTCGGCTGCTGCAGGTTCCTGCTCAGCACCTGATCCTGCCTGAACTCCATGCATGGAAGTTGGGAGGCATTCAGTGGGTCACCTGGTGGGAAATGTCCTTTGTGCCTGGCACCACAGCTTAAATATTCCCTCTGGGTTTGTCACCTGGGTGGGAAGCTCCAAGTGCACCAGGATGTGATGGATTCATGGGGTCTGGCATTAAAGCACGGCCAAGGTCATCGAGTAGAGTCTCATTCTCCATCCAAAAAGGAAACAGAGAACACTGTCCTGCGCTCGGCTCCCTCTGCATTCCTACCCAGAGCAGAAGGAAAGGGAGGTGGGTTTGGCAAACCAGTGAAGAAGGTAAATGGGATTCTGGTATTGACATCACCGTGTTATTGATGCCATTTAAAGCAGGTTGCAGCAGCTGGAGGCTGGATGTAACCGGCCGGCACATCGTGTTCCAGGCAGCGAGGGGAAATTACGGATGGCTTCGGAGCTGAGTGAGTAACTCTCCGCAAGATCTGCTTCAGCTTGCTCCAGCAGCAAGTGCCATGAGTTTAATTGGCTCTAACAGGACCTCACTTAGTACCAGCCGGGTGGATTTGTGCTGGATTTAATGCCCTTCGTCTGGGGCTGCAGCACAAGCGGCACAGGCGGGGGCTCCGAGCCCAGCACTCGGAGACAGCGATTCCCAGGCTTGGCTCGGGCACTGTCACTGTGGGAATTTCCTACACTCAGTCCCCCCACACGCAGAAAAGATGGCAGCTCTCTCCTAAATCACAAGCAGGTCCTGGTGATGACTCACAGAGCAGCTTCACGTGCTTTGGAGAGTCACTGGAATTTTTCAAAGCGCCAGGCTCCGGCTTAATTCAGCTTTTTCGGAGTTCGCTGCCCTTTGGGAACACGTAAAGGGCCAAGGGCTGTAACCTGGGACACCTGCCCTCAGAATGCACAATCCCAGCTCCACTCAGGCTTATTAAATGTTTCCAGCCACACCTTGATGAAGTCAACCCTTAGCGATGCGTCTTTGAACAAGATTTACTTTCATTTTTTTTTTTGGTAACAGATAGTTTTATAACGAAACTTGAAAACACGGTGCACTGGGGTTTGGTAAAATGTGAGTAGAACAAAACTTTCTCCTATTTGAGAAACCTGACAGGTGAGAGTTGCCAGGAATTCTGAACACCTGTGCTTGAGGCACCTTTCCTCCGAGGCTCTCCAAAGGTGGATGTGTTCTTTATCCCTGTTTTGTAGGGAGGACAGGGCACTGCAGGAGGCGATGAGCAGTGACTCCTGGCACATCTTGGATTTGGAATCCATTTCGCAGAGCATTGCTGGGCACTGATGAGGCACCTCGAATCCTGGGGCAGTTCTGGGCCCCTCATGACAAGAGAGACATTGAGGGGCTGGAGCGTGTCCACAGAAGGGAAGGGACTGGGGAAGGGGCTGGAGCATCAGGAGCAGCTGAGGGAGCTGGGGGGGCTCAGCCTGGAGAAAAGGAGGCTCAGGGGGGACCTTCTGGCTCTGCAACTCCCTGACGGGAAGGGGGAGCCGGGGGGGGTCGGGCTCTGCTCCCAGGGAACAAGGGACAGGATGAGAGGGAACGGCCTCCAGCTGTGCCAGGGGAGGTTCAGGTTGTGCGGGATTTAAAACCCATGTAAGATGCTGCACCCGGGGCCATGGGTTAGGGGTGTCCTTGGCAGTGCTGGGGGAACAGCTGGACCCGATGCTCTCGACCGGGGCGGTGGAGAGGAAGGGTGGGGAGGAGGGGGGTGGGGTGCTTTTCTCAACCTGAACGATCCCGCGCTCCCAGCCCGTCCATTCCCCGCAGCCGACGCGCTGCGGGCTGTGCGTGCCGGATGCTCCGGGCGGAGGATCCCCCCGGCCCCTCCCCGGAGCCTCCCGCCCGCCCCCCGCCCCGCCCCGCCCGCCGCCCCGGCCCGGCGCGGAGCCGGTGGGTGCCCAGCCCGGCGGCGCTCGGAGCCAGCCCGGCGGCGCGGGCACCCGCCGGCAGCGATGCCGCTCGCCCAGCTCGCCGAGCCCTGGCCCGACATGGAGCTGGTCCATCTGGACCCGGAGGTGAGCGGGAACCGCCGGGGCGGCGGGCGGGGGGCTCCGCCGAACAAAGGAGCGCCCGGGTGGGACCCCGGCGGGACCCCGGCGGGGCGGGGGATGCGGTGCCGCCCGCCCCGAGCCGCTCCCCGGGGCTGGAGGAGCGCGGCCGCCGGAGCCGAGCGCGGCCGGGGCTGCTCCGGGGCCGCTGCGGGGCTCGGTGTGCGCGCCCGGGGCTGGGGTCGGGGCACCGGGGGGGCTGCCGGGCTCGCCGCTGCCCTTGCAGGCTGTGATGGTTCGGGGAGCGCAGGCAGCGCTTCCAAATCTCCCGGGCACGTTTCCTCCGTTTTTGGTTTTGTTTTTTTTTTTGGTTTTTTTTTTTTTTTTTTTTCCGGGGGAGAACGGACCCCGCTGAAGGCCCAGGGGATAAATATCTCAATTTTTGGTGTTTGTTTTGTTTTTTTTTTGTCTCCCGCGGTCTCTCTCGCCCTCCCAGCCCCGGCTGCTCGCACAGGCCTGGGCTGCCAACTCCGATCTCAGTCCTGTGTCACTTTGCTGGACGTCTCCTCTTCCCTCCCGCTTGGCTCTTTTCCTCCTCATTAAGACCCCTAAGCCAGATGTGCGGGATGGTGCTCAGCCCCTGTCCGCGTCCATGGCTCGCGCCACAGCCATTTCCCGATGAAGGGACAGCTTGCAGCAGTTGTCACCCTCTGCAGAGCAGCCGGCTGAGGCACTGTGCTCTGGAACTCTTTAGTTAAACATCTCATCCAGACTGGCACTAGCAGCTCTCCTGGAGAAACCAAGGGGAAGGTGGGGATTTTGTCCCCAGGTGTTTCGCAATCCGTGGTGCTTTCCCATCGTTCTGGCAGGATTTGATGCTGTCACAGTCCTTTATCGTGCCTGGGGGTGCTGTGATGTCTAATCAGTCAGATTTGCTCGTTCCTATTTAAAATTGTGCTTGGAGTGCAGGCAGCGTTTCAGCCCTGCTGCAGGGACAGCGGGGAGGTGTGTTGGCCACCGGAGGCGAGGTTTCCTAATTTTCATCAGCCAGGTGTGGCACAGCTTCCCCTGGAGCCCCCCGTGCAGGTGGGGGTTGTGTGGAGGGTCTGCCTGGGCCAAGGGTGAGGAGCATCTGCTCGGAAGCATCGCTGGAGTCACGGGGATGAGTTTGTGCTCCAAGGTGGGAGAGGAGGGAAGTCCCGCGGCGATTCCCGAAACCACACGGTGCGCCAGGAGCCAGGGCTGGGAGACAGGGCTTTTTATTTGTGGTTTCTCCCTTCCTAAGTAGGGAGATGCCTGAGAAGCCAGAAAACGCCACTGGACTCACAATGGCAGGAAACTAACGCCAGCGCCCAGGGCTGTGGATGCCGTGGGCGAGGTTTCATTGACTCCCTAATCCCAGGTCCCCCAGGTAGCAGCCGGGCGCTGTGTCAGCACCACGGGATCGCTTCCGAGAGGAAACGGCCCGGGGGGATGTCCCGTGTGTTTGTCAGCCCGAGTCAGCTGCGGGGCTCCCGGGAGCAGCGGGGACTGTTTTCCTCATTGCACCGGTAAGGGGTGTGTTAATTGTAAACTGAAACTGGAGGGAGCCTCTGGCTCTCCCCTTCCCCCACCTCACCTTGGCCGCAGGTCAGGGTCGGGCACCACGTGCGGGTGATATTTCTGCAGATCGGGCTGTTTGTATCTCGGGTTCTCGGGTGGGACATCAGCAGTTTACCTCCCTTTGGGTTAAGGTGGTGAGTAAACACGCTCGATTCCGGCGAGGAAAATAATACAGGTGTTCTTCACCTCTGCACCTGGGCCAGATGTTAAAGAGCTCCCTGAGATCCAGCACTACCTGCGAGCAGTGCAGAGGGACTAAGGCTCCGGAGGAGTTTTGCACCTTGAGGCTAAAATCGCCAAGGGTAGGGGCCCAAGGGGGAAGTTTTCACCGCTCCTGGGAGAGGTGGCACCACTGAGAGAGCCAGGAGACTTTTCTGGAACACCAGTTACGTAAATTGCCCTGGGATCGGTGCCATCCAGGTTAGAAACCGGCTTCCTCCGACCTTTGCTTTCTGAGTCACGGAGCAGAGGTGCTGTCACCGCGCTGGTGGAGGCATCAGTCCTATTGTTGAGGGATTTGGGGTTTTTCCACTGTGTTCCGGGAGGATTGGCCGTCTGGTGCCCCGTGTCCCGGCCCACTGGAGCTCAGCTGTGCCAGGGAAATGCGTGGGAGTGGGTGGCAGTGGGAGCTTGAACTGATTCCTTGCAGGAGCCAAGTCCTTCAGTCTTGGGGATTGAGCTTTGTAATACTTTTTCCTTCTTTTTCTTTTTTTTCTTTTTTTATTTTTCCCCATTCTGTTTATATTATTCTGAATATTGCTTATGTAGTAGAAAAACCTGGCTGGGTCACAGTACGAGCGCTAGAGGATGGAGTTGAATGACACAGAAATTCCTCCCTGTGAGGGTGGGGAAGCCCTGGCACAGGTTGCCCAGAGAAGCTGTGGCTGCCCCGTCCCTTGGAGTGCCCAAGGCCAGGTTGGACGGGGCTTGGGGCAACCTGGGCTAGGGGAAGTTGTCCCTGCCCATGTCCTTCCCAACCCAAACCATTCTGGGATTCCGTGCTTCCATGATTTCATCCCCATAGCGATGGATCTGTCATCAGGGCTCTGCTTTGCTTTAAATTCTTTTCTCATTACCCAAACATACAGCAACACAACTGACGTGGGATTACGCCAAACTCAACCACTTCAAGCTAATTATTTTTGCCTGTATCATTCTTTACTGAGCAGGAGCTATTCATGAATAACTCCTTCTCAAGCATCGTAGCTGCACAGTGCAAAAACTATGATCAAAAGACAAGGGAGGCAGCCAAGTGACTGTCTCTGATATGCTTTGTGCAGAGACTACCTCGGTCTGTTTGGGCTGCAGGAGTTCTCTTGCAGATCTCTGTTATCACAGAATGATTTCCTTTCTCTGAACTGCAATAGGCAAGATCCATACACTCCACTTAATAATGATAATCATCATTTAAAAATGCCTTGTTCTTGCGTCAAACCAGCAGAAGCTCTGGGGTGAAGGGTTTCTTCCCCCCTTCCTTCCTTCCTGAGTGCTTGATAGTTCATCAGAGTTGAATGAAAGAGCATCTCCTGGGTGCCTGGTACCCAGGCTGTGTTTTGGGCATCTCAAAAAATGACTGGTCAGAAGGTCCAGAAATAGCAGCAGGCTGCTTTTCCAGGCAGAGCTGCCGATAACCCGGGATGATCTGTGCCGGCGGTGTAACCACGGAGCGCAGCAGGAGTGGGACACCATCCCCACGGTCCTGCGGGGGTGCCACTCGCCCTGGTTTCACATCAGAGCACACTGGCCTGGTCTGTAAATTGCTCCCTGTACCGGGGATTATGTGGAATTAAAAGGATTTAAAACACAAGACGTCCTAAGATAGATATCTCCCAAGTTCAGCCAGGCAGTTGCGTAACTGAGTACACTTGTTTTCCCGGATGCTTTTCTGCCAAGGAAACTTCGGAGTGTCGTGTGTGCGGGAGGGTTTTTGTGTCACCCCTCGGGCAGCTGGAGTGGTCACTCACCCAGAGGTGCCCTCGCTGCCGGGCTGCTCCACGTGCCCATCAGATTAGCTCTGTAATCCCTGTTTCCGCTCCCCCCGGAGCAGGGCAGGCTGGAAAGCTGCAAGGACAGGCTGCTGCCCCCACTGGTAACCCAAGCCCTGCCCTGCCACAGTCTCTGTCAGCTCCTCACTGCCCTGAGGGAAGGAGCTCTGCCTCCCTCCTGCAGCACACCTTGCCTGCTTGCTGCCCGTGGGAGATCTTCGGGATTTTCTTGGAGTTGGGATATCCAGGAGGCTCCTTTCCAGCCCTGAGAACAGTGTGCTCTGAGAGGGCATCTGCAGGCAGGGAAGCAAACACACAGGTGCCCTCGCTGGCCTTCTGTGCAGGGGGAGGGCAGAAATGAAGCATTTTAAAGAGGCAAATGTCAAACCAAGAAACCCACAAACTGTTCCAGCTCTGCTTACGATGCGGTGAATGGCTGTATTTTATCTTGGGGATGAGTCTGAACTGTGTGTTTCCATCTGGGACTGTTACAAATGGCCCTCAAATTCCATATGAGGGAATAAGGACTGGGTTTGCTCCGGGGTGGAAGGAAAGTGCTTGGCAGTTCTCTCACGCATCTGCCTCATGTCAGCTTGAGGGTGCAACTGTTTCATCAGGAGCTTCATCCCCCTGGGACCAGGGAACCTCCCTGGCATGGGCACTGTTCTCTTTCTTTCCCCATCCCTTCCATCCCCAGGTAGGGTGGATTTCTGTCTACAGCAATGTGTAGGACAAGTCTTCCTTGGAGCAGGGAGCTGACAAAACACAGCACTTGGGCTGTGGTGGGTCCATGGGTGGGACTTGGTGTCTCCCACCTTACCCTTGAAGCTGAAGGGTTGGACAGACCCTGCATGAACTCACCTCTCTCCTGACACCTGCCTTGTAGATCTGTTCTCCAGACCATGAGCCAGGCACTCCTTCCTTCTGTCCAACAGAAATTGTGCTTCTTAAGCTGTTTCAGGCAAAACCAGCCCTCCCCAAGCTCTGGTTTGGATTAGCAGCCAGTTAGGAATTGTTGATCAGTGACAGCTGAGCCAGTAAACAGCAGTGTGTGTCCAAGTCTGGTTATCTCCAGTGCTGTGTCTCCCCCTTCGTCGTGGGGGCTGTTCATAAACACAAATCTTACTTCACTGCTCAGCTATTCTTTGTGCTGATGGCACCAAGAGCTCCCTGTAAACATCAGGGCAACATTCCCCTGGGAGAACTTGGCTTGTGTGGTGGTGCTGTTGCTTTTTTTCAGTCGTTGACTGAAAATACTCGGGAACTTAAAAGTTAAGTTGGGACTGAGGTGGGTTGTGGAGCTCAGAGGACGTCCATATGGATGCAAATATTGCAGAGGCAGAGTCAGGCTGGTGATCTCCTCAGCTGGCATGTGGTACTCTGTGTTGTAGGACTGAGCTGTTCTTTGGGGCAGCACAGGTTGGACTGAGTGGAGAGACCTAAACGTGAAGATACGTGGAAACTCTGGATTATTGTCTGTGGATTTGAAGTGTCTGGGAAATAAACTTGTGCTTAGGTTTAGCTTTGTAGCCTTGCACCTGTTACTGTGAGCCAGGCACGAGCAGGGAGCTGAGCAGTGTGAACCCAGCAGTGGTGGTTTAAAACCCTCCTGTGGGAGCTGGAGAGTGCCCAGTGAACATTGTAGAAAGCAAGTGCAGCATTAGAGGGAACTTTTCACTGTGTCCCCAAAGCTCTGTCAAGATCAGCAATGGTAAGTTTTGCTTGATATTAAAAGGTAGTGAGTTAAATTTGGCCCTAGAGGCGGAAGGGGATAGTGGAGTCCTGAGACAGAAGCCAGGTTGATTGTATCACTGAGTTGTTGCTCCTCCAGGGAAAGAGTTGGCTTTGTT
Source organism: Myiotriccus ornatus (assembly GCA_036023395.1). Lineage (NCBI taxonomy): Eukaryota > Metazoa > Chordata > Aves > Passeriformes > Tyrannidae > Myiotriccus > Myiotriccus ornatus. The sequence continues at coordinate 5,566,574 of JAYRBT010000064.1, forward strand.
TCTGTCTATTCCTGAAAGGCTCTAAAACGCAGTCATTCCATTAAGAATCCGAGGCCAAAACACTCTGGCATTGCAACTCTTCTCTTAGGCCATAACATGTGAAAAGGAGTGAATAAATTGGCCTTGTTCTTTTAGGGAAAGGGAGGAATTCCATGATTTTTTGGAGCCCGCGACTGCAGTGCAAATAGATGTCAAAGTCTTCTTGCCCTTGTTTTTCTCCACAGTCTGCAGAAAACCTTCTGTACGTGCTTATCCTGCTCTGAGTATCTGTGTCTTAATGAAATCCCACCCACTTCTGCTCCCGCTGGTTTCTCCAGCGCTGAACCTGATCCCTCCCGCGTTCCCTGTGACGGGTTGGTGCCACTCCACGTGGCCCAGGTCACCTGCTGTGACTTTGTGCAGAGCTGGACCCGGAGCCAGGCAGGTGGGGCACAGTTCCTGCAGCCTATCAGCTGGGATAGGGTAATAAATAACTGGTGAATGCTCCCTTTAAAGCCGGTGTCAGGGCACAGTGGCTGTTAACTGCGCTCTGGCGCTGCTGCTCTCCCGGCTGCACCCAGTCTCCCCACTTGCTGCTTCCAGGAGTCTCTCCAGAGGGATGGTGGAGGGAAAGCCACAGTGTGGGTGCAGGAGGGGTGGGATGGATCATCCTGCACCCACCACCTCAGGGGTCCGCAGGCATGGTGTTCACCCCACAAGCAACATTCCGTGTATAAGGAGCCCTGATTTCATCTGAGGGACTGGTGGAGAGACTCTCTCTGGGCAAAAGCCTATTTTAAACAAGTTAAAAGACAAGAGCCCCCTCGATATATTGGAGGGATGTTCAACCACCTTGTAATGTGTCCAAAGTGCCATCCTGCCCCGTTTGTGCCCCGTGAAGGGCTCCCAAAGCCACCAGCCTTGGCAAGGGGTGTGAGGAGCGACCCTGTGGCCAGCACGTGCTAACAGCAGGTTCTCTTCCTTTGCAGAACGGGCAGGCAGCTCCAGAAGAAGGTGGAAACCCTCCAGCCAAGGTAAAACTGCTCCAGGGTTACATCTCCAAGCCGTCCCTCCGAGGTGGGTGGGGGTTGAGCTGACCCTGTAAGCTGCTGCGCTGTGATCGGGATGAGCGCACGTGGCAGCGTGAAGGACTGGAGATGGGCAAGAGGAAAGACAAAACCTCCATCTTCCTGTCCCTTTGGTCATCCAAACATGCCTGGGAGGCTTCCCAAAGGGCTGCCTTGGTCCAGCACACGGGAGCAGGACTGGAGGCCGTAGCTGAGGGCGAGAAGAGAATCCCTGGGGTGTTTCGGTGCCGTGTTTACGCCTCTCTCTGTGTTGTGATCTTGCCAGGTGGGATGAGAAGTACAAGAGCATTTGATGGTTTTGGCACAGCTGCCCTTGCTGAGTGCCTGGTATCTGTTTATTCTCTTGCCTTGGTGGGGCTGGGAGAAGCTCCACTTCTGCCAAGTCGCCCTTTGCGTCCCCATTGGCATCAGCTGGGAATGGCAGAGGGAGCTGAGCTGCTGTCTTCCACTTTTGGGCAAGGGTCTTAACCTGCTACTCCTTCTTCAGGCACATAGAGCTCATCCTGCCCCACACATGAACAGCCTGGTGTTGAAGGACTTGATTTCTCTAATGTGAGCCCTCCCCAAGTACAGGACTGAGCGCTGATGCTGTTACAACATCCTAATTGTGCCCGTTCCTCTCTGCCCTGCAAGACACTCCAGAGCAGAAGGGCCATTTCACTACCGTGAAATCATAATCCTTTCAGGATTTCCTTTCCTGATCCATAACACGCTCCAACTGTGGAGAATGACACAACATGTTTGATTTGCCCTGGGCGACCTTGCCGAGCAGGTTGTCAAGAGCTTGTCATGTGCTGTACCCTCAGCAAGGGCCCCGTGGCAGCTTCTCCCTCTGAATCATCGTCCCTGCTAAAGGCTCTGGGGGCTTGTGGTGTTGTTTTTCCAGTTGGTCACGTTGTATTTTTAGTAAAAGAAATTTCAACCTAAAAACCAATTGTCTACTTTTCAGCGAGGTTTGGTTTTTTGGTGTTGGGTTTTGGTTTTTTCCCCTGGAATTTTTGGGGATTTCTAGCAGTGCTGTTGCATCCCACTTGCATGTTCTGCTTTTCTGTCCCACTCGCTGGCCTGGCACTTTTCCAGCAGCCTGCAAAGAAATCTGGCGTGGGTCAGATGAAACTCAAGTCACTGAAACTGTGCATTTCCCTCCCCTGACAACAGTGGGTTTATGGTTCCTCACTGTGCCTGCATCTCTGGCATGGGGAAAAAAGTAATCTGTGTCTTCTGGTTGGATTCCAGACGGGTTTCTAAGACTCGAGACTTTGCCTCTTTCATCTTCAAACACTTGGCTAAACTGCCCTCCCCTAAAAGCTGCTGCAGGATGTTGCTTTAAAAATCATTTAAGATTTTTTTTTTTCTTTGAAGAACATCACTGAGACAAACCCTGGCTGATTGCATCTTGTAGATGCTGCCTCACAGAAAGATCGTGAGATAGAGGCCAAAAAGCACTTGAGGTTCCCTTTGCTGCTCTGTGTCTGTGGGACAGGGACGTGAAGTCCAAGCTGGAGCAGAGCAGTGGGCAAGTTGTCCAACATCCCACAGCAGGGAAGCCACAGGAGCCCTGTGCTGGTGCAGGTGTCCTGCTCTCCACTTTCCCGAGGCCCCGTGGCCAAAGTGCCTGTGAGCAGTGTCTGACAATCCCATTTTGGGTAATTCTGAACACACACAAAGCCCTGCTGCGTGGTCCTGAAATAACCTCGGCGGCGTTTTCCAAGTTTGTACAAGGTATGTTTGCCACCAGCACGAGTGAAATCCCTCCTATAAACACATACCTTCGACTCGAGGGCAAACTCTGCCCTGAGATGCTGCAGATGGGGGCACAGGCAGCACCCAGAATATCTGTGTTTTTCACTTCACTTGGAGTGTAGACGTCAGCAGCAGCTTCTGGCACTGGCGCTGCCCACAGCCAGGACTGAGGCAGGAGAAGCAAGCAGCCGTCACCATCTGAGGTGACTGTTCTCGAGTTGAAGGTTGCTCAGGCTCCCTCCCACACCCTTCTGTGCTGTGTGTGGAGAGCTGTGGGGGGAACAGGCACCTTTCTTTCCAGGTTTGTACTCGCTATCCTTTTGCGGCTCGTTCTGTGATCTCTTCTAAAAATAACCCGGAGCAGCGACAGCGGCGATTACTCAACGCCCACGCAGCAGCACCGTCCCTCCCCTGTCCCTGCCGGCGGGATGCTGCCAGGAGTGCAGTCCTTATTTGCCTGGGCAGTAACCAAAGGCACTCTGCAGAGGAGGGCATCCAAGAGTTCCTCAAAAGAGTCGGGAACTCCACGGCTGGTAGCGCGAGATTGGTGGCGTCGGACGCCTCCGTCGGCGTCTCACCTGCTGCTGTTGCACTTTGGGGTCTTTGGGCACGAAACACGATGAAATGGTCACTGCAGAGGTAGTGAGGGGATGGTTTTGGCCGTGTTCAGGGACTTTCTTGCTGCTTTTGTACCTCCAACTCAGCTTCCTACCGAGGACAGCTGGTGCATTTCACAACCTCTTGTGGATTCCACCTTTCAAGAACAGTGGTGGTACACAAGTCCCTGCAAGCCCCGTTCCTTGGTGTGTTTGCCTGCGTGTCTTGGGAATGCCAGCAAGATCCTTGTGTTGGTTTGGGCTGGGCAGAGTTAATTTTCTTCATGATGGCTGTTGTTTCGGATTTGTACCAAAAACAGGACGGTCACATCCCTAAAACAGGTTGCTGATCCAACAGTGCAGGAACAGGAGCCTTTGGCAAATTTAGGTGCAAGGATGGGGTTTTTTTCTCATCCTCTTTGGTGGTGGTTGAAAGCTGCTCTGCTCAAGGCTGGTTGGCAGCACTGTTCTTTGGTCCTGGGTGCTGAGCCTTGTTCTCCTCTGTGTTCTCCAGATTCTAATTGCCAGGTTGGCTGAAACTGGTCCTTGTTCAGCTGGGGAGCAGCAACTGGAATCAGTGGGAGAATGGAACCTCTCATGTCTGGGGTTTGCCAGCCTGCTCTGCACCCAGCATGGCTGAGGGGTGAGCCTGTGCTCCCTGAAGGTGCCGAGTGTGAGGAGTTATGCATGGAAGTACAACACCCAATTAGTGAAATCACTTCATAATGAAAAGCAGAGGAGTGGATTTGCAGTGCTGAGTGAGCCCACACTCTCCCTGGAGGGAACGTGGCGCGGGCTGGGGGTGCTGATCAGCTTGTTCCTGGTTGATAATCACAGAGCACAGTGAAAACTGGGGAAGGGAATAACTAGACTCTTCCAGCTCTGCACCATAAAAGAGACCTTTGAGACTGGGGTGAGGGCTGGGATCCTGCAGATGAACCAGGCACAAGGTGCCCCACCTGCTCAGGCTGGGCCTGGGTGTGGGAATGCAGCAGAGGGGAAGACAAGGCTTCTTCCCAGATCTGTGTAGCTCCTGCTGGTTTATCCTCATGTCCTGACCTGGTAAAGCTTGCAGAAAGGTCCTTCCCTGCTGCATCTTGCGAGGGCATGAAGGAATCCTGGGCATGGACAGCTCTGGCCAGTGAAATACCTGTGTCACCAACATTACCATCAGTGTGTGTTGTTCTGGATAGAGCGATAGAATCACTGAATGGTCTGGATTGAAAGGGACCTTAAAGCCCATCTTGTTCCAGGGGCAGGGACCACCTTCCACTAGCCCAGGTTGCTCCAAGCCCCGTCCAGCCTGGCCTGTGTGTCCAGCAAGGGTCCAGGTGAGGGAGAGCCCTTGTGCCAGCCTTGCACGTGAGCTCCAGGCTGAGAGTGGGACAGGAATCATGTCCAGTGGTGTGTGATCCCTGCCAGAGCTGGACACCACTAATCACAGCCTCTTAACGTGGAGGGTTTCAAAACAAACAAGTGGCTGCCCTGCAGTGGGCCGTGTGTGTTTGTGCAGCTGCTGCTGCTTTCTCCAACAGCTGGGCAGCTGTGGAGCTGTGGGAAGGGGCAGGTTCCTCAGCAAATCCCCTCTCAGCCCACTGCCCCTCTCCTGCTGCTTCCAGCCAAGAGTGCTCTGGCCAATCCCCCCTGGCAGGGCAGGACTGGGATAACCTGGTGGGAGCAGAACCTCTCGTGGTGCTGCCTGGAAATCTGCCTCCCCCCTGCCCCGCAGGGACTGGGCTGCAGCTATGCCTGCTCCCTCAACGTTTGGCTTTTCCAGCCTGTCAGTGCTGAAGCTCCAAGTTTAAACTGGCTGCTCAGTCCTGTCAGCTGAAGGAATCAAGTGGGTTTGTTTCTCCAGCACTGCCTGACAGCTCCCGGCCTGTTCCTGGCAGAGCGTTTGCTCTCCGTCCTTGGCAGGGACGGGCTTTGGGGAACAGCAGCTTTCTGAGCTCTTAAAAAACACAAATAAATGCCTGTTTGAGGAGCAGAGTCTCTGATGAGCTGCAGGCTCTAATGAATAATTGAAGAGGGGTCAGTTTACAGGACTTGCACAGGAGGAATGCGGCGGAGGCTGCGGAGCAGTGCTCCAAGCCCTCCCACGTGGTGCCCCAACCCACCCAAACCACTCCGGTTTCTTCCCTTCCATTTCCACCCCCCTCGTGGGTTCACAGAAGCTGCCTCATGTTCTGTCTCTAAAAAGCCCCTTTCACTGAAGGAAAAAAAATTTTTAAAAGACACGGAAATCGGTTACTTTGTGTTGTACCTGGAGGAAATCTGTGATCCCTCTCTCTGTCAAAGAGCTCCTGATCCCACAGGGAAGTGAGGGATCCTCCTGCCACCCTCTCTTCGTGCAGGCTGCTCCTGGCAGTCTGAGCTGGGGGCACAGGATTGCTGATTTCTTCATGGATACAGGAGACAGAGCTCTGCCAGTGCTTCCCCAGAGCCACAGAGGGATCACAGGCTTCTCTCCCAGACTGAGGGAAAGGGAGATGGAGACGGGGAATGGGACAGTGGCAGCTCCTTCTGTGCCAGGGACAGTGGTGAGGGCTGGCACTGAAGAGGACCTAGAAGAGTTCAACCAGAAGAACTCATTCATATTTGATTTCTGAAGGGATCAGAGTGGGCTTGTGTCCCTGGATCCTCCCACCCCAGCAACTGGGAGCTTGGAGTCCCCTTGGCTGGGTTTACTGGGGGTCACTGGCTCCATGACTCTCCCTGCACACACAAGCAATCTGCCTGAAGCTCTTGCAGCTTTGCAGGTCTCAGCTTTATTTGGAAGTGAAGCTTAGTTTGGACACAAGCACTGAATTCCTTCCATAGCTCCAGGTGAAGCTGCAACAATATTTTTCCCCCTGGTTACACCATTCTGCCTGCCAGGGGCTGTCACGGGGCTGGGGACCATCCAGGGAGAGTAGTCCCAGCTCTCTAAGAATTCCAGCCTTGCCTGGAGCCCTTCTCCTTCTCCCGTAGGAAAACCCCTCGCTGTGTGCCTGGGGCAGCCTCGGAGGAGAGGGAAGCAGAGGCTTTGCCTCGCAGCAGTTCCCACTGATCTCACTGCAACAGTGCTCTGAGGAAGGAAGGATTTCCCTGGCACAGCTGGGAAATGTCACCCCTTTGGATACTGCAAATGAGGGCATTTATCCCTCGTTTGTACTTGAAACCTCGCTCTGGGCAGAGCTGCTGGTGGCTCCGGGAGTACCGAGGGGACTGGGGACACGATCTCTTTGTGCTCCCAAAGCACTCTGAGACTGTGGCTGTATTGATCTCCACTCTCAGAGTAGGTGGATTTAACTGGACAGCCTGGGCTGGCCTGGCTACACGTTGGGAACGCGCCTCTGCTTGCAGAGGTGATGGCTCTGCACCAGGATCGGGCAGAGAAGCAGCAGGACTGGGGTCAGGAGGGGACCACTGGGGTCTCCACATGGACAGAGTGCGGGGGGGGAAAAACTCCTTAAAATATCATCTCAGGGGAACAGGACAGACCAGGGTATTCCCAGTGTTCTGGCTGGCTGTAATTCCCATGCTGTGCTGCTCGGGAAGGGGATGGACAGTGACCTTCATGTTACGGTCTCGTGACTCACGGTGCAGAGCAGCTGAGCCGTGGAAGGGGTGGCTGCCGGCTGCATCGTGTTTTCCACCAGCATTAAGTGATGAAACAGTGCTTTGCCACAGCAGATGCTCACCCCCAGCGCTCTCACCGGGGTGTTGGTAACACACGCAGCTCGGGGCGTGTTTCGGACACGGCGGGGGTGTTTTTTTAGGTTTTAACACTCCTTGCAGTTCACAGCCACCGTGAAAACATCACAGTCACTTCTCCCGCAACGTGCCTCTCACGCCTGTCCTTCCCAGAGGGTGGGAGAGAGCTGGATTCTCCCAGCATGCACAGACCAGCCCCTGGCAGGCACAGGAAAAGGCTTTACCAAGCCCTGGGACCACTTTCTGTGTGTCTTGCAGCGAGGAAGCCGCCGGGAGCACATGTGCTGTGGGAGGAGTATGGAATTCCGGCATTCCTGCGATACAGAATAGTTTCCACATCCCACGGTAACTCCAAGGGCAGCAAACAAGTCTTGCTGCTTGTTGTGAAACCACTGTTGTGTTTTATAATTCAGTTAGAAGGAGTATTCGTGTTCTCCACTAAAAACCAAAACCCAGGTGGAAGGTGGTGCTTCGCTGCTGGTTCCAACGAGTGAGACTGTGCATTTAGGACAGCCTGGGATGGAGTCTCCTGGTTTTACCACCAGCAGAGCACTGAGTTGTTTGGAATTTGCTGAGAGGAGACATTTCCTCCTTGCTGGGAAGTATGTGCAGGGCTGCAGGAAGGGGAGGCTGTATCCTTTGCACTTTCTAAGTGGAGACTGATTTGCTCTCTAGAAACTGCATAGCTAAGTAGTTCCCTATCATCTCCTGGCTGCTAAAGGTGTTTTCCTCTCTGGCATCTCATCTCACTGGGCACAAAGTCCTGCTGGCTCCCAGTGCTCCTCTCACAGCTCCGTGACAGCAGAGGCACCGGAGCTGTCAGGAAGTCTTGGTGGGGTTTGGGAACATCTTTTGCCTGAGCTTGTATCTTCAGCCCAAACAGCTCACTGTCAGCTGATCCCGGCCAGCTGTGGCTTGTAGTGCCTGGAAAGGGTGGAGAAATCGTATTTATTTATTTATTTTTTAAAGAAACTCTCGGGATCTGCTGCCAGCATGCCCCTGGAGAGAGCCAGGAGAGGGGAGCATGAGGGGGGTGCCTGTGCTGGAGTCTCTCTGCTCTCTCCATCCCAGAAAGGACCTGAACCCTCCCTCTGATATAATGCAGATATTTTGGGTTCCCCTGGTCAAATGAGTCAGTTAAAAACTGAGCAGATCAAAAAGGATGTTGTGAAGCACAAGGACGGGAGCGCTGCTGCGTGAGCCACCATCTGCCTTCTCCCCTTTCTCACCCTCAGGCTTTGCTTGAGAAAACCCCTCATCCCTCATAACCATTTCTGAGATCCCCCTGTTTTAGGAGTGCTGGGTCTTCCCAGAGGGGTGTTTATGATGTGAATGTTTATGAAATGGATGCTTTGGGCTCTTCCCGTCCTGTCTCGGAACAGAAAAACACTTTGGGCATTAAAGATGCTCCGAGTGCCACCTGCTGGAATGTGCTCGAGGGGTGGCAGGGTGCCCTGGGCTCTCAGCCCCTCTGGGGTGACACAGCCTGTCCCGTGGCTGCAGACACTGGTACCTGTCACCTTCAGCCCCTTTGGGGTGACAGAGCCCATCACATCTTTGCTGTGATACCTTTACATGTTTCCTGTGAGGGTGGGGAGGGTTACCCAGAGCAGCTGGGGCTGCCCCATCCCTGGAAGTGTCCAAGGCTGGGTTGGACGGGGCTTGGAGCTTGGGTCTGTCTGTGGCTTCCAGGATTTTGCAGTGTTTCCTTCCTCTTCATCCACCTCCACGGAAGGGGATGTGGGTCACTGTCCGACACGCTCTGTCCCTGCAAGGGTTTGGGCATGAAGGCAGTGATTAACAGGATTTCTAGACACCAGTGTTACCAACAGCTCACTGGAGAGGCCTGTCTGTGTCCCCTGGATTTCCTCCCCCTCCCTCTTTCGGTTGGTTTTGTTTTTCAGGCACTGATAAAACAGTCCTTGGAGATGGTGTAGGGTGAAACGCGCAGCCCTGTTCCCTCTCAGTAATCCCTTCCTGCAGAGCTCCTGCCAGGAATACGCCCCCATCCTTATCCACTTGTTGGGAAGCTCCCATTCCCGGAGTCTCTGGTGTTCCTTAGCTGTGTTTGCAGCAGTGACTCTGTCCAGGAGTTCCACCTTCAAAGCCACCCCGCGGTGGCCCTTCCTCCCCAGGCCCTGACATCCCTGAGGCTTTTGGCTGTTAGGAAGTGCCCTTGTTCAGTGGGAGTTAAAGGGCTAAGGAAGCCCTCTCTGCCTGCAGATCCTCCTGGATTGCTCCAAGAATCTCCCTCCTCTTTTAAGGGCTGTCCTTGACCCCAGAGATTTACACTGTCCTGTTTCTCCCTCCTTCTGCAAAAGCTGTTGCTGTTTCTTTGATGACTCATATGGGCACAGGCACATCTTTTCCCTCCATCCTCCACCTGCTTTTATGAAACACCCAGGACTGAATTCTGCAGCTTTTCCTGCTCTGAGTGTGGCTGGAAGTGGCCGAGGAGCTCAGGTGAGAGCTCTCATGTCTCTTCCCCCTGACCTTTTCCAGTTGTGGGCATTCATATATTAATGCAAAATTAACTCTGTCTTATAAAAATGCAGCAAGCCAGTGGCCAGACCCTCATTCTGAGCAGGCAGTGCTGTTGGATCCTGATGTTTGGGGTGATGCAAAGCAGAGCCCACAAGGTTTCATGCCTGGAAGTGAGGGCAGCTGTATGGCCCGGGAAGGATGTACTGGGAACAAACCTGTTGGAACACGTGCAGGAGAGCAGGACAGAACCTCCTCTTGGGCAGAGAGGATTTTTAATCTACTTGAGGTTTCAAATTGTTGTTTTCTTTAATTGTGTGTAAGCCTGAGAGAGGTGGCCTTGGTGTTTAATCCTTGAGCACAGCCTTGGCACTGCAGTGCCCACCGAATTAGATCAAATGAAACTCTCCAATTCTCCCAGTTGGCCTTTACTTTTTTCTTATTTTTGGCAGTTGAATGGAACTGGTGGGATCTCACAAAATGTTCTGCTTGGCTGGAATTCTGTTTTCAGCTGCTTACTCTGACCTGGCTCCTGACCCGGCTCAGGAAGGTGCTTTAAAGATTTATTTTACTTCTCATTATCCTGCTCTGAAGTTTCTAGTAATAAATTCGGTTAATATCCCCATTTTGAGTCTGTTTTGCCCGTGATGGTATTTGGTGAGGGGTCCCTCCTGGACTTTATCTCAACCCATGGATCCTTCATTCTTTTTTCTCTCCCCCGTCTGGTTGTGGAGGGGAGTGAGAGAGTGGCTTTGACACCCAGCCAGGGTCAACCCACTGCAGCCTTTTTGGTGCTGTGACTCGAATTCACGAGGATTTTGAGACAAGGATAGCACTTGGGAGAGATAACTGGCCAAACAAGTCCTGAGCAATGTCAGGGAGCGGAATGATCGCGGGGAATTTCTGGTGGGATTGTGGTGGAGGGACAAGGGGTGGATTTTGTGTAAATTTTCCCCTTTCGCTCGGTGTTGCGATGACATTGCTTTGATTTTTGTGGGGCGTGGCGGTGCTGACGTGGCAGTGGCAGCTCTGGGTGTGTAGCACAGGCACCTGGTGACATGTGGGAGGTCCCGGAGCAGCTGGAGCATCCCCCCGAGGGCAGGTTTTCCTGTGGGGGTGCTCAGCTTTCCTGGAAGTCAGCAAAAAAACCCCGAGTTCAGATCTGCAGCTGCTGGCACGGCCATCTCACCGTCCCCTTGCTGTGGGCAGCGCTTCCTCCCGTGGCAAAATGGCTCACCCTGAGGCACTGCTTCCTTCTGCCCATCCCACCCCTCCCTGCACAGGTCCAGCCTGTCCTCTGTGTGGGCTGGGGGCTCCCTTCAGACACAGGAACCCCAGTGTGAACCCTTCAGTTCGGTGACTCTGCTCGGGGAGGGACGGAGGTGCTCAGGGACGAGCATCCCGCAGGATTTCTCAGGCTCCCGGGGGCACTGAAGGGGATCCACCACAAAAGCACAGACAAAAGGACGAGGTTCTGGCCAACCCTTGGGTTGCAAATGAGACCAAGGGCCAGCCCTGCCCAAATAAGGCCTTTGCAGGAGGGCAGGTGGTGGTGGCTGGGGAGGTTTCTCTGCTTTGTTTGTTCCCCTTTTTGAGAACCACCACTTGAAAAAAACAAAAAAAAAAGCTCCATACAGAGCAGCCTTTGCTCTCCACAACAGCAAACATCAGCCTCGCTTCCTCTGCAGAGCTGCAGCACCTCTTGCTTCCCACTCATTTCAGGCTCCCTCCACAGCAGGAGCTGCTGCTCCACGGGGAGGGGGGTTGTTGCTCTGGAGCAGGTCCCGTAAAACAACCTCGTGCAAAAGTTAGGAGTGTGAAAAGCCCCCACGTTCCTGAGTGTGAAGCTCCCACATTCCATCACCCAGGAGACTGTGCTGGAGGGGTCTGAGATCATCTTCACCCAGTGCTTCCCGGGGAGCAGCTGAAACCTCTGCTGGGAGACCCCCCCTTGGTCCGGCGTGGGGCACCGTTCCCACCCGGGCAGCGCGTGGATGTGACAGCAGCTGCCTCTCCTCGGGCTGCAGCTCTTCACACCATCGCCTTCCTGTCTGTGAAACCCTGATCCTTCCCTCCCAGTGCTCAGTGGGATGTAACTGGATCCTTGGCAGGAGGCAAAGGCAATCCCTGGTTATTCTGATGTCGGTCTGTGGGGCTTGCAAGTGTCCTGTTTTGTGGAGCTGCTGTTGGGAAGGTGGAGGATGCTGGAGGTTTGTCCTGCGCAGAATCGGATTACAAGAACCGAGCACTGGGAACCTTTTGTGTGTGGCAGCACTGGATTTGGGGATTGCCTTTCCTAGTGCTGAGGGGCCAGTGGCAGCAGGTTCATGCAGAGTTTACAGCCTGCTCTTGGCTTCAGTGCCAGTGTCCAAACCACCCCCCCTCAGGCAGTGTCACCTCTTTTGCACTGGCGGGGGGGAAGAAGGGGAGATGTTTTTGAGCTAAAAGAGGGGAGATTTAGATTAAATACGAGGAAGAAATCCTTCCTTGTGAGTGTGGGGAGGCCCTGGCACAGGCTGCCTAGAGAAGCTGTGGCTGCTCCATCCCTGGAAGTGTCCAAGGCCAGGTTGGACGGGGCTTGGAGTGACCTGTGCTAGTGGAAGGTGTCCCTGCCCATGTCCTTCCTGAGATGGGCTTTAAGGTCCCTTCCAGCTCAGCCTGTTCTATAACTCTATGATTCCCTGCCCCATCTCAGGGGTTATCTGCTGTATCAGATCCTTTGGGGCCCCACGTGAGGTCTGCACACCAGCATCTCATGGCAGGGTTGCACAACCCTGTCTGCTGGCTCAGAGGACAGATCCTGCACCGAGACACCGCTCCGTGCTCTGCTCCTCCACATGCAGGGATACCTTGACAGGGACAGGGATGGGAACTGGCCAAGTCAGGCAGTGCAGACACGGGGAGCAGAGAGGGAAGAAGGGCTTCAGCCCCGTGGTTCTGAATCGATCCTCTCCCAGTTTCTACGTAAGCAAGGAAAACAGGGAGCCACATGTGCACTCCCAGTTCCCTCAGGAAGCCAGCCACATTCAGCTGTGGGTTTTAGTACCTTCAGTGTAACATTCTTCCCTATATCTACTCTAAATCTTTTAGCATAAAACCATTTCCCCTTGTCCTGTCACAACAGGCACTGCTAAAAACTCTGCCCCATCTTTCTTGGAGCCCCTTTAGGCGCTGGAAGGGGCTCTCAGATCTCCCTGGAGCCTTCTCTTCTCCATGCTGAACACTCCCAGCTCTCCCAGCCTGTCTCCAGAGCAGAGGGGCTCCAGCCCTGGCCTTCTCTGGCCCTGCCCCAGCAGGTTCATGTCCTTCCTGCGCTGATCCAGAAGCTGCTGCCTCCCCCTGGCCCCTTCCTTGGAGAGCTGCAATTGCACTGATCCTACAGGGAGAGCATCCCTGCTGGACTCAGCTTTTGTGCTGCTCAGAGCAGGGGCAGGGAAATTTTGAGGAAGGAAACTACGGAGACTCTCAGTTGCTTGTTGCTGCCTCCGTGTAGTGCCCGAAATTGCCCTTTCTTTGCCCGTTTTTCCTGCGTGTGACATGGAGGGGGCAGGGGGGGACTGGCCTGACCCTCCTGAAAAGCCAGCTGAGATTTGCTGATGGCTCTTTCCATGCCTAAGCACCCGTAAAGCCCGTCCAGTGTTCTCGTTCGGCCGCTGCATTGTGCAGCCGTCGCCACCCCAAGCGATTTCCCCATACGAAACTGCGGTTTCCTTTCAGCAAAAACTCCCAAAATACATCCCAGTGACATAACTACGGGGTTCTCGTGCCGCTCCGGGCACTGCTCCGGGCTCCAAGCTCAGGAACCAGCTTGGAAAGGATGGGAGAATAACAGCCTAAAGCTTTGGAGATGCTGAGGCTCCTCTTCCGCAGCAAGCCAAGGATCCAGGAGGCAAGTGTCCGATAAAACATCTGCTCTGTCTCTTCTGCAGGACACAAGAAATCAGGGAATTGCCTGATTTTAGAGAGCCAGACCTTATTCAGGGTTAATTTACAACTTCTCTTTTGGAAAAAAAAAAAAAAAAAGGCATTTTGGAGGGTACAACTGCTTTCTAAGAAGTGTATTTCCTAGGTGCTGCCAGATTTTGGGAGTGTTTTGGGACCCAGAGTATGTGTTGAAGCAACAGAAATTAAAACAGCTTCTGGTTAGTTGTTGATGAATAGGAAGGGAAATGCCAAGAGCAGAATCTGTTTCGAGCTTTTGCAGGGTGGGTTTTTTTTTTTTGGTGGCTTTTTTTTTTCCTCCTTGCATTTAGATGTGACGGTCTCAACCAGCAAAGTGACAAAACGCGAGCGAAAACAAACCTGTCTCTTGGCTTCTGGCTCGTAAAAATCCTCCCTCGAAAAAGAAAAAAAAGGGGGGAAAGTGGGAAAGAGGACTCGTATTTTGAACTTGGGGGGAAAAAAACAAACCCTTGGTATGTGCCCAGCCCCTGATCTGAGGTGGCTCAGCCATCTGTGAAGGCAGCGTTGGGAAGTTCAGAGAAGTTTTCTCCTCCTCTGACTTGAGGGACCTCCTGGGCTCGAGCCCGGCCGGTGGCTGGGGGTGTCCTTCTATTTTCCAGGAGCAGCAAATCCCCTTCCCCAGCAGGTGCAGGGATCTGTGTGAAATGCCCCTCTGGAGGCTGTGGGTGATGGAAGGCGGCTGGGAGCTCCCAGGAGCAGTGTGTGCTGGTGGGGTTGGCCTGCGGAGAGATCCGTCCTCGTGCCAATGAAATCCATCCGTCCCCACCCCAGGCAGGGGCTGGTGCCTGGTCTGAAGGAGCCAGGAAGGAGCTGGTTTCCTGGTGGGTGGGATCCCCGGGGAGGGGGGTTTTGCTGAGGTTTTTGTGATCACCTTTCACTCAGGAAGGGGTTCGGTTGGGATTTTGGTGGACGTGTCAGCCAGCTGCCCCGGCATCCGCTTCCTGCAGCGACAGCAGCAGGACAGCCACCTTCTCCCAGTCCCAAAGAGATCCTGGATGCTCCTGCAGCAAGGGCAGAGCAGTGGAGAGGAGGCAGAAGAGGTCACTGCAGGGCCCCTGTGATCTGGAGCTGAAAGTCAGTTAATTCCTAAACTCTAATCTCACTGCTCTCGTGCAGCTCCTCCCTGCCCTCAAGGCTTGCTTTTCCTTCTCTTCTCCCTCTCCGTAGCTCCTGTCCCACTTCCAGGTCACCCTGTGCCCACCCAGTTGTCACTGCTGGCACTGTGGGCTCCATCCTGCTCTGACACTGCCAGAGAAAACACCAGAGAAGTCACAGCTCGAGTCCCTCTTTGCTCCCTGCAGTCACATGTTTTATCTCACCCGCAGCCAAAGACTCGAACCTCTCAGAGGAAACGTTTCAAGTCTGATTTGAGGTTTTTTTGGGGGGTGATTTTTCTATTCAAACTTGGCTCGTGATCTGAAAACCAGGGGAAAGAGTACCTAGATGAGATTGCAAATCTCTGTACCTTCATCAAAATACACCAGGGGACTGAGCTTGCAAAAACTTACTTCTTCCCTTAAGTCTGAGTTTATTGGAGGAGAAGGAGCTGTTTCCTAGCTGAGAAGTTCTTTCCTGAGCTCCCCTTAAATGCTTCTGCATCTCTCCCTGTGAGGGTTCACAGACTCACATCTGGCCCCAGAGGCAGCATAAACTGACACTTCTGATGCTGCTGGGGACGTGTCAGAGCAGCTGGGCTGGCCCTGCCCTGCCCTCAAGGGATGTGGGGAGCTCTGGTATTTGAGTGTGTTCCTCCTGGTTGCTTTAGAAACTGCTGAGTGTGCCCAGGAGAGGAGCCCAGTCTTTGCCATGAGGGTGCCAAGCTTCCCTGCAGACCCAGGACAGATGCTTTTGGAGCTTGTCCAGGTGTAGCAGAGAGTAAAATCTGATCTAGGCATTAATCAACCTGCCAGAAATTAATTCTCTCTCCTTGGTGCTCTGATTCTCGGGGAACATGTGTAACCACATGCCAGCACCGTGTCCTGAGCACTCTGTCAGAGTTCATCAAAGCCAATATAAATTTATCTAGCAGGAACTGTCTCCAGCTGCTCTTCTGGAGCCACCACACAGCTCAGAATCACATCCCGAGGAGCAGTGGCTGGTGGGACACCAGCACTGACCGTCAACAGCTCGCCTGGTCTTGCCGAACAAGTTAGTTGGGAAAACTTTAATATCACAGCCCCTCTTTGCTGATGCTTGTCTGTTGTTCCACAGGTGAAATCCGACATCACCTGGATAGAGAAAGACCTCGTGGACTCAGCAGACAAGGTAGGAGAGCCCGTTGCAGGGGGCGCCTCGAGGAGACTCATCCGTTTCATTTGCATTTTGTCCCGTGACGGGTCGAACCACGTCAGGGACCTCTCTGAAAACAAAAAACCCTTTCCTGCCACCCGCCCCTGAGAGCTGAGAGCTCTGTGGGGACTGCTGGTACAGAGAGCAGCTATGGCTCACGTGACATCCTGGACTTGGCTTCATCCTCCTCCTCCTTCCTCCCCTCACCAGCCCCCTTTCCGTGCTGCCGTTTGCGTCTCCTGTGGTTTTCCGATCTTGTCTCCCTGCTGGGGTGGGCACTTTCAATTGTGTGGACGCACAGCGGGGGTGGAGGGGGGATTTTATTGTCTTTTTCTGAGGCTCCTCTCCCCACGCTGGTAAACACAACGTGGACAATTGTCTTGGCTGGGACAGGATTTATCAGGTCCTGCTCCTGTGGGGAGCCGGCCGCTCTCCCGCACGGCTTCACCGAGCAGCGTGAGGCTTCCCTGGAAGTGGTGATGCTTATCTTGGGGCAGCACGTTGTGGACACGGTTTCTCCTTCCCTAGGCTGTGCTAGGGCGAGGGAGGTTTGGGTTTTTTGGGGCTCCTGGCCGTGCTCAGCAGCTCCACTGTGCTGTTCCCAGCTCCTTGGGCCTCACCAGCCACCGGGGTTCCCACTGTGGAGCTGGGACTGTCTGCCGGGCTGGTGTGAAGTCATTTGGGTCTTTCATTATTGGTTCTCAAAAAAGCACGTTCTGGGGGTGGAGGAGGCAAAAACAGTCATAATTTGTCTCTCTGGTCCAAACCAAGATCCCCTTTTCATCCCCTGCGCTCTCTGGAGTAATTCAGAAATAATGCTGACACGGGGCTATTTCCAATTGCAAAGGTGTGTGGGTGTCTTTTGACTCATTTCAAGGGGTTTCTTTCTTACCTGCCCACCCCAGGGTCTTGCTGTGGAAAACATCTGTCTGCCCTGATGGAAAGGTCAAAGGGGAACAGGTTTGGAGGGGGAAGGAGGCAAAACAAGCCCTCTAAAACCTCTGCTCTGTCCTGCCAATAATCCGAGCCACAGTGGGGTCGGAACCTCTGCATCCAGAAATGCCCTTAAAAACACCTCACGTGGACATTCCCAGGGTGTTCTTAGATAACTCCAGCATCCACAGCAAGGAGTCTTGTCCAGCATAATGGAAGTGAAGGACTGAATGGAAATCCTAGTGCTGCCCGTGGGTTTGATCCACCCTGAACCCCATCATCCCTGTGCCGGTGTGAGAGCAGAGAGATTGCAGCTCTCCGAGGTGGTGTCACACTTCTCCGTGGGTTCTCAAGGGCTTTCCTCTTCCTCTTTAAAGAGAAAAGTGGCTTCTCGGAATTTTCCCCTGTTGTGGAAATACCTCAAAGCTCACAGCCTGACGTGAAATTCGGGCAGCACTAGATGGAAATCAGTTTAACTGGATACCAGCGTCTTGTCTGAGCCAGGGAACCCAAACACGAACGAGGGGCTGTGAGATTATTATTTTTTTTAAAAAGGAAACCCCAAAAGAAAAAAAAAAAAAAAAAAGCCCCAACCACAAGAGCTGTTGCTGGGGAGTGGGAGCATAAACCTGCCCCCGTGTGACCGAGTCTCTCATCCCCACTGCGCATCTGCCACTGCCTCCAACCACCTGTATCTCCTCATCCGGCACCCCGGGAGCCCCCCCAAAGCCCTGGGAGCTGGTGGGGGGGCGGCAGTTCTTGAGGCTGGACGATGTGGATCGGGATGGGAGGATGGAGAGCGACCCTAAACTCCCTCGCCTCTGGGCGTTCCTCACGCTGTGGCTGCAGAGGAAGCACCGAGCCAAGCCCTGCAGCCTCCAGCTGCCTGTCCCCAGCCAGCTCAGCAGCCCGGTCAGTACCACGGCTCTGCCTCCCTCTGCTTCCCTTGCTCCCGCTGGCCGATGCTCCCGAGGGATACTGGGAGCAGTCTGGTTTGCTTCTCTCTTTCTCTGCTTTCTGGGATGGTTTTTCTAAGGGTGGTGTTGGAAGAGACTTATCTCGGTGTGCTTTTGTGCTGGACACTTGTGGTGTGCTGCTAACCGGGCTGTAGGAGCTGCTGGCCAGAGCCCTGAGTGCTGAATTCCAACTTACTGGAGAAGTCCATGGGAGGGAAACGCTCCCTTGTGTCAGCAAGATGCCAAATGGCATCTCAAAGTGTTTCTCAGTGTCTCTATCAGCCACTTCTGGCCTCGTTGGTGTGTGTGGTCTGGCTGCAAACCCTGCCTGCCCTCAGCTGCAGCTTGGGCTGCTGAAACCACTTGCAGTTGAACAGGCCAGGTTTTGCTGTTGCAAAGAATTCCCACGGCTGTGGAAACAGGGCTCTGCTGCTCCTGAGGAGCTGTGGTAGGAGGATCACAGGATGGTTTGGGTTGGAGGAGACTTTAAAGCTCATCTTGTCCCACTCCCTGCCATGGGCAGGGACACCTTCCACTGGACCAGGTCGCCCCAAGCCCCATCCAACCTGGCCTTGGACACTTGCAGGGATGGGGCAGCCACAGCTTCTCTGGGCAAACCTGTGCCAGGGCCTCCCCACCCTCACAGGGAGGAATTTCTCTGCGTCCTGGACGGGTCCAGATGCCTCAGAGGTGGATACAGGAGCTCATTTTAAACGTTCCTCTCAGCATAGGTGTGTGACGCTACAGGGTGAGACGTGTGTGGTCGTGTGCCCGGGCTGTTCCTGCTGCACCCCTCGGGAGCGTGGGGCTCCTCTGCCAGCTCTCAGTGTCTGAGGGACACAGGACAGAGCAGAGCCACCACCACGGAAACAAAGCCACTTCCTAAGCTGGAGAAAAGCCCAGCCTGGGAGCGGGGAGGGAAGGGTGCTCGGTGCAGGTGGGCAACCACATCCGCAGGCACTGGGAGGGTGGGGAGTGGGCTGGGGCAGAGGAGAGGCAGGGCCTGGCACTCTGTTGTTCCTGTTGGGTTTAAAAGATGCTTTGATTAGGTGGTTCCTGGCCAAGTGTCTGAACAGTTTTAGTAAAAACAAAGTGTAATCTCTTTCCCCCCCCCACCCCAGCTCTGCAAGGGGAAAAACGAAATGGTAGTTGCAGCTTTTGTGCAGCCTCTGATGGCCACGTCTGCCCCAGGGTCAGGGAGAACCAAGTTTAATGCACTTTGGAATGTAATTGCTGGCCTTTGAGTCCAAAAAGCAACCAGACCATATCTGCACTGGATAACGTGGGAGGGAAGTGCTGAGGAGCCTGGACTTGCCCTTACAAGACGTCCAGCTACAAGGGATTTATGGCCTGAGTAAGAGTCATGTCTGTAGGAGTGGGAAGTTGAGTCCAGCCTGCCCTGTGGGAGAGGGGTTGGAGCAGGTCGAGCTCAGAGGAAATCCAAGTTCAGATATACTGACTAGGCATGATAAAGAGAAGTAGAGGGAAAGGCACAGATGGAAGACTAATAGCATAAAAAGTCTCTGTGTATTTGGGATGCAATAGAAAGCAGCACAAGGTGTTTCTGTTGGGGGCTTCGGTCATCAGAGGTATGGAAAAGGTTTGCCGGGAACAGGAGGTGTTGCAGCATCACCTCAGGGTCTGTGGCTGTGCTGGAGTGCTGGCCTGGCTCCTTTGATGAGTTTATTCTATTTATGCTGATTAAATCTATTTTTTCTTCTTTTTTTTTTTTTTAAGCAAAATAATGTGTTTTAAACAAAACATGTGCCAGAGACCTTGGCTTCCCCTCAATCTTCTTGAAGCCTCGAGTCTGTTAAAGCATCATCTGTATGTGCTGAAGATGCACTAAGACTTATGTTGCAGAGTTGCTCAGATTGCCGAGCAGATGGGCTCCAACATGTCTGATTTTTGCCAGCCCTGGCCCTGTTTTGACAACAGTGCCGTATTTTTTGTGTGTGTTGTGGGATTTTTAGTGGCATAAACACTCCTGTTTTCGCTACCAGTGCCTTAAAAAGGAAGGTGCTTTGCAAGCACTCTTCTGAAACGCAGTTCAAAGCAGCGCAGCACCCACAGCGAGCAGAGCTGTTGGGAGAGCACGGGGAGTTTGCCAGGGCTGCCTGGTGCTGCCTGCCCCTGACTGAGTTATTCCAGATGTCGATACCTGGGACAAGCACCGGCTTTTATGGTTCTCTCAGATGTGGTTATTGGGGGGTCTGGAGCTACAGGCCTTGTTCCGTAATCCAACAGGGCTGCTTTCCCTTGTCCAGGAGTCTTTGCCAACTGTGTCCCCTCTTTCTCCAGGGAGAAGGTGTTGTGCAGGAAATCAACATCACACACCATGTGAAGGAAGGCTCTGAGAAGGCAGATCCCTCACAGTTCGAGCTCCTGAAGGTGCTGGGACAGGGCTCTTTTGGCAAGGTGAGATCACTCCTTCCTCTATGCTGCGACAGAAGTGATTATGATGACAAAAGGGACTGTCCCCAACAAAACCACTTTCCTGGTTCCCAATGGACTGTGAAAATCTGACGGATGAGCCCACTGAACAAATGGGTGCTTGCAACCTGGAAGGTGACTGCAGTGATGCCTTTCCTAAGGGCCAGCCTGGAGTGTCCAAATTGCCCTGGAATTCCTTTTGCAGATGATCAGGAGGAGAGCAGGAATGTCCTGCTCGTGAATGCAGGTGTCACACAGGGCAGAAGGGCCTCCTGCAGCTCTTTTTGACTGTCACTAAACTGAGGGCTTGAAGGGCTCAGGCATGTTCCTCCCTCCTCAGAACTGTGTGCCAGGAACTGCTTCTAGCCCCTGTTTATGGTCCAGTTTCCCTTCTGTGAAGCAGGAAGGAAGTAGCCTGTAACTCTTATCTGTTTCAACATGTAAATAATCCAGTCTCTTACAGACCATCTGCTGGCACATTAAATCAGCTTCATGTCAGTCAGTTATCAGCTGACAGTGGGGGCTTGGACAGGACTATGTGCTGTTTCCTGGGCAAATGCAGCAGTGGCTTTGCAGAATCAGAGAATCATTTGGGTTGGAAAAGACCTCTGAGATCATCCAGTCCAACCAGTAACACTGCCAAGTCCACCACTTGCAGGTGGTGTGTGTTTGAAGCTGCCTAAAACCAGGTAGAATGAGACACCAAGGGAAGGAAGGAGGTAAAAATCCAGAGGATGCAGGACCTGAATAATAAGGAGTTGATCTGACTGACAAACCAGCTGGATTTGTGGTACATTGAAGCATCAGTGCTTCCAGTCAACAGCTCCCAGGCATCAGCCAGAGCCCCACGGGAGCTGCAGGAGTGAACAAGAGGTGTGGAAGGCAAGAGGAGGGAAGTGCAGTATGAAAACACAAATGCTGCAGTGGCTGGAGGTGGGGGAGGGTGAGAGGAGTCCACACACAGCACTTCCCTGAAAACCCCATGGGGTTTTCATGAGGTACAGCTGCTTTTTTAGGGTTACTGTGAGGTCTGCCACTTTTGGAGGCATCCAGCTCCTACTGGCAGTGTTTAGCGCTTGGTGAATGTGTTGTTCTTCTGCCTCAGGTTTTCTTGGTGAGAAAAATAACACCACCAGACAGCAACCACCTCTATGCCATGAAAGTGCTCAAGAAGGCGACACTGAAAGGTAGGAAGGAGGCTCTTACTGTGATGCTCTGATCCCCCAGGACTTGAAGAGCACTGGGGAAATGTCACAGCAGTCTTGGGGTGGTTTAGGTAAAACAGGAGCATCTTTATCCCAGCCAAACAGCCTCCTTTTCTCTCCATCTGCAACAGACCCTTGTTGCAGAGGTGGAGGTGGGAAGACACTTGGCTCCAGCTGCCTGGTGCTCAAGGGCTTAAGGTTGAAGGCAAGAGTGGGGTACTCTGGGGCTTTTTCTGTGTCTGAGCTGCTCCTGTCTTCCCACAGTGCGTGATCGACTAAGGACGAAGATAGAAAGGGACATCCTGGCTGATGTGAACCATCCCTTTGTGGTGAAACTGCACTATGGTGAGTGTGGAGCTGGTTGGGATGCTGGGAGAGGGGTTGCAGGCTCCAGCAGACTCTTTGCTTTTAAACACAATCCCCTTAACACAAATCCTCTCCTGGAAGGGCCTGTGGTGCCATGCCCGCTCCAGCTGCTGAATGGGCAACAGAGGGAAGAGGTTGAAACATCAAATCCTTGGGATTAAAACATTAAATCAGGAGAAACTGAGAAAGCAGAGTTAACTAGTCAGGCAGGAGTCAGCTCTGTTCCCTGTGAAGTCACCAGTGCCTCTCCTGGGAAAACAGCCCTTTCTGCAGGGCTGGAAGGGAACCAGACCCCCGTAAAGGGAGGATTTTCTGCAGTGCCAGAGTGCTGTGGTGAGCTCCCATTTCAGCAGCACAGACAGGCCATCTCCTTTACCTCAGATGTCAGCCCTACCTGCGTTTAACCCAGTAACCACGCAGGGCATCTGCCCAACTGGAGCCACTGGGATTTAAGTGATTAGTGGAACACCACGGAGCCTTCCCTCAGTGGAGGGGTCTGATTCCCGCTCCGGCTTGTGTTTCAGCATTCCAGACAGAGGGGAAGCTGTACCTCATCTTGGATTTCCTCAGAGGAGGTGACCTTTTTACTCGGCTTTCCAAAGAGGTGGGTATGCTCTGGCATCTCGGTGGGCTGCTGAGGCCCCCAGTTCGTCTGTGCTTAATGGCCTGGACAAGGGACTCATCCTTGAGAGGGGTGGAAACAGCCTCCAAACCTGCTGCTAGTCCAGAGCTGGCAACAGGAGAGGGTGTTTTGGGAAATCCTGTGCTCTGGCAGGAAAGCAGCAGCACAGGCTGCAGGTCTCACCTCTGCAGCAGCTTCTGTCGAGCATCACGTTAATAACAAAAAACTAAAAGAGGGGAGATTTAGATTAGATAGTGGGAAAAAATTCTTCCCTGTGAGGGTGGGGAGGCCCTGGCACAGGTTGCCCAGAGAAGCTGTGGCTGCCCCTGGATCCCTGGAAGTGTCCAAGGCCAGGTTGGAAGAGGCTTGAAGCAACCTGGGCTGGTGGAAGGTGTCCCTGCCCGTGGCAGGGAGGTGGAACAAGATGAGCTTTAAGGTCCCCTCCAACCCAAACCACTCTGTGATTCTATGAATGGATACTTTAGGATGGGGGACAAATTCTGGGAAACCTAGAAACAGCAGGAGGGGGCACCATGGACGTGAAGGGTCTCACTGCTGGTGCTGTGACCCCAGCCCCTCTCCTCTTGCTGTCCCCCCCCTGCAGGTCATGTTCACCGAGGAGGACGTGAAGTTCTACCTCGCGGAGCTGGCGCTGGGCCTGGACCACTTGCACAGCCTGGGGATCATCTACAGGGATCTCAAACCAGAGAAGTACGTGTGGCCCGGCTGAGCCAGGGATCCCAGTCCCGCATCCAGCCCCGAGCCTGTGGCCAGCCTTCCCCACAGGCAGGGCTGGAGGGCGGCCCGAGGCCGGGCAGATGGGAGGTGGCAGCGCCAATCCAAGGCTGCTGCTCCTCGGATCAGTGGCTGTGGCCAGGAGGCAGCATGTGTGCTCCACGTGTGTGAACAGCAATCCTTGGCAGCCTCTGGCCTCCAGCTTTGAGCAGTTTGAGAGCCTTTTGGGGGAAGAAGGCACCAGGCTGGGCCTCTGCATGGCTTGTATCTCCTTGCCTGGGGCATGTGGGGATCAGAGCGAGTGCAACCTGTGGGGGTCATTTGTTCAGTGTGAAGCTCAGGATGTAGACAGAAGGGAGCTGCTCCTGGTCCCACTGATGTCTTGGTGGTGGAGCTTAAAGCACTGGGAGAAGGGGCAGATAACTTTCTCCTCTGGATTTTGGCAGCGCCTCAGACCATCCACTGCTGTGCTTGCTCTCACCAGCCTTCACTGCAGGCAGTAAAAACTTGTTTTATCCATTCCTGCTGTAGCATCCTCTTGGATGAAGAAGGGCACATCAAACTCACAGGTGAGGGACTCCACAAGGCCTTGGGCTCCAGCAAGGTCGGTCCTTGAAATGTGGAAGCTTCTTGTGTGGCCGCTCAGGGCACGTGGGTGTGTGCTGACAGGCTCTCTCTCGTGTAGATTTTGGCTTGAGTAAGGAGGCCATAGACCACGAGAAGAAGGCCTATTCCTTCTGTGGGACAGTGGAGTACATGGCCCCAGAGGTGGTGAATCGCCAGGGCCACTCGCACAGCGCTGACTGGTGGTCCTACGGGGTCTTAATGGTACGTACACAGGCAGCGAGTCCGGGCAGTGGGAGCAGCAGCTGCTGCAGCTCTGAAACACCCAGACACGGCTCTGTGTGTCTGCCAGACCTGCTGGCCTGGGGGTGTTCCCCACGCTCCCCAGAGGGCTCCGTGAGGGGCTGTCCCGGCGCCCACCCAGGAGCGCGGGTTTCTCCTGGTGGGCAGCGCTCCCGAGCGGGCTCTGGGCTGTGGGGTTCCTGGGGTGCGTGGGGGTGTCTGTGTCCACCCCAGCGCCGGGATGTCGGTGTCTGTGCAGATCTGGTGCCACCATCTGGCAGCTGCTGAATCCCAGGGCTCCCGCAGGAGCCTGAGCGTGTTTCCCGCTGCAAACCTTGTGGTCCCGAGCTCCTCCTGAGGAATCACGATGCCTGTGAGCTCTGTAAGAGCCAGGCCTGGGATCCCTCAAGCTTTTCACGAAGGGGCAGTGAGATCTGTGCGACCCTCAGCCTTGCCCGAACGTGACCCCCCCCCTTTTTCTCTTCCCCTCCCAGTTTGAAATGCTCACCGGTGCGCTGCCTTTCCAGGGGAAGGACCGTAAGGAGACCATGACCCTCATCCTCAAGTAAGAGGAGTTTCTGTCTCCTGCCTGCACAGGAGGTGCTGCTTTTTGAGCCGTGTTGCAATCTGGGGGCTCTCGCAATTTAATGGCGTTATTTGGCAAGCGGTTTCCTACCAACAGTTAGTTTGGAGGGTGCAGTGTAAATGCCAAGGAGGTGACTGTAGTTTTTGGGGGTGGAGGTGCTGCAGTCAGCTTGTGGCTTGACTTCTTTAAACCTGCAGCTGATTGCAAAACTTCCTCCCCAGAGCAAAGCTGGGCATGCCGCAGTTCCTGAGCGCTGAGGCGCAGAGCCTGCTGAGAGCCCTGTTCAAGAGGAACCCAGCCAACAGATTAGGTAAGACAATTGTTTGGTTTGCTTCTAAATACACCTGATGCCGTACCGGGGCCTCTCTCACCCTCCTGGGTCAGCAGCGTGTTCACACTCGTGCTCAGTTAATGGTTAGCTGCAGCCAGGTTTCTCCACCACCCTGTGTTGTGTCCACAATAGTCACCCTCGCCTTGTCAGGGGTTTAGTGCAACGTGCTCCGTGGTGCATCTTGCAGGTTCTGGGCCTGATGGGGCGGAGGAGATCAAGCGCCATCCCTTCTACTCCACCATCGACTGGAACGTGAGTATCAGAAACCTGAAAGCAGATTTCTCCACCATTCAGCACCAGCAATTCACTTCTGGCAGCAGGAATAGCGTGGTCATGCTGCTTGACCAGCCACCAGCCCCTGTCCCCATCCATTCCAATAATCCCTCCCAAAACTAAAATTCTGTTTGTCACAGAACTCGTGCGTACTTGGGTTGCCTGTCACCTCACCTCAGTTTGAATTTACTCATCTCTCAGGTTTTAACTGGGGTTTGGCACAAGGTTTGTCTTGCACTAAGTGGGAAGGAATCAGGGAAAACATTCCTGGCAAGGAAATCAGGGCGATCACCGGACTGGCATTTCCCAACTGCTTCTGGCCAACTCCCTGCTTTGCCACACGATTTTGTTCCTTCCCTGTTTTCCCTTACTTGGTAAGGGATTTGAAGATCACTACTAATGCTTCCAAGGCCCCTGCAAGCTGCTAGACCGACCCTCCAGCAACGCCAGTAAAGCTTATTTCCAAATTTGCTTCAAGAAGCAATTTAAAAAGGCACTCGTGGGAGTTTTGGGATATGAATGTCCTCTTAATGCATCTCCTCTGGCCATCCCCGGGGAGATACGTGTCAGCAAAGCCCTAATGGGAGTTAGGAGGAGGTGGGAGAGCCTGTCAAGGAAAATGCTTTACGGATAGATTTGGAGTGGGGGCAAGTTGCCTATAGAACACTTATTTTCGTGATCTAATATATGATATAACTTGTAATATTTCTCCACAACCTGACTCAGGAGCAACCCAGCAGCCGAGAAGTCCTCCCTCAAGCTGCTGAGCTGCCGCTAAAAGCTAAGCCAGGGAGTTCCACAAAAATCTCCTTCCTTGCCAGCCTTTGCACCCTTTGGAACCTGTCAGAGCCCTCTCTGTGTTTTGCAGAAGCTGTACCGCAGGGAAATCAAGCCCCCCTTCAAGCCTGCAGTGGGCCAGCCGGACGACACCTTCTACTTCGACACGGAATTTACGTCGCGCACGCCGAAAGGTCTGTGGGGCTTCGCGCAAAGCCAGAGCTTCCTGTGGGAGATGACGCTCTGCGGTTTAATGTTTAATACCCCAGAGTACCCGGTGCCAGCAGGGCAAGGTGTGCCTCGGGCTGGTGCTGCCAGCCCAGGTGGTTCCAGCGCTGAGGGGGTGGCCCAGCCACAGAGATGTCAGGCTCTTCTCACAAGTAACACCAAGAGGACATGGCCTCAAGTTGTGCCACGGGAGGTGTAGGTTGGATATTAAAGGAAATTGCTTCGTGGAAAGGGTTGTCAAACCCTGGCACAGCTGCCCAGGGCAGTGGTGGAGTCACCATCCCTGGAGGCATTTAAAGGACATGTGGATGTGGCACTTGGGGCTGTGGTTTAGTGGTGGCCTTGGCAGGGCTGGGGGAATGGTTGGACTCACTGATCTCAGAGGGCTTTATCTACCTGGATGATTCCAGGATTCTCTGCAGGGTGTTAGGGGTAACCTGGGTGCTGCTGGTGTGGCTCTTGTTTGGAATGAACTCAGCAGCAGCCACAGCTCCTGGGACTGGGGAAGGCTTGCAGAACCAGCCTTCTTCAAGCTGTGTTTCCACTCCTGTTGCAGATTCCCCAGGTGTCCCCCCCAGTGCGGGGGCCCACCAGCTCTTCCGAGGCTTCAGTTTCGTGGCGACTGGACTGATGGAGGATGGCAAGGTGAAACCTGCCCAGCCACCCCTGCATTCCGTTGTGCAGGTAAGAAATGGAGACACTGGAACAACTGTTTGAAGGTGCAGAGATATTCCAGGTCTGCACAGTCCAGAGCAGCACTGACAGGAAGCCAGAGGCAGTGTCTGTTGGGAATTCTTGCATCCTGTTTTTCTTTCCTTTCCATTGACTGTCACACTGTGCACAGGTTGGCAGGAAAACGAGGGACTGTGGCTTTTCCTCTCCCCAAGTGGATCTGTGCTGATGGGGGTCTGTAAATGCCTGTGGGTTGGAGGTGCCACCCAAACACACCGTGCTCAGAGCAGACAGTGTTATCCCACTGACCTATATCTGCCTTGTTCTCTTCTCCTCCCTCTCCCAGCCGGGAGGAGAAGCTGTGGGATGTAGCAGACAGTCTGCCAGCTCTGCCAGTTAACTCATCACATTGCACAAACCCTTCCCTGAACCCTCCCAGCTCATCTCTCCTCTCTGCCCCTGCAGCAGCTGCACGGCAAGAACGTCCAGTTCAGCGACGGGTACGTGGTGAAGGAGGCGATCGGCGTCGGCTCCTACTCCGTGTGCAAGCGCTGCATCCACAAAGCAACCAACATGGAGTACGCAGTCAAGGTCAGAGCCCTGCCCTCGCAACTGAGCTCCCCTGCTAGATTTTCGCCCAGAGAAGCTGTGGATGCCTTCCCTCAGAGGGAGGAGAGCATCTCACCTTTGCCTGCAGAGCCGTGGCTACACCAGATCTTAAATACAACAGACATAAAGCTTTGGGGATTGGGAACACAGAACTGATGAGGCAACTAGAGGATTTCTAGAGCTACAGAGAGCAGGGGAGCAGATATGACACAGGAGCTCTGCAAAGCCCCAAACTCAGCTTGTGTGCTCTGTCCTGGCCCTTTCTCACCCTGTTATGACTAATGCTGCTTCCCCCTACTCCTGCAGGTGATTGACAAGAGCAAGCGAGACCCTTCTGAGGAAATAGAAATCCTGCTGCGGTACGGGCAGCATCCAAACATCATCACCTTGAAAGATGTGAGTGTGGCTTGAATGGCTTCCCTGTTGTTTTGGTTTAGGAAGTGCAGGCTGCTCAGGGAGCAGATTTGAGCTCCAGCTGGCCCAACAGCCCAGCTCAGTGTGTCCCTCTGTCTCTGTTATGAAAAGGTTCTTCCCCCAGAGGGTGGTTGGGCACTGAACAGGCTCCCCAGGGTGGTGGGCACAGCCCCAAGGCTGCCAGAGCTCAAGGAGTGTTTGGGCAACACTCTCAGGGACAGGGGGAGATTCTTGGAGTTGTCCTGTGCAGGGCCAGGAGTTGGACTTTGATGATCCTTGTGGGTCACTTCCAACTTAGGATATTCCATGGCTCTGGGGTGGGGAAGCATCCCCAGAGCCACCTCTGCTGATCTCTGCTTCTTGGTGCTAGAAGCACAAAAGGAAGCACTTTTTGGTTAATCCCCTCTCCATGTTTGCTTTGGAAGGTGTACGATGACGGGAAGTTCGTGTACCTGGTGACTGAGCTGATGAGGGGAGGGGAGCTGCTGGATAAAATCCTCAGACAGAAGTTTTTCTCTGAGAGGGAAGCCAGTTCAGTCCTGCACATGATCTGTAAAACAGTGGAGTACCTGCATTCCCAAGGGGTGAGTATGGTCTTCGTGAGAATTCTCTGGCATTACGCTGTGCTCCCTCTCCTCCAGGGTCTAATTCTGCCCGCTGGGACAATTATTTCTTGCTGGCGTTGCTCTCTTGGCAAAGCAGATGTGGAACCAGAGCAGGGGCTGAGTGTCCTCAGGCAGCTTTCAGACCTTTATCTACCTGGGGTGTGAGAATGGCCCTTTCTTTGCTCCACAGGTGGTTCACAGGGACCTGAAACCCAGCAACATTCTCTACGTGGATAAGTTGGGAAATCCCGAGAGCATTCGCATCTGTGACTTCGGCTTTGCCAAGCAGCTGAGGGCTGAGAATGGGCTTCTCATGACTCCCTGCTACACAGCCAACTTTGTGGCACCTGAGGTAAGTGCTGACCTGAGCCCCCTTGGCAGCCCCCTCGTCCCTGTGCTCCCGCCTGGCACAGTGGATCTGCCCCCATTCCCAACTCCAGCCTGCCCTGCAAGAGGGAACTACAGAGACACAACTTGTAGTAATGAACAAACAGGAGATCCCAAGTGCAGTTACGGGGCAGTCCTCCAACCTGCACTGCCCTCATGAGAGGTCTGCTTAGGGTACTGAGACTTTAAAATCACACTGGTTTCCTAGGCTGCTTCCCTTCCTCATTAAGTGACTTGTTAAAAGAGGTGGGATGATCTTCCACTCAGTTATCTTGGTGAGGAAGAAAGGAGAGCCAGCATGGCGTGGGAGCACACGTGCAGTGTCACCACACTGGAACAGGGCTTCTTTCTTGATGTGCCTGAGGGGTTCCTCTGCTCCATGAAACCAGAGTCTGATTGGAATCCTGATCTTTTCCCCTTTGTTCTGCTCAGGTACTGAAACGCCAAGGCTACGACGAGGGCTGTGACATCTGGAGCCTGGGGGTTCTCCTGTACACGATGCTCGCTGGGTAAGTGGCTCTGTCCCACTGGAAGGCAGGGCTGGGGCTGGGACCCCCCTGCTCTGCAGTGGCAGCAGGACTCTCCTCAGTCACTGCTGCCCAGTGGTGCTCCCTGCCTGTGTCCCAGGCCAGTAAATCCAGTGCTCTCTCCTCTCCTCTCCTCTCCTCTCCTCTCCTCTCCTCTCTCCCCAGCTGCACTCCGTTTGCCAACGGTCCCAGTGACACTCCAGAAGAGATCCTGACCCGGATAGGTGGGGGGAAGTTCTCCATCAGTGGAGGCAACTGGGACACTATTTCTGACATGGCCAAGGTAGGGTTCGATATCTGTGTTACATTCAAGGGTTGGGGTCAAGCAAGACCAGTTGCAGTGAGGCAAGTTTGGAGCAGGCTGGGAAGGGAGGACACAAGAGAGAGAAGAAACCCAGCAGTGTGGCTTCTCCCCCGTGTCTGCTTCCCCCACAGCAGCTTTATTTAAGTTCTGGATGTGAATATTTGCATGGAAAACCATGCTTGACCCATGTGGGGTTTTGCTGCTGTGTTATACCTCCCAGGCCTGCCAAAAACATATATTTCATACAAAAAGAGTTTGATGTCTGGGGACTTTAGACTTGGCCTCTGAATTGAAAACCTCATTTGGGGGCAGACAGGTGGTATTTTTGCATTTAAAGCATGAAATCTACTAAAGCCTGGCTTTCCAAATGATGCCCTTAGGATTTGGTCTCAAAGATGCTCCACGTAGATCCTCACCAGCGTCTCACAGCCAAGCAGGTCCTGCAGCATCCGTGGATAACCCAGAAGGACAGCTTACCCCAGAGCCAGCTCAATCACCAGGACATTCAGCTTGTGAAGGTACAAAGTCTGGGCTGAGCCTTCAGCTGGTTCCTCTTGTACCCTGGGGAAGGTCCAGGTGGGGCAATGGTGGGGTGGGAAAGCAGGATGGCAGGTTGGAGAGGTGTGAGGCAGGGGAGGCAACACAGACAAGCTGGGTTTGTGGAGAGATAAAAAAGGGAGGTCCTTTAACAGCATATCAGTGCAGGAGGGAGATCTGAAGAAATAAGAAAGGTGCTTCTGGCTCTGTTTGCGGGCTTGGCTGCGTCTTGTAAAGCCATGAATTTGAAATTGCTCCTCTACACCTAAAGGACTTCTGCACTTAAATTACATCTCCCCTCCCTTTCTCCAAGGGTGCAATGGCTGCCACGTACTCTGCACTGAACAGCTCCAAGCCAAGCCCTCAGCTGAAGCCCATCGAATCCTCCATCCTGGCACAGAGAAGGGTGAAGAAACTTCCCTCCACCACCCTGTGAAGCCAGGCTGGGCTGGGCTGCAGCCACACGGTGCAGGCACACACTGGATTTTGCACACCTGTGGAAGATGGGGACAAGGGACTGTCAGTGTCTGCACTGGAGCTCCCTTGGGGACTTGCTCTCAAAAGGCCAAGTGCCTTCCTGCTCCTGAAAGACTGGCTCCTCCTCGTATGGACTGATCTTTGCCGAGAGAACTTCTCTGTAAAACTTTTTTGAAGTGTAAATGGTCGATTTTTAAAGACATCCATCTGTGTATATGAGAACTAGAATGTATAACCGATGTCAAGTGGCACTAAAAAGCAGCTCTGATTTCACCCTTCCCTGTGTAGGGCCAGGTATTTGTTGTCGCTACAGCGTTTCTCGGAATTGTTCCTCTCCAACTCCACTGCAGCTGGAAGACTGCATCACATTTGGGGTTTGGGCTTTGGGGTTTTTCCCTCCTCAGACCTTTGGATGCCCTTCCCAAAGCTGACCCTGCAGCCTCCCGGCCAGCAGTGCTCGTGTCCTTAAAGGACTTCCCTCCCCTTCACTCTCTGTGCGCGTGTTCCACGTAAGGTCGATTTTCCAGCCTCCAACTCTCCATCCCTCCCGCGCTCCCCCAGCCCAGCCAGCAGTTCAGTTCTCTGAACAAAAGGGTTTTCCAAACCTTCCCTTAGATGTTCAGCAGTCCAGAACACCCCCTAGGTTTGGCTCCTTCCTTCCCTCTGCTCCCCGCCTCTCTGTGTTCTCCCATCATCAGATGGGAGTTTGTCACCTGGGCAGGTGGGGACGACAACGGGACCTTCTCCTTGGCAAAGCCGAGGCTTTGGGCTGGCTCTGGCTGCTGCTTTTACCATTTTGGGGTTTCCCTTTCCCTTCAGCAGGAACCTCTGAACCAAACCATCCTTGATTTTTTTTTTAATCTAACTTTGTTCTCCAGCTTGGTAACTCAGGGTTTCTTTCCGACTCGTACAATAAACGTGTCATTCAGGTGACTTTTATGTTACTGACTTTTAGCTGCAGAATCCAGTTCGTTTCCCTGCATTGTGTGGGGACAGTGCTCCTTGCCTGCCTTTTGGGAGAGCTGCAAAGCTGTTCATCTGGCCCTGTGATGGGAAAACCAGCAGTAGAGCTGCATCTCGTGCCACCTCCTGTCAGGTGCAACACCTCGCTCCGCAGTGGGAAGCGATTAGAACCGGTCACGGAACGAGGAGGTGGCAGGATGTGGAAGGGAATTTCTTACTCTCAGGACATTTTAGTGCTAATAGAAACCAGCACCTGGAGGCAAACTGTGCTAGAAATAAATTCCTGGCCCGTTCTGACCTGCAGGGAATTGCTGGAGCTCCCTGGTTCCGTGGTGCCAGTTTTCTGGGAGGAGGATCAGGATTGCTACAAGGGCTGCAAACACTCCCAGGCTCATGGATGTGACTGAAGCCAGCAAAGGTTCTCCTGTGAATTTCTGCTACTTTTAGCTGATCATGTCACAGGAGAGGAAACTTTCTTTTTTGCTTAGTCCCACTTGTCTCTAAAATGGAGAATTCCATGAAAAGAATTATCTGAGAAGTACAGCTCTTTCCTCCTCTACCCTAATCCAAGCAGGTCTTGGTTTAATCCCTGGAGCAGCCAGTGAGAAGCTGAAATAGTCACAATTTTTTCTTTTCCTCTATTCCAAGTACAGCCTGAGTGTCCAGCGCTGCTGAGAGGAGGAGGCCACCACCAGTTCACAGTGGATCCTCTTACTGGTATTGCCACTGACCCCAGCAGAGATGGATTTAATGTTTTGCTGAGATTTGGGGAGGGGAACACCATTATCCAAGATCCCTTCCTTAAAAATACTTGTTTTCACTCTGTTCCCTACAACTCCACAGTAACTCTTGTGCCAGTGGTTGTGCTAATTTTAGCTAATTTAATCTGTTGCGACCAATACAATAATTATAAACATCTTTCTGGAGCCGAGGTTGAAGTTTGGATTGAAGTGGACACCTCAGCAGTTTTTCAGAATGCTTCCTACAGTGTATTTCCAGGCAAGGCCTGGAGCGATGGATGGGGCTGGATATGTTGGTGGGAATCAACACTCCCCGTCAGCCTCTTGATATGAACCATCAGGGTCTTCAGCCCTGGGGTTTAGGGGGTCTTAAACCAAATGCTTGCCCTGCTTGGAAGGTTGTTTGTATGAATTGTGAACGTTTTCAAATATCAGTCAGGAAAAGCATTACAACCTTTGCTCAGTCCTCCCTGTGCTGTGCTGGTGTGAGGCCAACTGGGGACAACTCAGAGGTGTGTGGGGACAACGCAGTGCAGAGCTCTGTGGGCCCGTGGCCACGAGATGACACCTGGGGTGCTAAACCCCAATGCCTGGGGCGTCCAACCCCTCCACCTCACGGGGGTTCTTCAGTCCAGAAGAACTTTGTGTTTGGTGCAGCTGTAGCTTCTGGACCCTCCATCCCTCTGGAGCAGAGAGTGGACAAGAAGGGCTACACTTTCCCCTCTGGGGCGCTTTTAACCACTTTGTTCTGAGTGATCCATAAGTAAAAATAAGTCTGGATTTTTAGTTCCAAATCAACCAAGTGCTGTTACTTTTTTTTAATTCCAGTGCTCAATAAAAATGGACTTGTTGAACTTTCTGTGTATGAGAACTGGAGGTGTTTGTGATGGGTCGGGCCCTCTCCTTTTCCTTTTTGGTTTGGTCCTGACAGACCAAAATACAATTGGGGCCAACTGTTATCTTAATTGAAATTGCATTATTTGAGGTGAAAGTTGGCTGTCTGATGTCTTTTGAGGGGAGCTGGTGTCTGGGAGAGACCAAATGATCTGCTCTCACCAGAGTTTGAGCTCATTTAGCTGTAACTTGGGACAGAGAGGATATACAGAGGATGTCACGAATTTTATGACTTGAAAAGGGGCAGAAATGGATTTGACTTCCATGCTTAAGAAAATCTTTACAAGGAAAACTGCTTGTGTTAGTTCAGGTGTTTAATAATCGACTTGACCTTTAAGCTTTTGTCCTGTAGGTCTGCATGAAAGCTCAAGGGAGCAGAAATCCCAGAATCCAGCCTCGAATTGCTGAGTCTACCTGGAATTAACCTGTGCAGAAAGAGCATCCAAAGTCAAAGAGCCTGAAAATAACATTGAACAGCTCTACATGATACAGTTGGTGGCCTCCTGGGTGCCACCACCTCCTCGTGGTGACCACGGCCACCTTCCCAAGGACGCGGGAGGCTTCGGAAGCGCTCGGTGACTACAAGCATGTTGGACAGTGTGTGGGGCAGATGCTGGCGCTTTCATGGAATATTCAACAATTTAATCCCTCTTTTAAGGCAAAGGAAACATTTAAAATATCTCAAGGCCTTCTTTTTGGCAGTACGTGGGGGCTCTGAATAAAACCTTCACTCACGCCAGGGAAGCTGGAGGGCCGCTGCCACTCCAGTTTCTTGCCTCTGGTTATTAAAACATCAAGCTGTCTTATTGCCTCCCTCCCTTTGTGTGGCACTGAACACCTGCCATTAATACTAATTCGACTCCGGAGAGAAACTCCCTTTCAGATATGCTTGTCTGAAAATAAATTGACACGTAAAAGGTCTCTTTTGTCGCCAAGTGCATGGAAAGTGCCGGGGTGAGGAGCCGATCGCTTACAAAAGGAGCCACCGACTCTTTAAATGACGTGTGAAGGGGGTGAGAAATGGGAAATGTGGGGGGGTGATGCTGTAACTGGGCTGATGTGATACGATTAGAGGAGGATCCCGCAACTGCAACCTCTGTTTGGTGTTAGACTGAGATTTTGGGTGATTTTTGTCTAAATCCCTGGTTGTCTCGGGGGTGAACGGCCGGGCTCTGCAGGGACTCCTTTGGAGAAAACTCTGTTTTGTTTAGAAAAATTTGTTGTTATTACCAATAAGTACAGCAAAAACTCAGAGCATTTGGTGGTTGAGCCCTTCAATTTAGATGTGTAATGAACTCCAGGGCTCGGTTTGTTTTTCCTGGGACAAAAAATTTTGTAACACCGGAGAAGGATCCCGTAGCTGCAACCCCTGTTTGGTATTAGACTGAGATTTTGGATGACTTTTGTCTAAACCCACTGCTGTCTCCTGGTGAATGGCCAGGCTCTGCAGGGACCTATTTAGATAAATCTCTTTTTTTTTTTTAACATCATTGTTATTATGAATATCTGCAACAAAAACTCAGAGCATTTGGTGGTGAGCCCTTCAATTTATACGTATAATGAACTCCAGGGCTCTTTTGTTTTCCCTGGGACAAAAGTTTGTATCACTTTCAATTAGGAAGCAGTAAAAGGATCCTTGGTTAGAGTATTTATTGTCCTACAGGCAGCAGTGTGAGCCAGCAGAAGGTCAAATTTTTATTTTTATTAGAAAGAATGATTACCTTTGAGCTCCTCACGCCCTGGGGAGACCAAGGCTGTCTCCTAAGAAAACAGTGTGAGGTTGGTTCTTTGGGCCAGGCTTTGGAGGGGGTGACATTGCTTGGAATTTGGTGCTGAAATGATGCAGTTCCAAGGCTGGGGATGGAGTGTGGCGTGGACCTGGTGTTCAGCTGCTGCACGTTGGGCTTCTGGGTCTTCTAGTGAAGAAATCATTCACTTCATAACGAAGATCAAGTTGAAATATGTTCAGGGCTTGAAAGAGGGGGGAAAAAAAGGTAATTTTGGCAATTACAGAAACGTTCCAGATTAGCTGGTGTCACGTCTGGTTCATCAAACAAGCAGCTCTCAGTGCTGCTGAGCTCCAATGCCATCTTCTTTTTAAACAGCAGATGGTGTTAGAAACCTGTAACAGGTGGAAGCTCTTCAGTTTTATGTGAGAGATCAGAAGTAGCAGCAATTTCTCGTCTCCCAAGGGGTAGTTCCTTCCCGAGCTGAACAGCAAGCTGGTCCTCTGCTTGGATAGTTATTATAGAGGGAAAAACTTCTGAATCACACATGTTCATAGGGAAGGAAGTGATTCTGATTTGACTTATTCTGGTTATAATAAAAGGAACCTGGTAATGGCCTCCATAATCCTCTGTTAGCAGCTCTAAAAGAGAGATGTAGTGGGGGAAATGAGCTGTGTTTGCTGGTGTGCCTCAAAATCCGGCTCCAATCTGCCAGATCTGTTGGTTCCCTGTCTATAATAGCACTTCGCATGCTTAAAGTGTTTTATAAACATTTAATTACCGCAGCTTTTGACTCAAAGCCAGGAATCTCTCATTCATCTGCTGCTTGCGAGGGCTGTGAAAATGATATTCAAATTCTAGAATTGCAGGAAGGGCTGAGTTCAAACCCCAGTTCAGGAGAAGCTCCGTTAGCGGGATCTGCGGGCGCCGCTCGGCCGCGGGGCCGCGTCTCCGAAGCGAGTTACTCCTCCAGCCCTGGAAACAGCAACGGGGAGAGATCTGAGGGTCTGCCAGTACCCCAGGACACCGAGCTGCATCTTAATCATGTTAGGGAAATGAGATGCTAAATTCTGCTCAGCTGGTGTCGTATGAACTTCTGAGGCAGGCGGGGAGTGCGGCTCTGTCTAGACTGGAGCCGTGTTTGATCCCCCGGCCCCACCGTGTCCTTCGCTGCCGTCAGCAGCAGGAAAATCAGTATTTGTTAAAAGTCGCTTGGGTTTTTTTTCCCCCACCCACCAAACTACTTGGAATTTTAACCAGCCCAACTCCCAGCTCTGTTTTTCTTAAAAAAAAAGAAGAGAAATGCAGGCTCAGAGCATGAGTTTCCTGCCTGCCTCCATCCCCTCCGTGCGGCAGCCCCCAGGAGCTGTGCGGTTTGTGACACCAAGCAGAAGCATCAAATAAAGGTAAAAAAACTTGTATGGGATTAATAATTTCTACCCAACCATCTGCCTTTCACCAGCTCCCTTTCCTGCACAGCACATCGTACATGCAGAACTGGGTGAGCAGAAACAGAAATCATTCACTTTCCATGAAAGTCGCCCAGACGAGCTGTGGCTGCCCCATCCCTGGAAGTGTTCAAGGCCAGGTTGGACAGGGCTTGGAGCAACCTGGGATGGTGGGAGGTGTCCCTTGGCAAGGGGTTGGACTAGATGGTCTTTAAGGTCCCTTCCAACCCAAACCCTTCTGGTGTTCTATGAAAAAAAAGAGCTGTTGGCTGGCTCTGTGTGTGTTTTGGTGGATTCACAAATAGTAACTGCTGGGCAAGGCAGGAAAGCCAGATGAGACGTGGTTCCTCTAAAAGCTGCCCCTGATCTCCCTGGCTTCAGGAGGGTTATCCTAAACTATGGAGGAGAAAACCTCCAACTGCAACTGCCGAGATCTCCAGTCTTTACTGTAATTACAAAGGCAGACTGTGAGCCCCTTTAATAAAGGCCACTGCTGGCAATCAGCCCCTTTTAATGAGGCAGATCCCCAATTTCAAGGCCCTGGATCACTCATTGCTGCGCTCGCTCCCCGCGCAGCGACTCAACAAATAATCCCGGAGCCCCTTTTCCTGCCCTGTTTAAAGGCAGGGTAGGGAGTTCCTCTGATGTTTCATTAAAGCTGGCTTTTCTCCTCGTGGCAGAGCAGATTTAATCAGACCTGCCTCCTAGTTCCAGCTGCTGGGTTGGAGCGCTCTGATCTGTGCACTGGGTGCACGTCTAATTATGGAGGCAATTCCCATGGATACCGAGAAGAATTGCCTGTACTGGCAAAAAACGATCCCAGCTGGGAAAACAGGGAAGGAAAATGTGTTGAAATATTCGGGAAGAGACTTCAAAAGTTTCTGGAAACACTAAGTGAAAAGTATTTCTGGTGTTCTTGCACCGCAATGTGCAAATCTTGATTATTTTAAAACTAAGAGAGGGGTTGGTTTGTAAGAGCTAATCCCAAACCGCTGTTTTCTTGTGCTTCTAGAGGATCTACCAGCACCACAAAACTGAATTACCCCCTCCTCGTAGTCTGCATCCACTCGGGAATGCTTTCCCACCTTTGCTTCTCACCTGTACAGCAGCAGGGGTGTGTT
Source organism: Myiotriccus ornatus (assembly GCA_036023395.1). Classification (NCBI taxonomy): domain Eukaryota; kingdom Metazoa; phylum Chordata; class Aves; order Passeriformes; family Tyrannidae; genus Myiotriccus; species Myiotriccus ornatus. The sequence goes on from JAYRBT010000064.1 coordinate 5,604,125, forward strand.
TGCAGAAAATGGCCCCAGAGTTTGTGTGTCCATCGGGGCACACCCTGGGTGGGGCAGTGCAAGGGCTGGTAATTCTGGTTCCTTCCGTGCTGCCGGGTGGGACCTGGTAAGTTCCTCCCCTTTGTGCCTCATCCTTCTGAAATGTGTGAATTTAAATAACTTATTTCTGTATAAAATACTGTTTGAAAGGTCTGTTCAAGGCAAAAGAGCACTCCCCGGTAAAAGGAGAGGGGGAAATACCTGGGCAAGCGTTTCTCAGATGTGGGAAATTAAACAAATATGATTTCAAATGATTTTGTAATTGTTCAGCTGCAAGGCCTCATGTTCAGACTGCATGGGGAAAACCAGATTTCTTAATTTAACTACACAAATTTAAAAGTCTTTCTGAGGGTGGTGTTTGGTTTTTTGGGCTGGTTTGGTCTTTTTTTTTTTTTTTTTTTTTTTGCTTTGGGCTGCTTTGGAGCTTTTTGGGAACATTCTAATCAGCTCCACAATGGCTGTAACTTGCATTTATTTCACTAATTTCTCTCCAGCAGGAGCTGAGACACTTTCCAAGATGTTGCTGGCTAATCTAAACACACAGAATAAGGAAAGCTGCCGTACTATTAGGGTGGATTTTCATCTCTTTCTCATCCAGGGCACCTGCTCCCCTTTCCCTCCCCTCCTCCCAGTCTTCCCAGCTGTCTGTCTGTCTCATTTATGTCAATTAGGGATTCAATGCTGCCTGATTTAATTGGCCTGACTTTCCCCTCTCATAGAAACCCGAGCGCAGGCCGGGCAGGCAGCAGCTCCCCGCTCTGCTCCCGGGGACAGAGTCGGGAGGGTCGGGGCTTGTTTGTGGCTCAGAGCACAATAACCTGTTTGTTACCCTCCACCAGGGAGAGGTTGGTGACCTCCTAACGGGGATGGGACCCGGGAGATGATGTCATTTGCAAGCTTGGGTGGATTTCGGAGCGGCTCAGGAATTCGTGTGACCAGTCGCTCACCACGGGTTGGCTTTTAGTGCAGAGCTGGAGATCCCTGGAAGTGTCCGAGGCCAGGCTGGACGGGGCTTGGAGCAACCTGGGCTAGGGGAAGGTGAACCTGCCCGTGGCAGGGGGTGGAATGACGTGAACTTTAAGGTCCTTTCCAACACAAAACCTCCCACCCTTCTGTGATTTGCCCCCTGCCAGGAGGTGACTCCACGTGCACCGAGGTCAGTGAGCGGCACAACTTCCCCCAACTGCAGCCACAGAGGGCTCGTCCTTCCGCCCCCGGCACTGCTTAACCACGAGTGAGGTTGACCAAAA
>JAYRBT010000064.1:5605590-5625643 GCA_036023395.1 Myiotriccus ornatus
AAATCTCCTTCCCCCTCAGCAGAAATGTGGGTTTCCCGAGGAGGTGGCCCACGGAGGCGGCAATAATGAGCAGCAACAGTACCATCTAGTGACTTGGGCTTACAGGGAGCATCACTTAGCCCGGGAAGAGGGAATCTGTGAATCTGGGAGGCCAAGAAGGTCCCAGATTTGCAAACGAGATCCTATCTCTTGGCTCATTTGGATTTGGGAAACAAATTGCGCTGATGCTTCAGCAGTGTTGTTTCTTTTTCCAGAGAGCTGTGTGAGGCTGCCTCGGGAGCCGGTCCCGTTTCCAGGCTCCTGACTCCCCGCTGAACCCGGCCCTGCCCCTCGCTCCCTCTGCTGGCAACCAACTCATTGATTTAATGCGTTCCCAGCTCCTCACACACCCACTCGCCCGCACAGCACCAAATCCCGGCAAATGCACCAGAGGAAACTGAGGGCTGAGGCGATGTCTCACTCCCCATAAAAGTGCACCTTCTCGCTCTGATGAGCCACTCGTGAAATACGGAATTGGATGCGTGAAATAAATAGATACAATTCAATTTAATCAATCAAAAATAGGCCCAAAACGGAGCGTAAAGGGCCCGCTCCGCGCAGATCTGAAATTACACACTCGGCAGCTGAAGGGAGGAAATCAAATTAGAGCATTTCTTTCCCCATCAAAGGACATTAGTCCCGATGCAGGTTCGTTCCGCCTCGCCATCGCTGATCGCGTGCAGGAGTCATTATCCCTGCAAGAATTCCGGCTGACCGAGGCGCCGTGCGGCCGTGCCGGGTTAATGATGGGCTACGGCGTGTTCTGTGCTTGAGGTGACAACCTTTCGCAGCTGTTTCTCAACACACGTGTGCACGTCACCTCTCTCCCAGGGAACGAGACCGTTATCAGGCGGACGGAACGCGCCGGATCGGGGAGAGGTGACGGCAAACCCAGCGCTGCAGAACTTCAGTGCTCAAACACGCTGTCGAGCCTGTGAAATGCCACCGGTACCGGAGGAGAAATTGCTTTGCTGGCTAATCAAACACATCCCCTCCTTGCTGTCAGGAGTGCAGCTCTGCCCTGAGTCCACTCAGCCTTGCTCGTGGGCTGATGAGTGCCTGACAATTTTCTGGTCTCAAATTAAACAGAAAACTAAATTAGCAAATTAATTGTTTGCCGTGTTTTTCCTTAGTCCCCATCAGCTGCCTCAGGACCTGCAGCCAATCCAGAGCCCCTCTCCGCAGTTCCCAGTAGAAGGTGGAGCCCTGTGCTGGGTCCTGCTATCTACCAAGTGTCAGTCATGTTAATTTTAAATTACTTTTGTACAGCTTGGTGTCAAAACGATTAAAGCATGAAAAGAAAAACTGAACTAGAGGGAGGAAAGAGGGGGGGGAGAGAGAGAATGAATAATTTACCTTACATTTACAGCAAGGACACTTGGATTTCCTTAACTCCTCGACTCTGAGAAGCCTGAAACTTCTGTTTCAACTGTCACCTGCCTGGGACTGTACCTGAGCAGGTGCTCTGATCACAGAACCACAGAGTGGTTTGGGTTGGGAGGGACCTTAAAGCTCATCTTATTCCACCCTGTGCCATGGGCAGGGACACCTTCCACTAGCCCAGGTTGCTCCAAGCCCCATCCAACCTGGCCTTGGACACTTCCAGGGATCCAGGGGCAGCCACAGCTTCTCTGGGCAACTGTGGCAGAGCCTCATCACCCTCTGAGTAAAGAATTTCTTCTTAACAAGGATCCTACAAGGATCTGGGATCTAGTTATCTCCTCCCTCATGGCCTCCAGTGAGGTGTTAACTGCTTGCAGCACAGCACCAGGATTTTATCTCAGCTTCTTCCCAGGAAAGGGTTTTTTCTGCACTGCACTCACCGATTGCTGCAATCACCAGCACGGACAAACCCACCCACCCACATACAGACCTTTTCTCCCCTTCCCAGTGCTCCACTCCCGACTGGGTTTACTCCATAACTCACACGTACTGTGCTAGATAATTACACACTCGGAAAACACAGAAATGCCTAATCAGATACAGCCTTAAATGCGCAGGAATTAGGGTTGTAGGATTGCGGCGGAGCATCCCTGGAGCTCTTTGCATCTGGCTCACACAACCAGCCCACGTGCACTGTGAAAATGTTGGGTTTGGGGCTGCTTTTATCTCCCTTCTTAACTCCATCCATGGATTCTTTCTCTTGCCAGCTACTGAATGGTGTCACCAGTGGTCTTTGAAATACTGTTCAAAAATCTGTTGAGGCCAAAAAAACAACAAAAGTGTTTGTAAGAGGGCAACTTGACATTCGCAGAAAATGCAAATCAAGTTTAGCCACTGTTGATGTGTATTTGGCTGATACATCAGAGCATCTTCCATTCATTAAAAAAGGGTATAAACAGTGGGAATTATTTTGTCATGAGGGACTACAATGTGAAATGAGGTGCCTTCAGAAGATGATCACTAGTAGGATGTCAGAGCTGTTTGGGAAATGAGAGAGGCTCGAGCCTTGAGTGTAACATATCCTGCAGGATGTGTGTGGGCTTGAACTGATTTGTCAAAAGCAAAGAAAACAATTTCACTAATGGGTGTTTGCTGAAAAATGAGCATGATGTCTTGGCAATTTTGTGCTGTCTTGAGGTCTCTCTTCACTATCTCTCCTGGCAGCCACAGAGAGGAGACACCTCTGTCTTCTACCTGCATTTTACTCCTTTGGCCTCAGGACTAACTCAGCCTTGCCAGATCCCAAACAGGTCGTGCAGAGGGCTGAGAATAGTGTTTGAAACATCCTCCTCCTCGAAAAGCACCTGCCTGGCTCCTCCAACGTGTTTTCTCCATCCTCGTGGCCGTAGCTCCCGTGACCTGCAGCGCAGCCGTGGTGGGGAAGGCCAACACCAGGGCCCACAACAGCAGCTCCGGGCACAGACAGTGCCATCCCCTCTCTGCTCCTCCGTGTTCCTGCTGCCAGCACTCACAGCATGGAACTGGGGAGGTTCAGCACCATTTAGGAGCTGTGACTGGACAGTGTTGCCAGGGGCTGGAGCACAGAGGCACGGGAAGGGTTCTGCCGTTGACAGTGGGATTCCCTTCACGTGACGTTTCTTCAGCTGCTGATTCACAAGTACATCACTTAAATGACTCTTTTTTTTTTTTCCTTTCCCATTTGGGAAGCTCCTGTAAACTTCCCTCATCCTCCGCCAGAGGCCTGGCAGGAGGCCGGGAAGATGAAGAGCAGAGTCTCTTGCAGCGTGTTCCAGTGATATTTCAGTGATACCACTTCAGACGTAGCGAGTCCCGAGTACTCCGGGCCAATAACCTCAGCTCTCCCTGGTTAAGATGTGCTTAAGCAGTGCTACAACTGCAGCTTTATAAAACTAACACCTTTTTTTACTGGATTCTGCTAGTCCAGATTCAGCAGAATCTCTGCTTGAGATGGAGTTACTTGAGTAACTTCAAAAATAAAAAATATTGCTGTCAGCCAGAACGTTAAAAATACAGGTGTAAATACTACCTTGGATCTGGTAATTACTTAAAATAAAGCACAATTCTCAACCTGATCATCTGTTTTCCCAAACTAAGCAGGACTGCCCTTCCACCTGGCACCAGAGAGCCAACAAAACAGCAGGAGAGGGATTTGTATCGGATCTGTTATCAACAAATCACTCCCAACTGCAAAATCTTTATGTATCAGTTATGAAATGGTTTCAAATTTTAAACACTCTCCAGGCAGGCAATTAACATCATTAATTGAACAAAATTCAGCCAGAATAATTGATTTAGACTTAATCTCAGAACCTGAGACTTCTCAAGGTGTGTCTTCACCCCCTACACAGCCGTGCTGAGGATCCCTGTGTCGGGCACATTATCCCTCCCAGTTCTCAGGAATCACCATAAACACTCCAGTAGTGAATATTAAAGTGGTCAATCCTGGAGTGGTTGCCATAAAAACAAGAGGACAAACAATAACTTAGACAAGAGCACACTGAAAAGGACATGTAGGAATAAACCACTTTTCCTCAATTAAGAGTTCCTGAAATCAGGGAGCTGTGGGCTTTTTTTCTCTCCAACACTCGAATTTCCTGCAGCTGAAGAATTTCAGTTCTTTGTTTTAATGTGCTGGGTGGAGGTTTTTTTAGGCTTTTGATAATTCTCCTACGATAATTTAAACTATCTACCAAGCAGCATCAAGCTTTGCAGCGCAGACTAAGAAATGGGCTCTTTGCTGGAGGATGCTTTATCCGTTTGAAGTATCCAGGATGATTTATTCTTATGGGACATGTGGACAAAGTGACATTTTCCCATCTTGTGCTCTCTAAACACAGGACTGCAGTCAAACCAAAACCACCAGCATCACAATGTGGTGAGCCATCAGCTTCTCTACAGCGGCTGTTTATTGGGACCTGCCTTTTTTATTGACGGGGGAAAAAAAAAAAAGAAAGAAAAAAAGAGGATCTGGAAACAATCCATCTCAGCCCAAGTTTTTTGAAGGAGTCGTTTTAATTTGCTCCAGAGAAAGCTGTCTGTGCGTAAAGTCACTGATTTGCTGATGAGTAATCAGGGAGCTTTTGTGTTTTAATATTTTGATGTTTAGGGGAAGCAGCACGAGGCTGACAGAATAAATCCACGTATTTAGACGCCGTTCTGCACTGGTTGGAGCACAAAGAGCAAAGGAACAAAAGTACAACAAAGAGCAAGTAACTAAAAGATATTAAAAGGACTAAACCCAAACAGCTCATACTTCACTGAGTGGTGCTGGAGGAGTGTAAAGCCAAGAGATGATGCCTACTCCAAGAGCTGGAGGCTGCTCTTTCCAGTAGACCCTGAACTACGAAATGGAAGAGTTAAAACCCACAAAGGAGACAGGACTTCAAAGAGATCCTCCCCCCTCCATTTACATTTGGGGTTTAGGTTTGTAAATGAAGCCACGGAGAGATTTAGGAGTGGTGTTAAGGAAATGGAAGCACAGGAAAAGGTGCGGGGCATCCAGAATCAGGAAATTTCTATGGAAATGCTCGGTCGCTAACAGGATTTACGGGTATCTCCTTGCTCTAATGGATCTTTCTCTTCCACATAATTTCATTAGATGTTGCCTGCTTTTCCTGAGTAGCCCCAGCATCCCCGAAACTTGTGGATTCAGCGGAGGAAGGGGTTTTTTTGGCAACAGCAGAGAGGATCAACAACTCCACATTTCAAAGGTGGCAAACTGGGAACCAGCAGAGCTGGAGAGAGGAGCTTGTACAAGGCAACAACCTGGAGCAGGCAGAGGAAATGAGAGGCCTTTAACTGCTGGGCAGAATCGCCCCAGCCCCCCCGTATCTAATGAACCACACGGTATTTACTGGCTGCATTTGTGTATCAGCAGACTCGCTTTCCCCTCCTGTTTTTTTCCTTTTTTTTTTTTTTTTTTTTTTTTTTGGTGGCTTGCATATGTTATGCATTTTTACTGTTATCTCGTTAAATAATTCGGGTATTAAGCTGTAGATCCCGAAGCCCTCTCAGCTTGGAGACATCCTTCAGCCGACTCTAATGGGAATGAGTTTTACCCCTTATTAAAGTTTTCGGGCAGGGAGGTGAAGAGCAGCACATCCACGCCTGGGAAGAAGGATAACTCGGTGCATCCTGAGCAGGGAAAGGTTGGGCTCGGTGACCTCAGAGGTCTTTTCCAACCTGATGGATCCTGTGGAAGCACCACAGGTGTGCGAGCTGGCCCCGTTTCCTCAGTTTTTTCACCCAGGAAACGCGAGCCCTTCCCCAGCCTCGGAGGCGGCCGGGCTCCCCAGCAGCCTCGGCAGGCAGAGGGCAGCAAAGGAGCCTTTTCACTTTTTTTCTTTCCTTTTTTTTTCTTCTTTTTTTTTTTTTTTTTTTTTTTTTTTTTTTTTTTTTTTTTTTTTCTCAGCCCCGTCGCAGTCGGAGCTTTCCAGCGCGATTGTGCTAAAACGCTTCTGTACCAGCGTTCGCGTTTACCAGCCCGGCCTCCCCTCGCCCTCAGCCCGCTCCCAGCCCCCGGATCCAGGGATCGCTCCCCATCCCAAGGAACAAGGGGGGGGGGGGAATTGGGACGTTTAGGGGGTCGCTTCCTCCTGCCCCCCCACCTTGGGTGAGGGTCTTTTCGCCCCCCACCCACCCCCTTGCGTTCTCCCCATCCCTCAGTTCTGGGGGTTGCTGGAGGGAGCTCTCCGCGTTGTGAGGGGAAAAGGGGGGTCTGTCCCCGCTCCCCCGGGTTTTGAGGGGAAAAGTGTGCGTTTTGCCTCCCCCCACTGAGTTATGAGGGGAAAACGGGGGGCCTGCCCCCTTCCCCCAGCCTGCACGGCGGTTACGGAGGAGTTTATCCCTCACTTCTCCCTGCTCCACCGGCACAGGGACTGAGGGGAGGTGGGGCTGTTTGAAGGGTGTCAGCGGGCTCTGGGGGTGTCCTGTCATGAGGACAGGGAGCTCTGACGTGCCCCCTCCTTTCTCCCATTCCCGGCCTGGGACTCTTTCCCTCCCGCTCCCCCCGCGCCCCCCCCCGCTCCTAAGCGGGAGTTTCCAGGAAGCGCTGAGGAGAGCCGCAGCACCCGCGCAGCCTCTCGCACAGCGCGCTCCTTCCGCCGAGGCCGTGGCAGGAACGCCAAGTAGTCCCAACCGCCTCCTCCGCCTCACTCAGCAAAACGCCCCGTCGCGCCCTCCCTTAACCTGGACGCCCTTACGGGAACGGGAATGGCGGGGATAAGACTCTCCCTTCCCGCATTCTGCACCGGCGGGATAATCGGGATGTGGGGGGTGGGGGAGGTGAAAAAAGCCCAGCGCCGGCTGCGGCGGAGCGATCCGGAGGCGCGGAGGAGTGAGGAGGCGCGGGGAGCGCTGCGCCGGGAGGTGGGGGGGGGAGGCGGGGGTGAGCGGGAAAACGCGGCGCGGAGCCGGAACAGCGCCCCCCCCTCCCCCTGCGGCGGGGGCGGGAACAGCGCCCCCCCACACACTCCCCTCACCCTCTGAGGGGGTCGCTGTGAGGGGGACGCGCCAAAGTTTTGGGAAACTTTCCCCTGTTGGAAGGTTGAGGGGTCGTTTCTAAGCTTCTCCCCCCCCCCCGCCTCCATCCCCGCCCTCTCGCCGCGCTGCCCTGAGCGCCCTCAGAGCGGCTCCCACAGCGGCGCCGCCTGTGCCCCCCCCCCCCTCCTTCAGTGTGTTAGCGCACCTGGGTTTTTCCCCTCGCTCCTTCCCTCCCTCCTTTCCTCCCTTCCAGCCGGGGAGCCGCTCTCCCTGCGCCCCACAGATAAGGCGCTGGGCTCACCCCACCCCGCGGGGCGCTCGGTTGTGCTGGATAAGCAGGGCCCCGCCACGTTGAGGGGAAGTTTGCCCCGTTTTTCCTCCCCACCCTCGCCCCCGGGTGTTTTGACTTCGCGCAGGACCCCCAGCGCGCCCTCCTTTAACCCTGCAGGGAGCTGCGATCACCCCTCACACCTTCCCCCCCCCCCGCCAATCCATCCCCCTGTCCCGGTTACACTCGTGTCCTCCTATTAACCCTGTGCAGAGAGGACAAAAGCTAAACTATGATCCTGGCTCTGCCTTTCTACACTCCCCCCCTTCCTTCCCCATCCCGCTGCCGGCTCCATGAGCTTCACATCCTCCTGCTAAGGCTGAAAGGAACAAGAACAAGAGCTGCTGATGGTTGTAAGGCCTCGCTCGGCTCTCCCCACCCCCTCCGCCGGCACCATCCCCCACTGCAGCTCCCGTGGACTCGTATCCCTCCCATTAACGCTGAAAGGGGAGGACAGGAGCTCTGATGGGTTTTTCTCAGGCTTTACTCTGTTTCCCCCCCCCCAAACCCACACACACACACACACCCCCCCTCTACCAACCGGCACCAGCTCCACAGCCCCTGCAGAAGTGCAGAGCTGGCTCTGCCAGCACGTCCATGGATGATGCCCCTTTCCCTCTGAGCACATCCATGAAACGTCCCTTCCCTCTGAGCTCCAAGGGGAAAAAAAAAAAAAAGAGAAAAAAACACCCTCGTTTTGCTTATTCATTATAAGCGCTTGGCAGTGCGCTGTTAAAAACGTGCGATCTCTTGTTTTTAGAAGCATCTGTGCTTTAAGAATAAGGTTTTGTCTTCTTGAATGTGGCTCTTCATAATAATCTCTTGAAGTGCTGCGTTTTTGTCCTTAAAGTTCTATTTTATTACCTCTTCTGGATCGGTGAAGGTCGGTTTAACCCTTTAGAGATGAAAATCAGCAGCCACTTTAGGAAAATGTTGCCTTTTTCTTTACTAATTCATGGTTGTAATAATATTTTATTGAGGATTTCTTTCCCCCCCCCAGCCCAGTCCAGCCCAGTCCGGCATGCTGAAGGAAGTGTGTGCTTCAGCACTGATTAAAGTCATGTATGAGTTAATGAGAAGCTTGCAGAGTATGTGAAGCAAGAGAAAATCTTTAACCAGCTCTGCTGTTCCTTCTACATACCACAAACTTGCACGCTGTAACCAGAAGGTGGATTGAATATGTGTGAAATGCTGCAGTAGGAGACTCTTAAATCGCATCACAGGTGGATGCTCACTCAATTTATACATTATCCTTTCAAAATACCTTAAAGTTGGGTGGGTTTGGTTTTGGGGTCTTTTTTTTACATATTTTGAGATTCATATTTCAACGTACATTGAAATCCTTGGATGAAAGGTGCTATAAGCTTAGAAAGTATTATTTTCTGGATTTTTTTTTTATTTTAAGCAATGTTTTCCCCTGTGCTTCCCAGGTTAATAGATTGATAACACAGAAGAGCCTCTGAGGTGCTGGAGGAACCAGCAGTGGTGTCAACATTCCAGTTGTGGGACTTCTAATTTGAGAAACGTATTGTCATAAGGAATAAGATCAAGGCTGAATCCTGCTTGCATTTAGGTCCAAATGCAAAATATGCTTTGGAAGGAGTCCCCAGGGAACCCTGAGAGTAATTAAGTAAAAATAAAATCTTTCACTTCGGCCCCCCCCTTCCCCTTTTAACACAGACGAGTCAGTGCGGTGCTGTTCTCATTCCACCATTTTCATTATGTGCCCTGATATTTCTTAATTTTGTGTTGCATCTGAAATCCTCGAGTGACTTATAATTTCTGTGATTTGGGGGTATTTCTAGACCATACTTTTAAAGAAGTCATCTCACTGTGGCCCAGAAGGAGCCATTGAACAGTCATTCTCATAAACAGCACTGAACTTCTTACAGCCTCGCTTTTCCAAACACCTTTTTTTTTCCTCTCCCCCCCCCTGTAATTTTAATCCTTAACTGTTGAATTCCCTTTTCTTTGCATTAAGTAAATATTTATTAATACCGTTTGAGGGGTGTTTTTTTCATCTTTTTAAAAGAACAGAGCCTTGTCACTAAGATGATCCTTTAGTATTGAGGAGATGACATAAAAAAGGAGTGAAGGAGAGTTGTCTTGTGCTGGAAAATGCCATTTTTGGAAAACAATACTATAGGAAATGGAAATGAAAAATACATTTTATGCTGGTGGGAACTTGTAATGAGGCTAAGAGAGGATTTGATGTCTCAGAAAAGCAATGATTACAAGGGGAAAAGCGGGACTTTATCATCCATTTGTAAAAGTTCTCGGGCTGAATATCCTTTTGGGGAGCTGAAATTTGGCTCAAGTCTGCTTATGAACATCTGTTGAATGGAATTTTAAAAAGGCACAGATTATAATCTTGCTTTCTGTTGGCTGTTTAAGATGATAAAATAAAGCAAAATAAATGTTTCTGCAAGTACATTTGGGGAGGTTTTTTGTTAATAATGGGGTGTGTGAATGTTCAGTTGTCTCTACTGCTGGTTACCTGGTTGTATATGTGTTTCCATACATTTCTCTCCTTAGCATATAAAATATTCCCCCTACCCCTTTCAGTAGCTGTTTAATTCCATTTGAACCCTCCTTGTAAGCTTTCAACTTTTGGTTGGTTTGTTTGGTTTGGTTTGTTTTTTTGTGACAGGAGGCTCTTGGATTTTGGCATCTGTGACATTTTTTGCACCAAGAACACAGTGATATATTTGAAGGGAAATTTTGAGAGCTCTTGGGTATTCCCAGAATCGCTTCGGTTCACATCCTGTCCCTCTGACAGGATTCTGTAAATTCAATCACTTTGTGTCCACTGGCTCTGGGTAGCACCACTTCAAGCATCTATTTCTGCAGCATTTGTGACCTCCAGTTATTCAGGGAGGTCTTCACTGTAATTTTCCCTCCTATTATTTTGCCTCTTTTCACAGCCTGATGTTTTTTTTGCTGTTGTTTTCTGTTCCAAGGAGGATGCTGTGAGTGCTTCAGCTTAAAATTTAGGTCATCTCCGGTGGAAGAAGGGAGACCTAAAAAGTAAAAATAAGATTTCAATGTGCCTTTAAAAGTGACAACTCTTTGGGAAAAAAAAAAAAAACAAAATACATATGAGCTCACCTGTATTTTGTGGCAGTAGGGAATGGAGGGAGACTCCTCTGATTCCAGAATGAAAGCTGAATATCTCCTTGGGAGCGTGGTTTCTCTTCCATGTTTTCCTGCTCTTTCATTTTCACACCTGATTTGAGCTTTAATCACTCAAATTATTCATAGGCTTGCCCTGGAAAAAGGAGAGAGTGACCTCTTCCCATCTGGAGTAGGTGGATTTGCCCCCAGCAATTGTAAAATGGATGACTTAATGATGGGTTCTACTCTTAGACTTTTGAATTCTGTGATTTCACCGCTTTCCAAGGGTTCTGCACGTGGTCTTTTCTGAACTGGTAGGTTGAAGTTATACCACAGGGGTTTATTCTTTTGCAATTTCTCTCTTAGCATCTGGGCTCCTGTCTACAAAGTGTTGATGATCCTCCTGAGCTCCTGAGTCACCAAAGCACACGTGCCTTTCTCAGCACCAGGCCTGTGAGTTGCAGTTGTATTTTATTTTTTTGTCTGTAATTACATCCAGTGTCTTTCATGAGAAGGAACCTCAGGACAATTTATGAAGTCAACAAAAGTGCTGCCGCTGGGGGTTATGTGATCACAGCTTTGCTGTCCCAGAGGGGCCAGAGAGCCCAAACTGCTCCTCAGTTCCTGTTGGTGGCTGGAACCAGCCACTGGAATTCCTAGATATCTGTTGCTCTTACTTTTCTGTCACTTTAGTGGCTTAATTTAAATTACTAAGGAACTTGTGAGTCTGTTTTGTTTGCTTTCTGCTCCTCCCAGCAGCCTTCTGCAGTTTTATATGTATTAAATGTGCTAAGCTTCATCTGGCCTAGATGTACAATAAATACCTTAGTCAGTGCGGTTAAGTCCAGTTTCCTCTATTCACCCAGAAGAGATTTGTTTCTTATCTGAATTGTTCCTCCATTCACAAGGAGAGGAGCCTTGCACAGCCAGAGCTCACCTCATAAATCACCCAGACAAATGGAACTTGGGGCAGGAGGAGATACAAAATGAGAGCAGTTGTGATTTCGGCTCCACGAGGCTGTGCTGTGGAAACCTGTGTCCCCACGAGGTCAATTCTGTGTGTTTGGATGGTCGCTCCATGTTTCTTTAATGTTGTCTTTCTCTTTCTTTTGGTGGCTTCCATTTGACAGAAGAGGTCTATTATTGATAACTTTTTTAATCAAAACACTAGAAAGACCTTCTTGGTCTTCGTCCAGGCTCTGCTCTGATATGCAGATACAGAGTAATCTACTCACTAATTTGTTTGGCTCTATCACAGAAGATGGGGCTACCAGCCAACAATCTGTGCAGCCACAGCAACTCAGAGGACCTGGAGTGCAGGTTCTGTGCCAACAATGGGAACACACAGGCTACACCTCCTCCTAACCCCAGAGTCACCCTGGGGCTGTTTCTGCTGGTTAGGACTCTTCTGATGACTTCCCAAGCTGCTCTTTGCTTGCTCTCCTGCCCAATTTCACCAATTCCTCTCATTTTCGTTCAATACCAGGTTATCTATCAGTTCTTTTGTAATGTCCTCATTACTCACAATTCTGAAACAGTGAAGGGGCTTCTTTTTGATTCTGAGACTGTTTGATGAATATATTTGTTGGCACCTCTCCTTGCTTCCCTCACTCCTTCCAGACTCACTTTAAGGACCTTCCACAACAACCTCAACTCCCTTAGTTACGATCCTCTGTAAGATTAGAGCTTCCTGGTGGTGTTTTGTCCTTTCTGAGCGAGGAAAGGCTGATATCTCTGAGCTCAATTGTTGCTTTGCCTCCTCAGCCCTCCCAGGGCTCTTGCAGGCACTTTCAGTCCTGCCTTAAGGTCTTGGATTTGCTGAGGTTCCCCTGCTAGTTACATTTCTTCACATATATCCTCTTCCTACCATCTGCTACCTTGTGTTCTGCTCCTCTCAGAAAGATAGCAACCAGATTTCACGCAACGTCCTTCTACGTGGTTTTCTCAGCGTTTAATTAAAAGGTTCTGAAAGAACAAAGCAAATTAGAATTCACCTGTTCTGTGCAGGCCCTTTAAGCGAGGAGGGAACAGCTCAAGGAAGACCTTGAATGAATCTGTAACCAAAATTTTATGCATTTTTTTTTTTTATCCAAGGGATATAGTATCAAATTAATTAGGAGAGTTTTATTACTGACAGAAGTTCAGGTTGTTATTAGAGAATGCCATCTTCCCTAGGAACTCTTTTTCTTTGGAATTCAGCAGGTCTCCTGAGTAGTATTTACTCTGGAGTGAGTGTGTGGCTGTGTCTTGTTAGATAAAAGCTGCAGTACTAAAACTGTTTTACTGAACTTAGCTCCTGACCTGCCTTCTGAGGCCACAGCTACAAAGGGATGATACATCAATCTAGTTTGTTTGATCTAATTACAGCTGTTTAACCATCCTGAGCACAAGTGCACTCACCCTACTTTGTTATGCTGATTTCAGGTATTTTCGCTGTTAATCGGGTGCACGGTGCTTGGTTCTTTCTTGTATTAATTTACCTCTCAGGATATTCTCAGCAGTTATCCCGTGGAGTGGTGTTCTGCTACTCAGCTGGATGTTACTTTTCACAACGTGTTGACAGGGAATTCTCAGGAATTTGGGCATTCTGTGGGTCAACCTGACAAAAGACTATTCCTTTTCTCCTGCCATCCGCTGGTTTTGTTTGTTGGGTTTGAGGTTTTGGGATTTTTTTGTTGTTTGTTTGGTTTTTTTTCCTGTGCAACTTCTTTTTCAAAATGCTGCACGAAGAAGACACTGGGAGATCCATTACAATGCGTGTTCCTGTGAGGTTGCACAGGTGGAAAGGTTTAGTTCTTTGGCCTCACAGAGCTTTTGCTGCTTTGATAATGGAAGAAACGCAGAAGGAGAAACGGTGAGATGTAAACCTGCTCCTCCTGTAGGGGATTTATCAGGAGCAGTTTCCCTAGTGGTGCTCCTGGGTGTAGCCTGCCAGCAGGACTGATAGCACAGGGCACTGGTGCGGAACTGGGATGGCCAGGAGCGGCAGCCAAACATCAGCATGACAAAACTGCATTCCTAGAAACCCGTGTGAGCTCAGCTGCAGGGGCAGGATACAACCCAAAACTTCCCTTAACATGCAGGAGCCCGCTGCCACCTGTGGAAGGGTGGATTTGTGATTAATTCCAACAGAAAACCACCAATTTTGTCAGGGATATTTTCATGGGATCTCTTTTAATGTGTATAACCTTGTACAGGGCCTTGCTCATCAGTGGAGGTGATTTACCATGGAATGGGTGTAGAATGGTGTTACACAAACTTGTTAGAAAGTTTGAGCTTGCCCTGATGTTACAAAGGTCTGCCAAAGGCAGGGAAAGATGTGGAAAGATGCAGGGAAAGAATGGAAAGATATTTTCAGTGTTATGCACATCCAGTGAAAAAGCCTCCATGAAACAGTCATTTTGTAAGGAAAAACTGCATTAGGATTTTACAATCATGAGGTAACATACAATTTAATAAAAGAAACAGTGTTTGACTTTGCTCACAATCACTGTTAGGTGATGTCATGCTACTGTGGGCTGAGGTGGAGTTCGATGGAGATCTGCAACAGAACTATCAAAGTGGTTTGACTTGGCAAAATCAAACCAATGAAACAAGAAATATTTAATCTGAGACGGCTTGTAAACTTTAGGCTCATGGTGTCTGTGTATTTGCATAAGGGATGTGCTTAACACACTCCCTCAGCTCTCTGGAGCTGGCAGTTGGAAGGAAGTCCTCCAGGTAACTTCCTGAAGTGACAGCCTGTGACAGGGGCCCAAAATCGTGTGTTCCTCATGCCAAAGCCCACTTTTCTGATTGAGACGTTCCTTCCCCACCAGTATTTTTCGTCCTGTGTACTTCCCGTACAGTCTTCTCATTGTTCAAACATCACTTTTGTTACTTTACCAAATCTCACTGTGAATTAAGAATATTACCTCTTTATTTCCAGTGGACATGAACGTTTGGTTGCTGATAAAATGGACTGTTGGTATTTCATCCCTTCCCATGAGCTCTCTATTTTTTCTTTTCTTTTCTTTTTTTTTTTTCCCTAATTGATTAAGCAAATCCAGCATTTCAATTTGTTCTTGAAGGTTAGATTTCCTCGGCCTCCCAGCATTCTTGCTGCTCTCTTTGTGTCCTTTCCAGTTGCTTTTGTATCTGCTTTTATTTTCTTACGTGGTACCTGAAAATGGGTAGAATATTCCAGCTGAGATTTCACTGAGTTCAGCAAGATAATTGTCAGGGGTGTCCTACGTAAAGCAGCTTTATTAAATATTTCTGTGATGTATTATCTTTATTGTGCTGACTCAAATTCAGTTTGTGGTCCATTATAAGCACTGTCTGCCCAGCCAGTTGCTCCCCTCCTCATCCATGCCCGTGTCTGGATCCTTGGCTATGAAAAAAACTCCTCTGAAAATGCCATCCCTGAAAACAAGGAGCGGAGAGGGCTTTTCAAATGCACTGTTCTCTTGACCTCCAAGTGTGTCAGCCTGCCAGTGGAAGAGGAATTGTGAGGTAATTGAGAGATAATGTTCATTTTCAGTATTGGATGAAAATTATAATATGTTTTGTCTTATTATTACTCAGAAAGTGTTAATGTCCTGAAAGTTGTGAGCTGGAAAGGGAGTGTTTGTTTGCAAATGGGAGAGAACACATGAGTCTTAGATTATCATTTTCTTGCTAAATGTTTCACTCTCTCATTAACAAGACAAGCAGAATAATTAGTTAATGGCCCTTTTTAAAAATAATAGAGTTGCTAGAGGTGAGATGAACCAAGATTAAATCTGAAAGGCGTTTGAAGAAAGAAGAAAACAACAACAGAAAAGTTCTGGTATCCTGGTTTGCTCCAAAAACATTGATGACATGAAGATACAATTGGTGGCTGTGAGGTGTCCTCTGGTGAGAAAGATAAAGGTGAAGAAAAAGGAAAGAAAGAAGGAAAACCCCAAATGAAAAGATGCTTTTTGGCTCTGTGCTAGTGCCCATTATTGCTCACAGAAAGGTGAAGAGGTGGCAGACCTGAGGAAGGAGTCTTTGCCAGCATGGAACACTATGTGTCTGAAATCATGGAAAACCTCTCCAGAGGTCAGACAGTGAAGAACAGGAGATCCCAAGGAGGGCAGCTGTGGTTTGTTGCTTTATTGCCAGAGCAGGTGTGTTTTGTGTGGAGAGATGAAGAGACCTGAGATGGAAGGAATAGGTGATCCACATTCCTGGAGTGTTGTCTATGATAGAAGCAAAGAGCCCTTAGCAAAGCCTGACCCGTGGTGGGAGCTTCTGGAAGGTGAAACCCTTTGGGATTTTTGAATGCTGTACCCATAGAAAGTCCTGGTTTTCCAACAGTTCCCTGCAGAGGCAGAGGACCCCTCCCTCCTGAGGTGACAGTGTGTGCAGGCTCGGCTCCACAAGGATCACTGCTTAGTTCTCCAAGCCCTGTCTGACACAGGGAATGTGCTGAGCTGGTCCCTACTCCAGGGCCCACATTAATTCTCTCTGTGTTCCGTGTTTCTTCACGCTCCTGTGACCCGGATGAATTTACCAGGGAGCTGACTGGTGTGCTCAGCTTTCCTGTGTACATTCCTTGCACTTCTGCCCATCTAATCCAGCTCCTTGCACTATGATGCAGTCCCTAATTATAAATTAAATCATACAACCTGCCTTCTCCAACTCGTCTCATTCAGAGTTTTCTTTTATCCTTGTTATTTGATGTTTGCTTCCATATTTTATTTATTGCATGTAATTCAGGTGCTGCGGTAAATACAGAATTACTAATTGTCATGGATTTTCGTTGTGCTTATCTCTATAGTGTCTCAATACTTTTTAACCACCACACATGTTCCTTCACAATATTGCAGAGGTTTTCCTCTCATTTCACTGACACAAAGCAGGGAAATTAATGGCAAAGCTTTCAAAGTTCTCCACTGTATCCGTGTGTTCCAGAGTGACAGTAAACTGATTCCCAACCAGCCCCAGTAACTTAATTGTGAATATCTTCTTCACCAGGTTGCAGAAGAGCTTTCAGAGGGGCTGCTGGTGCTGGTTATTCCCTCTTCATTTGGAGATTCCGAACACTGGGCTTGAGGAGTCTCTGTTGGCTGCCTTACACCAGGATTTTGAGGAAATTGTATCCCACTTCATCCATAAGGACATCAACCTCCAGCATAAAAATAATGACTCCCTTCCAGCCTTGGTGTCCCACTAGAAGGACTCTATAAAATCTGGTTTTTCTAATAGTAAGACATTCTATTCTAGCAATCAGCTTAATTGTACTCAGGCCTTTAGACATATATTTGGTGCCCACACAACCCTTGAGTTTAAAGACCTGTGTTCAAGCCATAATTTATGTATACAGACTCACCCTGTCCTCTCTTCCCTTTCTTTTGTTGGAGTTTGCTGAAATGAGGCTTCAGTCTTCCCTGCTGACAGATTCTCTGCTCTCAGAACCAGCTCAGGGAGCCTTTCTGTGACTATTCCAGCTCTCACGTGTCATTCTCGAAGAGAAGCTGCACCCAAAATTCTGTAAGAGAGCCGTAACATCTGGATGTGCCTTACCTGGTCCTCAGATCTCACCTGTCATCTTCAGTCCTGTGACTAAATAACACTTCTGAGTCCTCATCCTTCCCTGTGAACTGCGATGAATTCCCCGTTTACAAGAGGTTTGGCTGTCAGTCCCCGTGTGAACAGCCTTGTGATCTGCATTAATCTTATTACTGCATTCCACCAGTCCATTCCTCAGGATTCCTGTGCTGTTCCAGAACCTCATCCAGTTCTCCATTTAGGATATTCCACTCCTCTGCACTGATCCTTTTTGATTTTGTCAGTAGCTATCTGTGCTAACTCTTCTTCCAATTCCTTGTGCTTGTGTCACTTAAAGCCGATCGCAGCCCCAGATGTGAGAGCAGAAGCTTTCAAAGCGTTCAGTCTTTAGCCCAAAAGTTTCCCATTTCAGCACAATCCAGTGCTGGATTTTTAGTGATTTTTTTTTTTACCCAGAAAACTTTTCTTGCGCTGATCTTCCTATTTTCAAATTTAACTTGTATTTTCACACGTTGCACCAGACCAAACCCTTTACTGATTTTGGGGGCTGTGGGATCAACTGTGTCTTCCTTTACCCAGAAAAATCTGCTTCCTTATCAAAGAGAGACATCAGTTTTGTCTGGCATGATTGCCTGTGTTAAACCTCTTTTTTTTTTGCATTTTATCTCTTTTCTTTCCTCTATGTCTTTGCCCCCTCCAGAGGAAAAATTATTTCCATTTTGCATCTTGCTGAGGTCATGTTAATTAGCCTCTAGTTGTCTGGACTTACTTTCCAGGTATTTGTATTGATTTTTGGTATGTTTTTTTTTTCTCCTTTCTCCCCATAATAGGATGCAGATTTTTTACTATTTTTTTTACTTCTAGAAGTGGTAGAAAAAAAAAATCCACTTGTTTGCATCACAACTCAACTATAAGACTTCACATTTTGCTTGGGTTTTGCCTGTTGGTGGGGTTTTTTTTGGTTTGGCATTTTTGCATTTTTAAAGAAAGATGCTTCATCACGACTATGGATGCAGGAAAAAATGATGAATTGCAAAGCTCTTCAAAAAATAATGATAATGACAAGGTTCTTAAGCAACGATAGCTGGATCCAGGGCTCCGTTATCCTGTGGGACTGTTGATAAGTACCAGTGGCTGATCACTGACATGCAGGACTTCTGATTCTTGTGCTGCTTGTGCTTTATTTAAACCGAAAATGAAGTGAGCTGGGGACTCTGCACTCGTGCATGAGGTAGTCCTGAGCAAAACACACTCTAAGAATAGACAAAGTAAACAAACAATAGGAAGACAGTGAATCCAGAGGGTCAGGATTACGTAGGGAAGGCTCCAGAGCTCTCAGTGCCTTCATGAACCCATGGCACAGGAAAGCCGAGGTCAGTCACTGTGTTTCCTGCGGCTGGGAAAAGTAGTATTTTTAAATACTTTGTTTCATGAGCTAATTAATTCCACTCTTTTCTGACAGCTAAACCGAATAGGAATCTTTCTGAGCAGGTTTCACTCAGGTACCCAGTTCTATCTAGTTAAATGTTTGGATTTGGGGTGTTTTTTTCAGGGTTGTTTTTCCGGGGGGGGGGGGGGGTGCCAGATGTACTCAATATTTTTCCAAATATTTGAAAAATATGTCTTTTTTATGATTCTTCAGCACGTTTTACAGAGGAAGTTCTGACCAATGCCTTGGTTTCACTGAAAATTCATGTGCTGTGCCCAGACTTTAGGAAGCAGAGCTATTGCCGAGGTGTGACCACGGGCCCCTCTCAAGCCAGAGATAACTGATAGATAAAAATGACCTCGTTTCACAGTCCCACAGCTGAACTCTGAAAGGTCCAGCCAAGCTGGTCAGAATGTGTTTGAATGGTTTTTTTTTTTGTTTCTAAGTAAATGTCACTGAGGTACCAACTTTGTGACATTCAGAATCTGACTTTTGAGGTCGATGGGGTGGAGGCCTCGAGCAGAAAATCGGCCCCATCCCCACACACAGCCCCCCGTGCGAGTGTGGATTCCCCATGTGGGGTGATTAAAGAATTCAGATTGTTGAAATGCACGTTTATGGGTGGCTGCTGAAAGGCAGATAATTAGGATTTCTCCCTGACCCCTCCGTGAGCAAATGTTTCCAAGCGGCCCGGCGCCTTGTTTAGGTGGAATATTGGGATTGGTTTGGTTTAGTCGTTTTTCCACCAGTTATTTGTTCCTGCCTTTGTACAGCTGGAATGAAGGGACCGCTACTAAGTGTTCTCCCCATAGCATGAATATTTAATAGTTAGTGTGTTCTTTCTCTGTGTCGTGGGTGTGCCTATATAACACCAACAAAACATCTCAAAATCAGGTTCTGCATGAGATTCTCAAAGCACATCATGGGATTGAGTCACAGTGCTGAGTAAACTGCACCACTGTAGGATTACACCTAAAATTTGGATTTGCCACATGGTGGTATTTTATGGACCAGCATGGATTCAGCGAACTCCCCTTCAAGATTTTACTCCACTTTGATCCAGTTTCCCAGTACAGATGAATTGGTGTCCTTTAGAAATAAAAGAAAAAAATCTTTAGCCCCCTGAAAAGAAGATTCTCTTTGTTTCTCAGATGTGCAGATACTCATGTTCTCCAGCTCTGAGCTGCTATGAGTCTGCTGGGCGGATCCTGCAAAGTGCTGAGTCCATGGCTAACTTTAAGGGAGTATATCCTTAAAATCACCGGGACTGCTGATGTTTAAAATTACACAGAGACTTAAGTACTCTGATGGCCCCCGGCCAGTGGCTTTCACATCTTCTAGGACTGAGCCCCAAGGAGACACAGTGAACGGCTGCAGCTGAATTTCCTTTTCCCATCTGAAATGTAAGGTTTAAAGCCCAAATTCTGACAGCTGTTTAATTAAAGATACTCATTTTAACCGTGAGGAATGTGATACGCAGCGTTGCTACGCCTGGATTCTTTCTTTCTGCCTCTCCTGGCATCCCAGCTCACTCCTCTCCAGCGTTAGTGCAGGGCTTGCAGTTTTCAGTGCTGCTCCGTTCCTGCTTTATCCTCTTCCATCTTTTCCATCTGCTTTATTCTGTTTGGAAAATGGCAATGTAGAATGTGTTTGGTGTAACCTTAATCCTGACCAGCATCTGGGCTCCGTTTAAAAAAAAAAAAAAAAAAAACTAAAATGCA
>JAYRBT010000064.1:5635443-5660892 GCA_036023395.1 Myiotriccus ornatus
GGGGGTCCCGCACCCCTCGGCGGGGTCCGGCGGGGCGGGGAGGGCGGCGAGGGTCCGGCGGGGCCGCGGTGACCGCGGGGCGGGCGGAGGGGCCGCGGGGCCGGGGCGGGAGCGCCGGCGGGGAGCTGGGCGATGGGAGCAGCGAGTGCGGATCGCTTGGGTTTGGGATTTGAATTATGGAGGTAAAATCCTTCTGTCAAAGCCAGGAGACAGTTGGTCTTAGGTTGACATCCCATCTGTGATCTGATTGGCTCCCCATCCCCTGCTCTTGGCCATTTATAATTGCCTCTGATGTAATGGTACAACCATCCTGATGAGCTCATAAACTTCCACACTCGCCTCCTCCGCCAGCCCCGGGACGGGGCAGCCCCGCGCCCCATCCCCGCATCCCCCCCGCCGTGACCTTGAGCCCCGCATCCCTCTGCCCCCGCTGCTTCGTGCCCCGGACGAAACGGGAGGCGGTGGCACTTTGTTTGTACCTTGGGTTTATTTTCCTTGTGATGTTGGGTTCAGCCTGGAATAGAGTCTGTGTTGTCGGAACGGTGGCAGGGCTGCTCCGCACAATGGGCTTGCTGTTTATTTTGGTTATGTGACTTTCCCTCTCGGTATAAATGATTTCTTTGATGGATCTGAGGGATGCGTTTGTTCCTGCCTGGTTCTGGCCCTTTTCAAAGCTGGGGCTGTTTGGGTTCTCTATCAGAGGGGAGAAGGTGGGGGGGTTCTGGGCTGTGTTACAACCTAAAGAAGGAAAAAACCCCAAACAATGAGAACCAAACTTGTGGCCGAAGCACTGAAAAAGGTCAGTGACCAAGGATTGCCGATTTATGTCCAGCAGGGCTTTGATGCAGGACACGAGGCTCCAGCTGTGTGTCTTAGGGCACGTTTAACTTACTTTGAGTAAGCACTGATGTGTCTCTTTCCTCCCATAAATAAAGGCGCTTACAGACGCTCAGGTGCTGGTTGTGGTCAGGCTCAGTAGTGTCACAACTCTTTGCTTTTCACAGGAGTGAAACTAAGAAAAAGAAGCCTGAGAATTATATTTATCATTGTATGTGTAGGATTCCCTGATCGCCAGAAAAAAGAGGAGAAAGCAGTACAGTGTATCCATCAGACATTTTAGATACAGGGAGAAGAGGTGGCCGTATCTGTATCTGGAAACCTTGATGAAAACCAGGTTCCTTTCCGTGTTCAGATGAGCATCTCCAAGGCCTTGTCGTGGCCTCGCGTGGGACCGAAACTTCCCTTTTCATTCTGTGTACTTTGCTCCAACTTCAGGCCAGCGTCGGAGACATTTGATACCATGTGGGGTGACATGCAGAGTTTCCCTTCTTGCTCAGAACTTCTTCTCTTGTGCTGATCTGAAAACGGCTTAATTTTTGTTCTTTGATTACCAAAGGCACCGTCCGCTGCAGCGTCTCGAATTACTGGGTTGGCTTTTCTGTCAGGTTGGAATTCTGCTCTCCAAGAGGGCAAACCTCTCTGCTGGGGCCATCAAACCATCCAGTGGTGACTGGTAGTGAGTGTTCCAGTGTATCCTCAGGGGAGATTTCAGCTCCTTGGGAGCACGGTCACATATTCCTGCCATGCATTTGGACAAATGTCATAGTTGCAGGTACGAAGTACTCCTGAGGTGCTTCGTATATCCTGAAAAATCTCAGCGTGGATAAAACGTGGGTTAAAATGCTGGTTGAACTTTTCAAGCAGGTGTTTTCCTACAGTTCAGTTCTGTCAGTGTTCTGGTACAAATTTTGAAAAGGAGCTTTTTTTTGTCTCGGAAAATGAATTTCAGTTGATTCCACGAGCTGCTGATACGTTGTGAATTAATAATATCTGATTAAGTAGCCCTATAAAATGGAATTATTAATGAATAGTTGTTCTGAGAATTAGTTGAACTTGAGGAGGTACAAACAGTGCATGTGATAAGTGAACCAACAACTCCCCTGTCCCAAAAACCAAATGACTTTCCCCCCAACCCTTTTTGTACCAAGGATTATTGGGCTCAAACTGACAAATTTTTTATTTTTTTTCCTGCTGGAAAAAGAACTTATCTAATGAAAAAAGCTTCCACGTGTCATCTGTGCTGCCCACAAGAAATTGTTGCTTAATAATAATGATACTTCAGCCCTAAATTACAGCATCCTTTGGCTGTGTACTCCTAAATTCCATGGGTTGGGAGAATTTAAAGCTTTGTGTCTTCTCTTTGTCTTGCACAGCGACGAGCAGAGCGGGGCCTTCCCACCCAGCTTCTGAGAAACTCTGGGAGAGCAGGAGCAGAGGGTGACTCACCTGGCAGTAACCCCCCAGAGAACATCTCCTGGTGCAGGCTGGGAGAAGAGGATGTGGGAAGAGCACGGGATTCCTCCACCCGGGAATCCTCGGGGTTGTTTGGGCCTGAGAAGCAGGACGGTGCCTTGAATTCCTGATGCTCCTCAGGAATCCTCAGTGATGCCATAAGGAGGGTTTCATCACTTGGCTCGTCAGGAAAGGCAAAGTAATTTCTGGCGTGAAAGTTGTTTGGGTGGAATGTTCCCCTGTAGTAAAATGAGTGTAGTCACACCAGGTGGACTCTGGTGATGAGTAACCCTGATGGAACTTCACTCACAGCCTGTCCCGGGGAGCTGGTGCTGAGTGGGAGCCCAGTGAAGACAAGGATGCTCCACGTTTTTTGGGGACTGAGAGAGGACTTGGCATTTTTTCCAGATGACTTTTCTAGCTGGGAAACACGGAGTAGGATCAAGAGATCCAGGATGGCTGTGTGGGATGAGAAATCCGTGGTTTGCCGTGGGAATGACTCGTAAGAAACCAGGCCAGGGATCCTAGTTTTCAATTTTTCCAGCTCTCCCATGGATTTGTTTCCACCCCCTTCCCCTCAGAGCGTGTGGCAGCCCTTAATAATACTCTGTTTCTCCCCAGTGTCCTGGGATTTAAAGGAAATTGCTTGAGAGAAAGGATTTCCCTGCCTTAAATAGATGGGCATTTCTTGTGGCACGTGCTTTGGCTACAACAAAGTGTCTCCTGTAATGGGAGCAGCCTTTGGATCACATTAAACATTGACATCTTGGATAACCTCCCCATAGGTGCCTTGACATCTCTGGGCCTCTGTTTTAACTTCAGTGAAAGCAGTTTAAAAATCATATGTTAATAAAAAAAAAAATAATAAAA
The DNA here is from genome assembly GCA_036023395.1 of Myiotriccus ornatus. Lineage (NCBI taxonomy): Eukaryota > Metazoa > Chordata > Aves > Passeriformes > Tyrannidae > Myiotriccus > Myiotriccus ornatus. Next base: position 5,638,606 of record JAYRBT010000064.1, read on the forward strand.
AAAAAGCTTTTGGGCCTGTTGCCATACAATAGCTCTTTTTTGTTGACTTAGATTTCAACTTTAGTAGCAAGTGAGGCATGAAAAATGTTGTTGGAAATATGGTTTTTAAACTAAATTGGCACCAAATGGCTCTGTGCTGCCAATGAGCTGTGATGTCTTGGAATGGGAAACTGGGACCTGGCTCCTGTTGGCTCGTGCGGGTTTTTTCCTTGCTTTGCATTGTAAAGTCAGGAGCCCTCGAGTTGTGTGCTGTGCACTGGAGCTTTCCAACAAAGAGGAGTGTGGTGCATCTTCTTTTCTCTGAATGAGTGATTTTTAGGGCTTGGCTGTTTTAGAAGAAGCAGGAAAATCGTGCTAGTTTGATTTTTTTTGTCGTTGCTAAGATCTTGTTAATTCTGGTGTGGGCAGTGGAGATCTCGCTGCTTTGTCTTTTTAAACAGTCCGAAATAAACTAAGAGTTTAAGATTCTCTTAAAATCTCTTGTTTCCTGCAGTATCATCTCCTTGATGCCCAGTTTTGAGGTTTCCAGTGTTTTCAGGCAGGAAGTGTGTAGGATACAGGACAATAAACCTCAATCCTGACTCTCAGCTGGAGCTTTTATTTTTTCCTGCCCTTATCACCCCCTGCTTTACTGGGAAACCTGGGACAAACCACCTGATTGTTGTGGTGAAATGGGGTTAGCAGGGCTTGCCTACTACCTTTTATGAAGTTTAATTGAATTGCTCTGTGAATCCTTATTTATTTTCTGGGTTAGGGGAGGGTTTCTATCTTTGGTGTCTCTCTTGTAATCATGATGTTGGTTGCAAGACAGAAATGTGTTTTCTGGAAGGTTTTATGGTTGACTTTCAGGCCCCCTTTTTTTTTGTTTTTTTTTTGCTAGATTGCTTAGCAGTTTCCTAAAACTGTCCAGTTTAATTCCTTTTACCTGCTACAACTTCTGTTTCCTGTCTCTGAAAACAGGAAAACTTCCTGTTTTCCTTCAACAAGCTGGCCCAGCTTCTTCCCTGTTCTTAAATAATATTAGAAACTGGGGTTGGGGGAGGCATGAGAATCAAATGTGCTGTTATAAAGCTGTGTCTTGCTGTTCTCATCAGCTTCCTGTGTCCATAATACTTTGGGTTTTTTTCTGTTGACTTATTTGAGAACTCTGGTCAATGAGTACTGTGTTACAGAAGTGAGACCCTGTTTCATGAAGACTGTCTTAAAAAAAAACCTAGCAGCTTTTCAGAGAGAAAATAATGTCTAAAATTAGGCTAAATAGTGCAGCTGCTGGTTTTATCTGTTACCTGATACATGACTTTTCCACCATTTTTCTCTCCCTACTCTTCTCAAAGGAACACCACCAGTCAGAAATCCTGTTTTTTCCCCTCTTGCATCTGTGCTCTCGGTAATTAAAATATTAGAGGAGAAAAGATGGCCTTTCCAGTTTCTACTCGGCGTATTTGAAATTCTTTGTCGAGTCAGTTTGGTTTCCTTTTTTTCTTGTTGAATTGCAACTACTGTGTGATGGATTGCTCTGGGGAAAAGCTCATCAGTGTGCCATTGCCCAGTTCCTGCCAGGAATGTTGGAAACTCTCAAGGAGCAGAGGCAGCAAAGCAAAAAATGAAGGCAGCAAAGTGATGGAGGGAGGATGGAAAAGATAAACTTGTCAGTATTTAGCGTTGCTCTGATGGCCACTGGCTTTTCTTTCTGGAAGAGTCCTTAAACCATCAGCAGGGACGGAAAAATGATATTTCCCCTTTTGTTCTGGTGGAAAAGAAAGGAAGGATAGCTTTTTGCTGGGAAAATAAGTTTTTGGGAAGTCCTGCAAAAGTTTTTTTTTTTTGTTGTGTCATGTGCTGATTTGAGAAAGTTCAGGCTTTAATTTATCCGGGGGTTATGAATGTGCAGTGGGAAAACTGTAGTGGATGTCTGCTAGCCAGAGCCATAAATCTCCAGCTGGAAGTGAATGACAGGTGGGATTGGAGGAAAAAAACTGTTTTCTTTGGCACTCTGGACCAGAACTGCTGTGTCTGGGTCCCTCCTGCCTGCTCTGGGGTGACACCAGAGGAGCTGCTGCCTTTTGTTTTTTTCCCTTCAGTGGCTGGAAAACAGGGAAGCTCCTCAGCTGGAGAGAGGCTGGATGTGCTTTCTGGGAGCTCAGGAGGACCATGCTGTGTTCCTAAACCGATTCCAGTAAAATTCCCATCCTAAATCTAATGTCATCTCTGCTGCTTGTGGTTGTTCAGGCTGAGGTTCTGCAGGAGCTGGTTTTCTGGCAGCCTTTTGTTTCTCCCTTGTGCTCAGAGGAGAAATGTGGGGTCTGAAGTTCTCACAGCGACTGTTCCTCAGTGGGAGCGGCTGAGATGCTCCCGTGGAACGTGCCAAGGTGAGGCACCAGGGCTGGCACAGGGTGGACAGTGGGATATGGGTCTTCTGAGGCTCATCCCGTGCTTTGAGACCAGTTTTCCTCCCTGGTTTTAGCTGAGTAGACCCTTTCCCTGGAGTTCTGTGCTTAAAGCAGCGCCCAGGCCTGGAACAGGAGGAGCTGCTTCTCTCAGGACTCAGCTCCTGTACGTATTTTACCAGTTCCACATCTTAATCAGATGATAATGTATATTAACATATGGATGAGGGAGGGGTTCCCAGTTCTTACTCCTCCATGCACCTGCACTCCCAGTGTTGTAACTCAGCAGTTCAGTCCTGCAGCTTGAGCATTTTTGAGTTGTTTTTTTTTCCCCAAGAGTATTTCCACGTTTGCCACAGTGACTTTCTGGAGTATTTCTGAGTTTAAGTGACAGCTCAGTAAGTATTTACACAACGTGGGCATGAGTTTTCTCTAGTGACGTGTAAAGGATTGCTGCATAATGACAGGTAAACTTCATAAAAAACTGCTTCAGAATTTTTCAGCCAATATTTTTTTTGCTTTCTGTGTTCAGAGTGAAAGGATAACTGTTGCTGGAATCTAATTTCTGATCGTGTTCTTTTATTATTTTTTCTGGGAGAAAAAAGGGGCAAAAGTGGATGGGAGTAAATAAGGAAGGGGCTTGGTTCATTCTGTAGGTGTGGTAAAGAAATTTATTTATGGGAGGGTGAGGGAGTGGAGATTAAGAGTGTGTGTATTAATTCCTATGAAATTCCCGTGAAAAATCAGTTTGTGTAAATAACTCTGAAAAAGCTGCTGCTCCATTACAGTTATTGGCATTTCATGCAATAACCAGCATGTCATTATTTCCTTAAGTCAGCTTTAGTAATTGAAACTCTTTCAAGGACAAATTCAATTGCTGTTAACTTTTTATCCCACCCCGCCCCCCTTTTTTTAACTTCTTCTTTCTCCTGGATAATTAACATTGGTTCAAGAAGCTCCAGTACAGACTTGGGGAGTAGTTTTTGGAGAATCTGTTGGGAACCCTGATGCAGTCGATGTCTCCTCTGTGTGAAGCAGAACCTGCTGCTTGCCCTGTGTTTTGTAGGTGCACTTGGCTCTGTGGTGAACCAGAGGGGGCCAAAGATGACTTTTTTTTGGTGGGATGTGATGGGTGACACCCTGGATGGGACTGGGAGGAGGGAGGGTTTTGGTGGTCACCAGTGTCAGACCGTGGCCGAAGGTAGCAGTGACTTTGCATCCTGAGAGATGGAAAGAGAGACTCTTCTGTCAGAGAGAAATTCTTGAAGTTTGGAGGACTCTGGAATTTCCCCCCGGGGGAGGATGAATGGGTTGAACAAGAACTTTCCCCCCTCCGCTCACTTGTGAAATTTCATTCAGGTCTGACTGAGAGAAACCCTGAAAATCACTGTTTCCCTTCTGATGTCAGCACGTTCTGGCACCCTGCCTGTGAATAACCAGCAAGAATGTTTGAGAAGCTGGGTCCAGGCCACAGCTCCAGCTGCACCTCCAGACGTGGTGGGGGTCCTGCTCTGCCCTGCCCCAGCTGGGACTGAGCTTTGGGAAGCGCTCAGGCCGGGGCACAGCACGGTCAGCAGGTTTGCACCTTCCCACCCTGTGAGTGCCCACAGCAGTGGTTGCAACAGTGTGAGCAGGGTTTGGGCAGCACAAGGCACGGGAGAGGGGAGGGTACCTGCTCTGAAAATGGCCATTCTGGTTTGGGTTTCAGTGCTGATTTAGATCTCTTTGGTGAGGAGGATGTGCAGTGTGGTCTGTGCTGCCTGACACATCTTACTTACCGTTTGTTCCTTGCCGGTGCTGTCTTTGTGGGTGATGATATTTTCCTTGGATGTGAATTGGAAAGGTCACCAAGCCCCCTGTCCTGCTCCAGGGCAGGATCAGCTACACCTGAGCACAGGCCAGGCAGCCACCAATGTGATGGAGCTGCCTCCCTGTCTCAGTGCTTTGCTGGATATGAGGGAAATATTCCAGCTCAAATCACCTTAATTGTGTGTCTCTTGTTGTCCTTGGCTCTCTAGGTATGGAGAGCAGAGGCAAAAGTGTGGAGTAACCTGCTTTCAAACGTGTGGCTTTCTGCCTGGCCCCTATTTCCATGAGATAAACTCACTAGTTAGGTTGCAAAATGTCTCCTGTGCTTCCAGGTTACTGTGCTAGGTGGGAATTGCGTCGGAGGGATTGGACTGTCCTGCTTTGCCACCTGAACTCTGTCAGGGTCCCGGGGCTGACCGGGCTTGCTCTGGTCTCTGTGTGGGCTCCTTCCTGTTGGCTTGTTTGGAGTTTTGTACTTCATAACAGTCTGATGATGGATTTAAAGTCCAAATGACTGTAGGACTATGCACCCTGTGCGAGTTTAGGAGGAGAGTCTGGTATTCATTAACTCTGTGTAAATAATTAAACCAGTGCCAGGCTAGAGGTGGTCTCCGCTCAGCCGTGTTCCTGGTGCAAGGGTTTGAACAAAAGTTCTTATCTCTGTGCAGAAGATCCTTTGAAGCAGTGGAAGTGCTGGAATTAGTTACAACTTGGGGTTTTTCTTTCTTTTAAATTAGAGTATCTCTGACTTTCCAGCTTGCATGGCTAATCAAGGAAAAGATGTCCCATTCAAGGCCAGTTTACCAAGTGTGATCATGTGTTCCAGAACCTGCTTTTTTTTTTTTAAAATGTGCTGTGACTGCACGTGTTGTGTCGGTGTTCTGAGAAGTCCTGGAGTCCTGCCCCTCAGACTGTGTGGGTAGGGGGTTATTTTTTATTATAAAACCCCCTGAACTCATTACCTTACTGTTCCGTGGGTCATTTGTGGTGATTCCAGTGCTTCGGATCCCCTGGGAAGGATTCAGGGCAGCTGCTGCGTGCAGCAGAGTTGAACATTAATTTTCTTCTTTGAATTCTATGTGGACAGTTGAACGGTGTTGTGATAGGAAGCATTTAAGTATCAGAGTATCTCCTAGTCTTTCAGGCTCTCATGATAGACCAGCAAGGCTCGTACGAGCAGTTCTCCATGTCCCTGAAGCCTTTCCTGTGGGTGGGCACGTGGGAAACCTTCGGAGAGGTGCTCAAAGCCATAGCTCAGAATCCAGGTTAATGCTCTCACTGCTGGATCAGACTTTCTCTCTGGCCATGTGCACCTAGAAGAGTTTTCGTAGGAGAGGGAGACTCCAAACCTCCCCCCATGGAAAGAAGTTCTTCCTTCTGTTGAGGAATTAAGGTTTTAGTTTATGGCCATTGCTCCTTGTCCAGTCTTTGGGCACCGCTGCACAGAGTCTGGCACCATCCTCTTGACAGTTTCCTTTGGCTCAAGGAAAAAGCATCTCCCTGGGAATGTGGTTTCTAGCAGCCTGTGGGGAGAATGTGTCTCCCCTGGAATAGGGCACATTAATGGGGAAGGGACTTCCAGGGGGCTGGTCCTGGATGAGGGTTTGTGGTAGAATTGGTATAAACCCCCCTCTTGTTCATCTCTTGCTCTGGAGGAGAAGCAAAACACCTGGCTGTCTGCTGCCTGCTCTTGGGTGTGCAAAAGGCAGAGTGATCCTATCCCAAATTATCCTGTCTGCCTGTACTTGAAAGATCTTCCTAAGCCCCTTCCCTGTCCTTCCTGCTCGGTTCACGGGGCATGACGGCGTTGCAGAAGCTGGTTTCCACGTTAATTGTGATTGATTAGCTTGCAATCTAGGACAAGATTTCCTTTGAAAAGCTATATGCTGATTTGGTGTCAGGAATTAAAATCAGATGAAGTGATTAGTGTTCTGTGAGACATCCCAGAGCAATCCAGTGCTCCTCAGCTCTCAGCTGTGTTTCGGCCCTTAACCCTTCCATCCCTTTTCCTCCTTGGAGCTCGATGCTAAATCTGCTCGGGTGAATAACTCAGTAGGTGTGTTGTACCAGGAGACCAAGGTATAATTTGCTGCTGAGCTTCAGAGTGCAGCTTTACTGGCTTTAATGATGAATGCAGAGCGTGTTGGAAGTGCACTGTGTCAAGGCCACAGCGATGCTCATACGGACTGGGGAGCAGGAATTAAGGTGAGCTTTAAATCTGATCACTCTGTAAATGGCAATAAACTGTTCAGAGTTGTCATTGCTGTCAAGGTACAGTCATGTCTCATCTTCCTTTTCTCCTATGAGTTGTCTTACGGTTTCTTGTTATACCTGTTCCTGAAACCAGTGAAGGCTTTGCAGCGTTGGCTGTTCCTCCTCCCCCCATGGCATTGGCACAGTTGGGAATTCTTGTATCTTCCTCCCCAGCTGCCAGCACACACTCCTCGTAACTCGCTCGGCAACTCCCCACGTTGTTCATTTTGCCTGGAAAGAAAGCTGGGTTTCTCCGGATGTGGGTGAATTGAAAGCCCAAGGACAGAGGCGAATGTGGGGCAGCAGAACCAGGCTTCAAAAATCACTCTAACCAAGGCCGGGTTGGCTTTTTTTTTTTTTTTTTTTTTTTTTTTTTTAATTATTAGCATTTTTAAATAACAACGACCTTGTGTCACTTGGGATCCGCGCTGGACTTGCCAAGAGTAAGGAACCTGAATCACGGCAGCGTTGGCTCGGTGAAGGCTCCAGGAGTTTCTTCCCTGCTGTCTGGGAGCTTGGCTGCAGCTCCAAATTTCTTGCCTACGTTTCTTCCATCTCCCCCAGCCTCCTCTTCCCAACACGGGCACGACAGCAGCTCTGCTCGCTGGATGCAAATAGATCTTTTGGGTATAAATACTGGAGACTGGTTGTGGTTTGCTATAAAGTTACCAAGCTCATCCCTGGTAAATGCAGATGGTAACTTGTCATTACTGCTATTTTAAATATTTTTGGTTCGGTGGAACCCAAGTGGGGGCTCGGAAGTTGAATTTTAAGGCTAAAATAAGGGAAGGCTCAATAAAACCCGCAAAAATAGCACCCAAATTTGTCAGCTGCTGTAATGACAAGGGAAATAAAGTAACTTTTCTGTTTCCTATTAGCAAAACAAAGCTTTGTTACCTTGTTTTGTGTTGGATATAAAACACAGAGGGGCAAGGAGGGCTGGGAGGGGGGTTGGGATTTAGTGAGGTGCTTCCTAATGAGGTGACACTGGGGCTGGTGCCAGTGCAGTACCTGGCCTGTGGTGACAGTCACCTGGTGCCCTGTAACCCGAGGGTGTTTGAGATACTCTTGAGGTAATCAGTGGATGCTTATCCCATCCTCCTGGCTGGAATGAGGCTGTGCCTTTGGCCACTTAGAGCTGCCTGACCCACATAACCCCATCCCAGAGCAGAGGTGGTGCCCGACACGGAGCTGGGAGTTTGACTTCTGGGTGATGAGCGTGATGGAGCCACACAGGGTTTGTGTTCACTTAAACTGGGATTGCCTGTCTCTTCCACAGCGTCATCTCAAACCTCAGGCTTCTTGGATCATTTTGGTCCTTCATAACACACACTTTTAGATAAATTCAGGTATTCTGCAGGAGCAGGGGGGAGCCTGTGTAATGCTGAGACGTGGCTTGGAGCAGCTACAGGCCCTGACACGCAGCTCCTGGTGGAGCAGCAGCTGCTGTGGAGAAGGTGGAACTCTGCAAACTGGGATGAGGCACTTCTGACAGCTGTACCTCTGTCACACAGTGCTGTGTGTGGAAGGAGAGTTAGGATCATGGAGCCCTGACCTGATCCTGAGAGGCTCCTTGGGTTAAGCTCGCACCAAAACCCAGCGTGGGAAGAGGTCATGGGAGTTTGTCTGTCCAGTTGAGTCTGTTCAGCCTCCGTTTATTCTGGTGTAAAATGAGACAGATTTGCAATGTGATGAGATATTCAAATACAGTTGGAGCTTTCAGACAGACACAAGTGGGTAGAAACCTGTGCTGCTGCATTTTATGGCTGAAGAGCTAGAAAGAATTTTTTTAGAAGGCTGGGAGACTGTGCTGGAGGTGTCTTATCAACTCTGGAGCATGCACCAGCACCCATCAGATTTCTGTGCAGAGAGGGTTTTTAATGAATTGATAAAACCAGGTTTATTTCAGCAAGTAAACTCTAGTGAACTTCTTGCACTGGCTCTTCCTTCAGACCTAAAGTTTTGGAAAACATCCACTGTGTTCAGTAGCAAAAGACATCTGTCCATAAGATCAGCACTGCTTGTTTTAAAAGGAAATGGGGGGTTCTGGGGAATTAGCTGGGTGATTGAAGTTTGCCACAGGTTGCTGTGTCTGATGGTATTTATGGGCCACCTGGAGCCCTTTCAGGTTTTCAGTAGTGCTTGGAGCACTAATACTATCTAATACTGAGATATTTAGTGACTCTCTGGTGATCTGGAACAGCTGCTTTTGTACTGATCGGACTGAGATCACTTCAGAAGGGGTGACACTCAGTGTAATTCTGCTCTTCCCCCATAGCCCTTCCTCCACTTGCTTTTTTTTCTGGCTTGCTCTTGGCCCAGCCCCATTTCTGTGGTACAGCATGAGCCTGCTCCGCTCCTTGCGGCGTGGAAGTCGGCCTGGAACGAAAACGCTGCAGTGAGACACTTGAACGTCGTTTTGTTGACTTGCCTCCAGTTCATTAGAGCAGACGTAGGAGGTTGGCTAAACTTAAAGCCTGATTTGATATTCAGGAAGGAAGTTTCTTTCCATCTTGAAAGGAGCAGCACCTCATTACAACTGTCACATGTTCCTTGGGATCATCTCCCATGGAGCTGAGGCGCAGTTTTCTTTACATCTTGGTGTTGCTCAGATTTTGGGAGGAGTGAGCAATGACACTTGGGGTAAGTTGGTTGAATAATGTGCTTCTTAAAGTGAGTTGAAGTCTGAGAGTGAGGGGTAGCTTGTTAACATAATTTCCTTCTATCCAAATAATTAGGTTTCGTCCTTAAATGTAAGTTGAAATTATTGGAGAAATTACATAGGAATCATATAGAGATCACACTGTCTGAAAACCAAACTGCATCACCTGACCCTGACTGGCTGGAAAATGCCTGAAAATTTCACTGGTCTGCAGATACTGTAAAAGAATTGCAATCCTTTGTTAATTTTGGCTGTAGTTAAGTCAGTAAATGGTGTTTGTCAGAGCCTCCTGCTGTGGTAAAAGAACCATGTAAATGGTTCTCAGCTCCTGCTCCCACATCAGGGTCTGATAAAGAATGAACTGATGGCCCAGCCAAGTTACCCAGGCTGGCCTGTCAGGGACAGGCTCAGGCTTTGGGCTGTTCTCTAACCCAGAGCCCCTGCAAAGGCCTTACACTGTGGTATTTTGGAACAACGTGGATGTTCAGTCACAGAATCAAAGAATGGGTCAGGTTTCAAGGGACCACAGTGGGTCAGCTGGTCCCACCTCCCTGCTCAGGCAGGGTCATCCCAGAGCACAGGATTGTGTCCAGACGGCTCTGGAATATCTCCAGTGAGGGAGACTCCTCACCCTCTCTGGGCAGCCTGTTCAGTGCTTGGTCACTGCACAGGAAAGAACTTTCTCCTGTTCAGGTGGAACTTCCTGGGCATCGTTTTCTGCCCGGGGCAGATGGGCAGAATGATGGGCATCGTTTTTGTTGCCTCTTGTCCCATGGCTCGCCACCCCCGAGCAGAGCCTGGTCCATCCTCTGCCCCCTCCCCTCAGGTATTTACAGACACACCATATCATTGTGGTGCTGGCAAGAGAAAGATGGAGGGAAAGGGAATGAATCCTCTGGTTGTTGCTTGATTTTCAGGAATAGGGGGATCCCTTGTGCTGTTTCTGCAGGGATGTGCACCAGGCCTGCAGATTGGAGAGGTGTCCATGAGGAGCTGTCCTGTTGCTTGTGCATCCCAGGAGGAGGAGGAGGAGGGTGCTGTGAGAGGGCAAGGTTTGCATAAACACAGAGCAGAGTTTCCCCCTCTCCCAGGTCAGCCCATCTCAGTGTTTACAGCATAAATCTTGCTTCAGGTCCTTTTGCACGACAGCTTTTCACAAAAAGTCCAGAGAAATGTCCTGTTCTGCCTCTGAGTAGATCCTGAAGATTGCAGAAAACCATTTGTGTGTCATCTTTAGATATGATAGTGGTTGAAATATTATATCAAGGGTCCTGAGAGACACCTGAATAATGTGGTGTGATAACCAACGTGGCCACGTGTCAGAGAGAACAACTGACTGAGGAAAGGAACTGAAATGCAGAGCCTCAGTAAGCTGGACTTGTAGAATTTGTTAAGGCTGGTTTAAAGTCAGGCTAGGAAGGAAAGATGAGATCAGTGAATGCACTTGGTTTAAAACACAGGCAGGCTTGGCACCTTCCCACCATTCAGCCCTTAATAAAATAAAAAAATAAGATAACTCTGCTTGTACTTGGGCACAAACACTGTGCTCCTGGAGGGTTATTTCCAGTGAGGGCTTGAGGGGTGACTCATTTCACTTCCCCACCACATCACCTTCGGATAGCCTTCTTTCAGGGATAAAATGTTCCATAATGATACATCCTGTAAGCAAAACTCCAGCCAGTTTTAATCAATTACAAGAATATTAGTAAGAGCCGTGCCTGGGAAAGTCCTCCGAGATGTGTGGACTGGGCTCTTGCTGAGAAATGTTAATGGGTAATTACTGGATTGTGTTTAGCGGGGAAGATACAGGTCACAGGATGGCTGCTGGGAGAGACTCATCCTTTTTCCAGTGATACAGCTTAGCATCTGGATTTACAGCAGATCTCCCCAAAGTGGTGTAGTAAATGATCGAGGGAAGGATGAACATTGTGAACTGGGCAGATTTTAAGTTTGCAGGAGCTCCAGATAGAAGCAGGTGCCTGAAGTAATTTAGAAAACGTCCTGTTTTCCTTCTGTGTTGGTGTCGTGAGCTTATTGTGAGGTCTGGGTGTTAGGAGGAGTTTAGAGGAATAGAAAGTATCTTTGGTCAAACTCTGACCTACTGGGAAAAGTCAGAAGAAAAACCAGGCTCCTTCCAGTTGCAGAACTGAAACTGTCGAGGAGAGGTCAGTTATTTTGGCAACCAGTTCTTTAATCTGCATTGACCACTGATAATGAGATGATGACAGTATATCACCTGCTGGTTGTGCATCAAAATCTAAGTTAGATTCTGGGATTTGTGGGGGCGAGGAGGGGGGTTTTATTTTTCTGTAGCTCACGTAAAAGTGTATTTGTCCTGCAAGTTTCTGAGGGATGAGTGTTTGTAACGCTGTGCTGTGTTCCAAAAGTCAGGCTTTGGTGCTCCCAAGGTCATGGGTGTGAGTCGGAGCATCCCATCCTGCTTCCTGAACGGAGTGCCGTTCCCAAAGTGATGGTGCTGCCCTGCAGGGAGGGCGAGGAGGGTCACTGGTGGGTGCTGAGCAGGGCCAGCATGGGCTCAGTGTGCTGTCCTGCTGGTGCTGAGGGACCGAGGGAAGTTAATGGATTTTTCAAGTTTAAAAAGGGGAGGGGGGAAATCAGAAAAGGAACTGTGCACTTCTGTGTTGATGTTCTCGGGAAAACATACTTGTCGTTTAAACTGTCTGGTGAGATGGTGGATGCACCTCAGTGCAGTGTTTACCACGAGGTTTTCAAGGTGTTTTCTTTCGGGAGCGTCTTCATCTACTACAGGAGGATCTTTCTTTTCACTTTAACCTCCCCTCAGCCTCTTGTGTCTCTCTTGAAAAGCAGATCACCATGGGAAGAGGGGCAATGGAGCGTGACCCGGCACACTGGCCCTTCAGAAGGCTATAAAAGGCAGCGAGTTCAGGCTGGGGTGTTGACCTTAGCACAGCCAGTTGCACCTTAAATAGATCAGATGAAAGTGCCCCTCACTGGAAGATGAACCATGTTTGCTCCCAAATGGGGACGGTTGTTTGTGCTCGTTTCTCTGGTTATGGAGGAGTTGGAGTCACTTGTGTGTGGAGTTTCGGAAGAGACAGGTGGGTGTGAAAGTGTCTCAAGTGCAAACATGAGAGTGACCAGCTCAAAGTAGGGTTTGCTGAAGCCTCTTGTGTTGCTTGTTGAATGTTGTTGTGTCCCACCTCTCTGTTAGTGGTGTGTGTTGGCAGAAGGGAAGTAACTGCTGGTGCCAGCTGGTGGAATTGCCACAGCCTGGTTGATTTTGGTGGATCTCCAAGGCTTTGTGCCAGCTTTGGGCAGCACTTCCCCTGCGTTCCATGCTAGTTTTGAGAGCTGTGCTTCGTGAGCAGGTGCCATCGCACTTAGCGTAGCTGTGGAGTACGTGGAAAATGGGGTTTGTCTTGCTCAATGCACTGGTACCTTGACGCTGCAGGCAGTGTAACTCTCACAGTGCCCCTTGGGCATGAAAATATGGCAGAGTTTTAGTTGAGGGGGAGGGTTTAGAGGTGGGAGATTCAATCTCCTGTCCCTGGAAGCAGTGTGGATGCAGTGTTGGAGGTTAAGACCTCCAAGACCTGACCCAGTGCTGGTGGGTCATGGCAACCTGAGCTCTTGGTAACTCCAGAGGATGCAGAACATACTAGAAGTGGCAAAGGTCGGTGCAGCCTCTTGGCTTTGATTAGGGATAGTTTTTAGAGATACTAATGCTGGGTTGACAAAGCCTTGTGATCAAGACAAAATATTCTTTCCCGAGTGGTTATCTGTTTCCCTTGACTCTCCTGTGGAGTTCCTCTGCCTGTTTTGGCATGGTTGGTGTTTTTGAATGGGATGGAAGGCACTGGAAAACTTAATTTTGAACCCAGGTCTGTTCCTGAGCCGTTGTAGGTGTTCCCAGCCTGTTGAGGTGCTGCTGCTGTCGCTGCTTTTCTGCTTCATCCAGGTCATTGGTTTTGGTAGGAACAGCATGGGACAGCTGAGGGAGCAGGGGTAGCTTGCCTGGTTTCAGTGATTAAATCCAGTATGACCACAATCCCAGCCAGTGAATTGTTGGGGAAAACAACTCCCCTTTCCCGGCGTTGTCCACCACTAAAGCAGTTTTCGTAGCCAACGTGACGTGCTTTGTAACTCCACTGGCTGCCGAGACCACTCGTCTTTACCTTTGGGTGACGAGGGCCTGGAGACACGAGTTGAGAGCCTGCTCTTCTGCAAGACCCCAGTTTGTTCAGTAAGATCCCGTGCGGATCCAGCCTGGGGGAGGTGAGCAGTTTGTCCCCTGGGCCTGCAGGACGGGGTTAACCGCGACCGGCGCCGCTCAGCATCTTCTCAGCTCGGCAACTTCCAGCCCCCCGGGCTCCGATGATCCCTGTTCTCCAGCCAGACTGACGGTGGTCAGGGAGCAGCTGCTGCCTCTCACTGGATTCCCCAGGCCTGACCTGGCTCGTCTTTGTACCGGTGGCCAAACAATAGTTGGTGCTGGCGGGGCCATGTGGCGCGTCACGTGCGGGGCTGTTGCTGCCGGGGTCCTTCCCATCTGTTCCCGGCTCTTTCTGGGTTATCCGGCGCGGCTCCAAGTCCTCGCAGGCAGCCAGCTCCGTGGCCAGAGATTACGAGCACTAACCTTCCTGGCAGGAGTTGGTGTGGCTTTGCTTTTTATGCAGATTAGCCATGTGCTTCTCACTTCAAGGCGTTTCCACAGGAAAAGACGTTTCCTGTGTTTGGTTCTGGGTGGGCGGCTCCGGCTCCAGTGCCGGCCGGGGCTGAGCCGGGCTTGGGAGAGAGGGATTACGGCGCGTGGCCCCCCCTTCCCCTTCCACCTCCACTGCTACGTCACCACAACACAACCACACGCGCGCTCATACTGTTGGTGTCATTCATTCAGTGCCAAGATTGCTTTAAAAAATTCCCTTGGCCCCAGTTCAAACAGGAGTACAGCTGGGATGTGTTAGATTTTAGGCAGTCTGCCCTCAATTTGAGATGAGTTATAAATAGCAGTGCCGACTTCCTTAACTACCACTCTCCGAGGTAAAATGCAGGTTAATGACTGTGGGAATCAATTAGGGCTTCTCTCGGTTAAACAGCCAGGAATGCTTTTTATTATTTTTTGATCACAAAAAACGGACAGCGGAGCTGGTCAGGAAAAGGTTTAAGAGCCAAGGTGAGGGCTTAGGGCTTTTCTCTTCTTTTTTTTGGCATTCTTATTTTTTGGGGGGAGGCAGGGGAGGGCAGATGAGGAAACCAGCTGTGGCCAACACCCCACATTTGCCAATAACTGAATGATGCTGATTTGGAACTGGAGAGTTCAGTAAATGACTCTCCTTCCTTTTCTTCCTCTGGCCTAATAAAATAGAAATACGTAATAAGGTAATCGGGAAGGTCAGAATTCCATTTTTCGGTACAGCTGTGGAGGGTTTGGCTCTTGCTTCCGAAGTGGGATTTGCCTCTTCCCTTTACTCATTTTCCTGCCGGGACCAATAGCAAATCCCCTCCAATTTAACCAAAGTACCATTCAAGAGCCCAAATTTCTCTTCTACCGGATAAAATCTGAAAAGAATTCTTGTGGAATCCTCTTGTCTGCTTAAAGCTTTCTGGTTTTATTATTTATTTTAAGGAAAACGCTGGTTTTGTTTGGAAGAAGAGCTGATTTTCCTGTGCTGCTTCGTTTTAGGGGTCTGACACCCTTCACATCACACGTAGTGATTTTGAAGAGCTTTTGAACTCAGCAATTTAAGCTCACTCTGGGCTTGCTGTTACGAACTCTTTAGCCTAGAAGTATCTAAAATTTTCCCAAAAGCTCAGCAGTTTCCCTGGAGCACCAGCGTTCGGTCGCTCTCATTACACACAGAACCACCCCGCTCTCCTCTCGGAAGTTTGACGGGTGGCAGGACAATATTTTGCCAAGTTTTGGTACTTGACAGTGTTACACAACAGCAGAGATAGCGGGATTGAGGGAGAATAGAAGCAATTTCTATGAATGCAGGGAGGTGTAAGCAGGGGGTCTGGACTTCAGTGATCAAGGAGCAACACTTTCTCTCAATTATGTCTCTCTGTGGCAGGGCCTTCGCTTTTGAAGTGTAATCACAGTAATCTACTCCTGTGGTTTCCTATTGAAAGGATTTCCCATGTATCAGTCCAGAGAAGAATTTCCAGCCTTTTGCAGTCGGGAGTTTGGTATTTCCTTACTTATCCTGAAGTGTTCTTGCAGGCATCGCTTCCTCTCGGCCCAGCTCGTGTGACACGGGCGTACAAAGGGGCTGTGCAGCACCTCTGCTCCTCCCAACACCTTCACAGGAGCTCGTGGATCAATCCCCACATCCCTGCGTTTCAACCTCTTTTCTTTTCATGAGGCACACGTAGTTAAACTGCCTAAAAGGACTGAGGTAGCAGATTCAAGGAGGCTTCCTGATGGTTGGCTCTTTGAGCCAGAGCAACAATACCAAGTGGAGAGCAGTTAAAGCCCCCTCAGCAAGAGAGGGATGTGGGATATTTTGAATTAGTGGGGTATTTTGAAGGAGGAAACAACATGTTGCAGCGTTTGAGATGCAGCCCCGGGGAGCATGAATTAGCCTGTTGGCTTGCAGGAGTGTGTGTATGAAATAGTTCTTTCATTAGAGATTAATTGGCGTTTACATTTCATCTGTTGATAGAATTTTATCTGTAAGGCTGCAATTTAGATGTTCTTCATGTTTGTTTTTAGCATCTTCTCTGTGCTGGGGCCTGGTGGAAGGGTGGCAGTTTGAGGCACTGTTGTGTCCTCCTACGCTGAGCAATCAAGGTGATGGCTTGGTCACATCCTGGAAATATCTTTGGGGTTTGTGTTTTGGGTTTTTTCTCTTCCCTCTCTTCTTTTTTTTCTTTTCTTTTTTTTTTTTTTTTAATGGCTGCATAAACAGTTCCAAAAGGGAGTTTTTTAGCAGTCGTCATGCTTCCTGTAGGAGTCACGAAAAAGTGAATCCTCACCTTGTTTCTTTCTTTCCTGAAGAGATGGTTGGTGTTGTGGGTGACCACAGACAAGAAAATCAGTGCAGGAGGTGGCAGCGTGTGGTGTGAGTGTATTTAAAAAAAAAAAAAATTAAAAAAAATATCCCTCATTTGAGAAGCTGCCTCCAGAGGTGAGTTACAACCAGGAGGAAGCAAGTAACAGACGGAAAAGATGCTGAAATATTTAGTCAGTCACCCCAAAGTTCCACTTTTATGAGGTGGAAGGAAGTATGTATGTGTTTGGGGGTGGTGAGAGAGAGGTTGAAGTCAAAAGCCAGGGGCTGGGAAACCTCCTGGTGGCCCTGTTTTTACATACCAAAGAAGATAATGTGGGGAGGGAGAAGATGTCAGTAATGTAAGGTGATACCCACGAGGCAGGACTGGGGGGAAGCATTAGCAACAATTGCTGGGAAGATGTAAACACAATTTGCATCCTTTAGGGTGTGTGGGGGCTCCACATGGGTGCTCCATTCAGGGCAGAGTCCTGCAGCTCTGAGGATTCCAACCAGAGCCATCAAAGAGCTCTTTTTTCTGCCCCCTTGGAATGGAAGATCCTTTTCAGAGCCTGGCACAGAACCCTGTGTGGGCTCTGGGTATGGAGCACAGGGATCTGGGGCTTCCTTGGAGAAGGAGCCTGGAGTCCTGCAGCCTGTATTACTCCTCAGCAGCAGCATCTGTGGTGACTTGAACACCAAACATGAAATGCAACTTCCTCAGAACCGTTTTATATCCATACGGAGGAGAACGGGAACATCAGCACAGCTGAGCATGGAAGGGCATCCAAAATCCGCCTCTGTAGGGAGAGTCACACCAGTGCCATGCACAGGGTCGTTTGGGAACAGGTTCCACAGGATGACAGATGCTGTATCTGCGGGGATGTTTGCTTTACCACCCCTGACAGAGCTCAAGGAGCATCTGGACAAGGCTCACAGGCACACGGTGTGACTCCTGGGGGTGTCCTGTGCAGGGAGTTGGACTCCATGGTCCTTGTGGGTCCCTTCCAACTCAGCATATTCTGTGATTCTGTGGGTGTCTGAAGCTGGGCTGGAGTAGAGTAGAGGACTTGGACATGGTTGTTCACTGATCTGTGCCATGTTGGTGCAGGGAGCCCAGTTTCCACTGAATGGGCAGCCCTCCTTTTCCCAAAACCGGGGTGCTTTTCCTGCCATCCCCATTAAATCCCACGCATGGGCCAGCTCCTGTTGCCCCAGCAGAGCAGCATTAACTCCCTGTGGTGCCCCTCTGGCTCGATGTTGCTGTGGGCTCGGGGTTGAGGCTCTGCTGGCAGCCAAACTCAGCAGACAGCTGGTCAAACAAATGTTCGCAGGGTCTGTGCGCTGGGGCTCCAAGCTGTGCTGGCTCTTGGGGTAGGATTTTCTGAAGTGTAGCATACTGCAAGAACTTTTTTTTTTCCCTGGGAGGGTAGATTCTGCAAACATAAGTGAAATCCTGTTCTGGTCTCCGGGATTCTTCGGGGTTTCCAGCCGGAGCTGGCTGTGTGTGATATTTGCTTGTGCAGACCTGTAGGGCCACTCCTCAAGCACCTGAGCTCAGCAAGAGAGGGTGGATCTGTACAAATACCACCCCAGGGCTCGTGGCAGGAAGGGATGGTGTAATAGAGAGTCCATTGTCATGGTGATCTGGTGGAAAACATCTCATTGGTATTAGTTAGGTCACCAGGAGATCAGGGAAGGATTCCCATTCAGTCCAAGTGGTGGAGGTTAAGGACTGTGCTGGGATTCATTTAGAGGTCACCACGCCAAAACAGCCCTTCCTTTAGTGTGGGAATATCCCTGCCAAGGTAAAAAAAAAACAAACCTGTTTTGAGGTTTATAGACTTTGAGGTTTATGGTGCTTTCAGGAAATCTGATTGACTATTCCCACGTCTTGGCTCCAGGCAAGGGTAGCACAGATTAGGAAGTCCAGGGAAAGTTGCATTTATTTTTGTCCCATCTCTGAAGCTCAGGGAGCTGACTTTCAAGGCTGGCAAATTTTTTTGTGTGCATCCAAATAAATTCGATTCAGAACTCTTTCTTCTACAAAAGGCAGCAGACACAAAACACATGTAAAAAAAAAAAAAAAAAAAAGGCAAAATTGAAACTGGTGTGGATGTTGGTAGCACTGCCTGGTGTTACTACATCAGTGTGGATTAATTGAAATGCATAAGTGTAAATTAACAGCCTGTAGTGTTTTGGGAGACCTTGTTATACGTGAAAGAAGCAGTGTTTCTTGTGAATATTTAAATTTCCAGCCTAAATTTACCTTGTTGTGGAATATCTGGACGTTAAACTACTACCTGCTATGGGGAAAAGCTGCTTACACTGATAATTCATCTTTCTTAATGATCCTTCTTCCCTGTCCTGCCCCGGGAGATATGTCAGCATTAAATGACTTCTCATTGGGTTTGTTCTTGGCGAAACATCTGTGGGTTTGAAAGGACAGCAGGAATCCCGCTGTAATTCCAACTGTAACGTTGGGAATTCATCAGCTGGGAAGGGGAAGGATGAGCAGCTTCTTCCCTGCGCCGACCTGCTGAAATTTTCTTCTGGGGTTTTTGGGAAGTTGGGAGCGATTCCTGCGGGTATCTGGATGTACATCACGTGTCCCAACTTTGCCTTGCAGCCCTCGAGCCCGATGGATCAGATGGGGAAGATGAGGCCACAGCCCTACGGAGGGAACAACCCCTACACACAACAGCAGGGACCTCAGGCGGGGCCGCAGCAAGGACACGGCTACCCAGGACAGCCCTACGGGCCCCAGACTCCCCAGAGATATCCCATGGGAATGCAAAGCAGGACGCAAAGTACGATGGGCAGCATCTCATATGCACAGCAGGTAGAGCACCTGGTCTTCTGTAGTCTCTGTTACAGCAGGGAAGAGAACAACAAAACGCTGCGTCTTCCGAAGGGATCGCGTTTATTTCGGCAAAGTGGCGTTTCCTTAGGCTGCGTTTTGCCCCCACACCTGGGTCCAGGTGTGATCGACACCCGAGGACCTGTGGAATCCTCGTCTCCAGGAGAAGCAGCAGCAGAGCAGTGAATCCAGCAGGGGAAAAAAATAAATAGCGAGGGGAGGGAGATCCTCTTTCCTCTGTGCTGTGTTAAAGACACAGCTGTTCTTTGCAGAAGAAATGACTTCAGGTCAGTTTTGGCTCATTACGTGGTCCGAGTGGCGCCTGCTGGACTGTTTGCAGGATTCAAGAGACAACTCTTATTTATTTTATTGGAGCAAGCGGTTTTTTCCTTTCATTTTTGAAGGGTGGTCAGATGGAGACCCCTAGAAACTTTTTTTTGGCTACTGCCAAGAATAACGTCACACGCAAGTGACTTTTGCTGTTGTCTGGGAAATACGTAGGTGTTGGCATTTCCAGTACGTTCCCAGTTAACTGCTCTGCACAGGTTTCTGAATTTTTACTTCTTGAGCGTAATCTTTGTGTGTGTGTATGTGTGTTTATGTGAAATACCTTTGTAACTGGCATAACTCCATCCTCTTCCTCTGCAGATGCCTCCCTACGGGCAGCAGGGCCCCAGCGCGTATGGGCAGCAAAGCCAGACTCCCTATTACAACCAGCAAAGCCCTCACCCCCAGCAGCAGCAGCCTCCATACTCCCAGCAGCCTCCATCCCAGACCCCTCACTCTCAGCCTTCTTATCAGCAGCAGCAACAGCCTCAATCCCAAGCTCCGCAGCTCCAGACATCGCAGCCGGCGTATTCCCAGCAGCAATCCCAGCCGCCCCATCAGCAGTCCCCGACTCCGTACCCCCAGCAGCAATCCACGGCCCAGCAGCACCCCCAGAGCCAGCCCCCCTACTCCCAGCAGCAGTCACAGTCGCCGTACCAGCAGCAGCAAACCCAGCAATCGGCCTCCTCAGCCCTCTCCCAACAGTCCTCGTCGTACCCCCAGTCCCAGCCGCCGCAGCCGCAGTCTGCGTATTCCCAGCAACGCTTCCCCCCTCCTCAGGTAGGTCATCTCCTGCCTTTTCTTTTGGTTTTTAACCTTCTGCAAGTGATTTTTAAAAAAAAAAAAAAAAAAGTTGGGCAGAAATTTTGGGTTTGTGCATTAAAATCGGTTGAACGCGTCAACAGGTTGGGTGGGAGGGTACGATCAGAGCTGGGCTGACTTCTCTTGTGCCTCAGGTGTGGTGGTAACAGGCAGAGCCACGTTAATACTGCAGTTTTAAAGACTGACGCTGAGAAAAATGCTGCTGGTTGGCAATTCAGGAAGAATTTGTTCGTGGAAAGGGTTGTCAGGCATTGGAGTTGCTCAGGGAGGTGGTGGAGTCCCGAATCCCTGGAAGTGTTCAGGGAACAACTTGGCACTCTGGTCTGCTTGACAGGGTCAGAAATGGGACTTGGTGACCTTGGAGGTCTTTTCCAGCCCCAGTGGTTCTGTGAATAGCAGTGTAAAGGTTTCCACAATGGAATGGGTTTCACCTGCAGTTCTCCAGGTGGTCCCAGAGCTACCTGTTCTAGCGTGGTGGCAGAGCACAGTTTGCAGAGCGACACGTGGGTGGTGGTGGAAGAGTTTGCTCTTAAATGTAAAGCTTGGCTTTAGGGAAGAGAAACAAAGCTGGCTGGGACCTTTCAGCAAACACTGCGACGCATCCAAGGCAGCTGTTGAAAAGTGGAAGGTTTTAATTGACTTGCCTTGTGTATGTAATGAGGTACTTGGCGAGATGTTAGAAGGTGAAGAAGTGAAATGAGAAGATCCCAGGACAGCCTCTGATCTCCGGGATCTGTTGTAAGGGAAAGCTGGAGAATTACTGTTCTGTCACGTTTTAAACTTGTACTCCCAACTCTGTGGTAGTTGGGCAGTGTTTGTGTGCAAATCTTTGCTGTCTTACCTCCTGTTTTGATCAAATGTCACCGAGGGAACACAAATCTTCCGCGGTGTGAGAACGTACCAGAGTGATTCCAGCAGAGGCTTTTCTTGCATTCCCATTTGTGGTGTTTTTTTTTTTTTGGTGTTTCTTGATGTTTCAGGAGTTATCTCAAGACTCATTTGGGTCCCAGGCATCATCTGCCCCCTCAATGGCTTCCAGTAAAGGGCAAGAAGACATGAACTTGAATCTTCAGTCCAGACCTTCCAGCCTGCCGGTGAGTGGAGGCGACGGGGTGAGGGCAATCAGAAGCACAGCAGGATAAATTAGCACTGGTAGTATTCCACATGGAAATGGGAATGATGGAGGCTGCCTGTGCTTTTTACTAAGTCATTAGCTTCTGGCTTCCCACTGGAGACTGAATGTAATTTACAAAAGTAATGGCTTTGAGAGGGAAGTTTAACCCTGAGTACTCTGCTCGGCAGGTTCTACCTAAAACATTTCATCTTTGGAACTCTCTGTTTGCAGTGGCTGAAGTACCTGACCTCTGTCAGAATAGGCCCTGACTTTCAGGGGGAACTGTCTCATTTTTATTTTATTTTTCTGCTCCTTAGCCCACTGTGGCACTGGTGGTTGGCAGCCTGGAGCACCATTCGCTTTCTGTCTCGTTGGATCCTCGTACTGCTGATTTAAGCTTCTTTGGTCCAATCTGACTGAACAGTTGGTGAAAAAGACAAGTTTATTAGTACCTGGAGTGAGGAAGATCAGTCCCATGTAGCTCCTTCCTTGACAGATGGAGAATTATATTTCCTTTTGCATCCTAAATCTGCTTGCTGGATGTGCAGTGACCAGTTGGGGATGAGATTAGTGCCCAGTGTTCAGCAGCTTTTGGACCACAGTAGTTTGACTTTGGGTTAAAGCATCAAGAAAATGGAGAAGGATTAAAAGTTTAGATTAGTTTGCACAACTTGGTCTGTGCCTCTGACTTGGAGGAAAAGTTTGGAGCTGCTGAGTTCTGATTTTACTGGTTGCATGAATTCTACCCAGTGGGAAGTGGGTGAGCTTTTATTTTTTTTATTTAGCCACTGGCTAAGTCAGTGTTTGGACCTGCAGTTAGATTGGCCAGAGGAGTGAGCTGTGTATATAACCAAGTTATTTTTGCTCCCAGCAGCGAGAACAGCTTTGTTGTGAGCCCCTTGAAATAATTCTTTTGGATTGTGGGTACAAATTGTCACCCAAAATACAGAGTGATTCTAGTTCTGACCACCTAATGGGAGTAGTTGTGGGTTGTTGTTGCCGTTTTCTTCCCTCTCTTTTTTTTTTTTTTTTTTGCCTTTTGGACCCTGATTACAAAGATTTAATTTGTTCTGAGGTCTGGG
>JAYRBT010000064.1:5660992-5688492 GCA_036023395.1 Myiotriccus ornatus
GGGGGGGAAATCTTTTTAAATAGCATGTTTCTTTCCACTCTGCCTCTCCACAAGTTCTTCCATGTGACCCATCTTCTGGCGAGGAATGTAGGAAAAGTGAAGTGATTGAAGAAATTGCTGTAGCCTGGAACGGTGGGAAGTTCTGTTCAGTGGCATTGTTGATGGAGCCTTCCTGAACCCTACTGATCCCCCTGACTTGGATTATAGGAATTTGTAGCTCTGCTTCGCAGAAGTGGCTCCTTCTCAGCACCAAGTGGGAGTTTGTTTTATACCTTGTGGTTAAATATATTTGGCCCTTTTCAAGTTGTCCCTTCTCCCAGGCAGTCTAAGAAAAGGAATTCATCTCTGCTGCAAGAGTGAAGGAACCCAGAAATGGGGGAATATATGGTTTTCCTGGCCTTATCACCAAATAATTTGCATTTAAGAAATCCAACAGTCTTTAGCTTAGTGTTGTATTTTTGGGCCTTTTCTTTCTTGGTAGGCAAAACTCAAAAAAAAAGGAGGCTCCCTGCAGAAAAATCACTCTTATTCTTGTACCTGTTCCATAATTCCTTCTCACCTCTTTTGGATCTTGCAGGACAAGAGCAGCCACCAACTGAGAAAGGCCTCAGACAGGGTTGCTGTGGGGTGGTTTAAAGGCAGGACCTCTGGGATGCTGGAAGCCAACTCCCTGTTTTCAGTGATCAATCTCCTGCACAAAGTTTTTGGCCTGGGGATGCTCAGGAACACAAGAGCTCCATGGAAGTGCACCATCAATTTCTTTTTATCTTCCTGATATTGCTCAGTGTGTCTGGTTTAGAAGGTTTTATCCTGCTCAGGAGGATTCCTAGATCCCTGTTTTGCCATTATGGATGACTTAGAGAAGCAGAGTTAGTTTGTGGGCTTTTAATTTTTTTTCCTTTTTTTTTTTTTCCTCCTAGTTCTGAGCCCTTTTCCAAGCCTCGATGGGCACTGTGGAATTGCTCACTGGGTATCTTGGAATCAGGGCAAATCGTGCCATGCATCATCTTTAATTAAACATCTATCAGCCCCAGCAGGAAAAGAGAGGTTCCTGCTTTTTGGGTTCTTGGAAAGTATTAAATTTATGTACCCAATGCCTTTCTGAGGCCTTCACACGTTGATATTGCAGATCAACGTTCACTTTGGAATTCTAAGCAATAAAGGGGGGAATATTTCTTTGGCTGATCCATCACCCTTCCAGGAGGTGGTGATCTCCTGGCAGGGACAATGTCAAGTTGTTCAACTCCCATGGCTTTGCCAGGAGGGGCCTGAGGAATGTCACGTTGACTGTCCTGGGTGGGGGCTTCAAAATCCCTTCCCAGTAACGATTTTTGTGCCCCTAACTGAGCTCATATGAGCTCACTGATGCCTTTTAGAGAGGAATGCATCCCTGTGAGTGTCCTGGCTGTTCTTCCTTCCTGTAGCAGGCAAGGTGAGGAATTTCTGTGTAAAATTCACTGCTTCCCAAGGGAGCCTCTGCCAGGATTGCAGCCAAACCAAACTTGGATTGCAATTGCACGGGAGAAGTGAAGTGCAGTCTTTTGTGTCTGGGCGTAACAGAGGAATAGTCATCCTTAGGATAAAACCGTTTCTCCCAGGAGATTCCCAAGTCTCTTCTCCTTAGCAAAAAAAATTCCTCCTGGCGAGTCTTCCCCAATTTATTCGGTGTCTTTACCGCTTGAAGTTTGGGTTCTGAGGCTGAAGGAGTCAAACATTTCCAGCTATTTACTGCCTTCAGCCGCGGAAGGTGCCGGCAGCGAGTCTGAGAGAGGCAAATCGGGTGCTGGAACATCCATTTGGGTTTGAATTGCAGATCAGTTCTGCTGCAAAGTTCTCTGGAGTTTTAGGTTTGTTGGGAGGGATTTTGTTTCTCGCTATGGAAAGTGGGACAGAGATTGCTTTGCCCCAGTCTCTGCCTCACGGTTTTGAAGGAGTTGTGGGCAAGTCCTGATGGCTTTGAGATGGATGAGGGGTGGAGGCAGTGGTTCCCACCAGGCTGTTCATTCCTTCCCAGCCACAGGTTGGTATCTGTGGTGTTTGAGCTTCCAGGTTAGCCCCCAAAGCCATTTTTAAAGCAAATCTGTGTGCACTGGCTTATATTTGCTTTTTACTGGAGCTTCTGGGATTTCTCCAGTGAAGTTTTCCTACCTGTGGAGCCCAGAACTTCTGTGAGAGGTGTTGTTTCAGCATTTCAGTAGGAAAGGATTTTCTTGGAGTGGGACTTACAGCCAAACCAGGAGGGTTTTGGAGGTCCTGACACTGCAAGGTTAAGTTTGAATTTTTGTGGCAGCAAAAGTTTCAGAATTCCCTCCCTGGAATGTCCTTAGTTTGGTCAGTGTACTGGATATCCTGAGAGGGAAACCCTATCTGTGTTCTGGGCAGTTTATATTCACCTTGCTGCAGAGTGGGAATACTTTCAACCTCAGTATTTTGCACTATTGGAAAACTGTTTGGTTTATTAGTGGTGTTTCACTTCAGTTCATGTCTGACTTTAAATCTGGAAAGTGTCTTGTCAATGGCAGAAAGGATTGTAACCAATTGAAAACATTCCTGATCCACGCTTAACTTCCAAGCTTTCATTTTGGTCTTGGGTCTTTGCAGTGTGGGTTTAACAAAACCAGGATTTGTGGGGAGGGGAGAGGAACGAGGCTGCAGAGTTTTGGCAGAGCCTGCCTGTGAATATCCCCAGCAGTTGTGGGGTGGTTTTGGTTTGATTATCTCTTCCTTTCTAAGTCAAGTAGTTACTGAATTTGGACCCTGGAGGTTGTCACGGAAGCACAATTTGAATTTTCCATTCTTAACAACTGGTCATTTCAGCTTGTGCTCTGGGAGTGCTTGAAGTGGAATAAAGTTGAGCTCTGTCAGCTGCGTCCCCTGACCTGGAAATAATCAATGCAACAGGCTGAAATGCAGCAAAAAACTGTCTCAGAGCTGCTGTGAAGGGAGGGAGGAGCAGCCTGTTCTTTGAGCTTAAAATGAATAATTTTGACAATTTTTTCAGGGGAGAGGGAGAAAGAACCTTTTATAGTTGAATCTGCTGGTCACTTCAAGCCCTTTTTTTTTTTTTTCCCCCTCTTCTTTTTTCTCTTTCCATATGGGACTTCCTGCTTCTGTTTGGTTTGTATTTGGCCTTTTGAGCTTGTCTTATTGCTTGCCTTAGGAGAGGGATTAGCAGTGTGTGCATTTCAAAGCAGAGCAGTGCTGTGGGGGCCTGGGCAGCACAGTGGATATGCAGATAAACCCACCAGCACCCCCAGGCTTTCCCCCAGGAGCACAAGACCCGAAACTCTGGTAGTAGATATCCCTGCATTCCAGTCTGTGCTGATCTGAACGTTTTTATCCCAAGTTACGGGGATGGGGTAGTTAAAAATGCGGTTTTCCTTGCTCAGTGCTCCTCTGCCCAAGATTTTTTTTTGGATATGTGGCTGTGGCCACTGTTGCATGGTTTCTTGAGGAGGCTGTGCCTTTTTCCCTCCCCTCCAATTTTTTATATCTGTCTAACAGTGCAGAGCACAGGGTGCTGCTCCAGAGCCACCCTGACCTTCCAGCCGCTCCGGTTTCACGCCTGCGACCCCGCTCCGGGGTTGCTTTGCTGTGTGTCCATGTGGCAATTTTCTCCTCTCCCACCCCTTCCTCTGGCTCTGAACGGTGTTCAGGGGGGGAACTCCCCACCCCACACTGCACTGCCTGGAGCCTGTCACCTTCTCCAGCAGCGAGCATCCCCTCGGAGCAGCGAGGCAGGAGCTGCGCTATGCTCGATGCCGGGCTCGTTTCCTGTTTCTATTCTGGTCGTGAGCAGCTCAGCTCTGCTTCCTGCCTGCACGCCTCGCACAGATTCCCCGAGCCCCCAGCCCTTCCTCCGCTTCCCAGCGATTCCCACCCAGCTGGAAGCAGAGCTGGTGATCCCCGGAGCGGGCGGTGGGAGCGGCCGGCGGCTCCCTCGGCACAGAACACGCTCCTGTTCTTTTACCCTTGTCCTCCTAGGCCCGGCCGCAGTGATTAGGCAGGTCAGTGCCGCGGCAGGAAATTGCTGTGGGATGACCAGTTCTGCTCTTGGATCCCGAACAATGGTCCGTGCTCCATCACACGCGTCCCCGGCGCCGCCGCAGCCGGAGGATCCCGAGCCGCTCCTGCGCCGTGGCCGGAACTCAGACCTCGCAGGGTGACCCTCTCTGCCCTCCTCGTTGTGGGGCTGGGAAATCATTTTTTTTCCCTTCCTTTTTGCTGCTGACTTGGTGTCATTGGAGACCCTCTGAAAGGGGCGGAAGCCTCTTGTCAGTCTGGTGTTGGACGGATGATCCTCATCCTCTTCCCTTTCCATCAAAGCTTAACCCTGCCAGGGGTCTCACCCCGTGCTGGGGAGGGAGAGGGTTGGTGTGACCTTCATCTGCTGCGTGGAGCAGTTGCAGGGGTGAAAAAAGGTGTTTAGCACAGTGTTTAAGCACTGCCACGCCTGAGCTTTTGCTCTACAGGAATCATTTCCCTCTTAATATCCCTTTGGCGTGCGGGATTGATTCGTCTTGGAGACAAGCAGGATCATAAATGTCATGGAGAAAGCTCTTTCCACGTGGTGCCCAAATGTGGGGCATGGCAGGGGCCCAAGGCTTCAGCTGCCCTGTGCCCTTCCTGCAGCCAGGATGGGCTTGGATGGGTCATGCCAGGATTCCAAACCAGCCCTGGTATTGGAGGAGGAGTTTTATGGTTGGTTTTTATTACAGTTTTGAATCAGGTCTTACGCAGGAAAACAGAAACCTTTATTTAAAGGGAGGGAAAAAAAAGAAAAAAAAAGGTTTAATTTCCTGAAATGACAAGCAGTGACATCTCTAGGAATTGACTGTTCTCGCACCCTGACCCTGAGGGGAGCACCGGGCAGACGTCAGTGCCTGGCCTGGGCCAGGTTTCCATGGATATCTTACCTCTTCCCATGCACATTCCATGCTCAGAGCCAGAACAAGAGGAGAATTTCCTTGATTCTTTCCAATTGTGTCTCCAGTGTCTCCATCGCACCTGGATCAGCGGTACCTGGGCATGGGGGTGGCATTGCAGAAAGGTGCTTGATGGGAGGGGGTCTCTCTGGAGATGCTCCAGTGTCGGGGGCTCAGCCCTGTTGCTCCATCTCTGCCTCCCCGCAGGTGTGACAGACTTTGGGAAGGATCTGCCAGCTTCCAGCTGTCTCTTAGAATCATGGAATGGTTTGGGTTGGAAGGGACCTTAAAGCTCATCTTGTTCCAGCCACGAGCAGAGACACCTTCCAGTGAGACAACCACCAGGATTCATCAGGCTTGCAAATACCTGAGACCTTAGAAATCTTGTTCTCTCCTAAAGCCTGCCTTCCTTCCGCTTTTTCAGAAATTAGTTGCATCGCTGTTAATTGTCTCAGAGGCTGATGAGAATACCAAAAGCTGATTTATCTTAAAATCCGAAGTATTGGATGAACAGGGGCCTTTCTAATTTGGTAATAATTTCAGCCTCCTGCCTTTGCTGCACCTCTTTGCCCACCCTGACTCGGGCAGTTGGCACTGGTGGCACAATCACATGCTGGGATGACTAAATGCTTTGGAGTCCAAATGTGTGGAACACATCAGAGAGCCTGGAAAGAGCCTTCCAGAGAAGCACTTCTGGGGAATGGGAATATCCTCATGGCTGGCAACGAGAGGGTTGCTTCCTGCCTCTTCCGTGATTCCGTGTTTTATGTGATCTGGGGTTTGTCTTCAGACTGAAGGAGGAGACTTAAAAACCTCTGGATGGAAAACAAAAGCTCTTTGAATAAATGAGTTGTGGTTTGGTCAGCTGAGGCCTGTACTAGTTTCCCTCCTGCACTTGCCTTCCTAAGACCAACCTTTCCAAATGATGGGATCGACTTGTAGGTTCCTTGATCCCCACACTGTCCAGAAAACCAGTAGGAGCATCTTCTGGTCCTGCTGCCATGTTGCTGCTTGTTGTGCCTGGGATCCTCCTGCTTCATTCCTGCAGCTTGTTTTGGGGTCAGTGTTGCTGTAGAAGCTGGAGGGTTTATCCTTTCCCTTCTGGATGGATGGGACAACTTCTGGGATAGCTTGAAGTGGCGCTGCTCTGCCAAGCAAAATTGGGCATTTACCTGCTGCCTTGGGTATTTGGTGTCATATCAACGTCTGGATAAAGCTGGGAGTGCTTTTTGCAGCTGAGCAGCCTCCAAGAGGTTAAATGCAAACTCTTCTGCCCGTTTTTGCTGTTGCATCTCCCGGGCTCCTGCGGAAGAGCTCAGCACCCAGCGCTCTCCGGGTGGGAATGCTGGCCTTCCACATGGCGGGCTTTCCCTTCAGCGACATCTTGTTCCGTGGATGAATCATGTTACTCCTTCCCTACTTTGTGCTGCAACTACAGCTCTGAATCTCTGCTCTCTGAAGACCAAGATGAGATTGTTTTTGTTTTTTTTTTAGTCTGCTCAGTGCTCGGAGAGGGTGGAAAACGCTCTTTGCCCTCCCTTTTTTTTTTTTTTAAATATATTTTATTTTATTTGGAGGGAGAAGAGAAGGAGGGGTGGCACAGGGTAGGAGCAGGAGATGTGATTAAAGCTCCTGCCGAGTAGATCTGTGGGAGTGGAGTATCGACCTCTGAAAAATCAATGGCTGCTGCGGTAGCAGTGCCGGCTGTTCCGCAAGGCTCCCGTTGCAGGAATGTAGTAAAGCCAGCAGCACTTCCCTCTGTCCTCCTCCCTGCTTTATTTTGTACCTGCTCTCTGCCAGCAGACCAGGCTCACCTAGATTCACTGAGCTGGATTAGAACACCAGCTTATTTTTGCAGTCGGAGTAAAATTCCTCGTGTGCCACCGAGCCCCTCCTCCTGACAGCCTCCTCTCCGAATGCTCCTTTCCCTGCAGTGCAGCTCGAGCCTGCAGCTTCTCCCAGTTTGTCTAAAGCCAGCCTGGAAGAATGAGCTTTTCAGCTGCTTTTTTTTTGAGCAGGGAAACTGCACGAATCTCTCTGGCACGTTCTACTCCTCGTCTTAGGTTTGGAATTGTCAGCGCTGATGCCTGAGAGGAGCTGAAATTCCTCGGAAGGGGAGGGAATATGGACCCTGTAGCACAGGCTGAAGCCTTGCCAGTGTTGCCTCCCTAATATTTGTTTTAGTGGGTAGGTGTTTTCCCCTTGAAGTTGTAAAGTCTAGCACTTACTTCCTCTCCCCAAGGACTGAGTGGATGAGTAAGTGGCACATAAGGACTCGAAGGTCCTTATGGCACCCTCAGTTTTCTACCAGGATCTTGATTTTTTTCTTTTCTTCCCTCTTGCAGAACTGTCTGGTTTGTTGTTGCTCATACCAGAGGTTGAGCTTCCAGGGATGTATCCGAGGGGCCAAACCCAGTGATTTCATTGCATAAATAAATCCCTTTGTTCCTCCTGATGTCTATCTTGTCCCGTTTTGAAGCGGGATGTGAGAGAAGAGGCAAGGCCATGAATTTACAGAGTTCCATAAAACATGGAAGTGTAGTGGGCAGCTTGTGCTGGCGTGGCAGTGAGCTTCTTTCTGGGAATTCCCAGGAGATTTTATGCCAGGAGAAGGTCATCCTTCCCTGTTAAATTTAAAACCAAGCTTTTCAACTCCTCACAGAGTAAGGGGTAAGAGCCACGTGGCAGTGGAGGAAGCTGTGCACAGTCAGGGGTCACCAGCTCATGTTGCTGGGCTTTGGTTATATTTGATTAGTCTTTAGTCATCTTGGGCAGCTTGGGAATGTGGATGGACATGTTTCCCACACGTGTATGAGCACAAAATCAATAACAGCACCTTAAAAATACGTGGTTTTGGGTTCTACCACACTCTTCCCAGGGGGACAGAGCATGGGGGAACGGAGTGTTGCCAGAAAGGTTCTAGATGTGGCAAAGGGTTTTATTGGAAAGACATCCTGGTCTGTCACATCTGTGGAACCCTCAGGTTGGCTTTGCCAGGTGTCCTCTTGGATGTGCTGTGTGGGTGTGTGGTGTGAGGGGAGCACGGGGAGGTCTCCAGACTGCTCTCTGTGTTGGGAGACAGCGCTTTGTGGAGCACGAGGTGCAGGATCCAGTTGGCCTGCGCTGCTGAGGAGGAACGAGTCTATCCATGTCCCCAAAATAGCAGGGAGATCCTGCCAGTCAGCTGTGTAATTGTTGTGATAGAGAGAATTGAGGTATTTTGGGTGTGGAAATAAAAGGGGAAGGAAAGGACAAGCTTGTGATTTTTAAGTGTTGGTAGTTCTTGAGTCAGTGGAAAAGCAACTGCAGAGAGAAAGAACTTGTAATAGAAAGTGGGTATTTCAATTAGAGGAATAAAGAGGCCTTTTCCCTTTCAGAAGGAATTGGGGAATACATTTATCCATTGTTCTCTGGTCTTGCTTGTGAGCATCTTTATGGAAATAACTGGCCTTACAGAATTTATAAGCTGCACCACATGCTCGTCTCCAGACCATAATTTCCTTGAGTGCTGTCTGGTGATCTGATAGCGCTGGATCATTCCACCCTGCCTGAGCTCCTTCCCTCTTCCCCCACACTTCCCACGTGCACTGAGGCTGGGGATGGGCAGGGGAGGCTATTCCATTTGCTTTCTGGTCAGTCTTCCTGCTCTTCCAGATCAGTGGGATGGGCCGGAGCGGAGCCTCGAATCTCTGTTCCCCCCTGGTATTTTATTACCTTGATCTTAAGTATTTCTCGTTGTTTCATCTTTTTGTTTGTTTAACAAATGAGCTCGTATCAGATAGTGGGGTGGTGGTTCCTCTTGTCAGATAAAAGAACCCCGGCTGTTTCCAGCGCAAACCAACCCGGCTCCCTCGTGTCGGCCGTGCCGGGACTTGCAGCCCTTTCCCTGGGATAGACGAACTCCCCTGCCCCCTTCCTCTGGGTACCAGATTGTGCGATCCCAGGCACGGGTTTGTTGTGGTGTGAAAAGGAGGTGTTGCTGCTGAGCCCTTGTTTGTCAGCAGCACTGACAGACCCGTGCTGGCACCGGCCAGGCTTGGGCATCCAGTCGCAGCTGGAACGGTTATCGTTCCAGGGTCCCCGTGGGCTTCCGCTATCAGGTCACATCCCAAAATAACACTGGGCAGTATTTCAAGCGAAGAAACTCAGGCTTTTGGGGCTGCAGCCAGCCTGGAGTGTGAGATTCTGTGTGAAATAGTTGGAATCCCTCCAGCGTTTTTGATCTGCATGGCAGATGAGCAATAAAATGCATAAAAAACACATTGGAAACACGTGAGGAAATTCTCCAGACCCTGACGTTTCCTCGGAGTTGGCAGAGTTACTGCTGCCGAGCCTCACCTCCTGTCTCAGCTCTGTTGGCTGTGCTGGGGGAGGAGGGAAGGGGAGAGCCCTTCTCCTGCTGCTGCTGTGTCTTTCCAGGTCTCCTCCTGATGCTCCGTGGGAGGCAAATGAAACCTCCCAGGCCCTCTCCTCTTGGGCTTCATCCAGAACCCACCGACGGCAGCAGCAGGTCTCCATTATTTCTTTGAGGTTTGGGGTTTTTTTTAAGGCTTCTCTGCCTTTGAAACAGGCTGGAGAGAGTTGGAGAGATTTTATTTTCCCCTGGTTTTTGGGATAGCAGAGCTGGAGCGTGTCCTGAGATAACTTGATAGGAGGAAACCAGCTCCTCGCTGATGAGCTGCCTGCACTCAGACATTCCAGCCCCTGTTTGCTCCTTCCCCTTGCAGGAGTTTCCCTTCTGAGAAACTCAGTCCTGAATAACACACTCAGAAAATGCTGCTTTGCTGGCAGAGCCCTTCCTTGCTGGGAAATGACTTTATTGTTGGAATTCATAAGACTTAACAGATCTTTACAGGTGAAAGTCACTTTATGAGTTACTTGATTTTTGTGGTTGTGTTTCAGCTCCTGTCCCAACAGCCATGAAAGGGGGATGTGTACTTTACTTTTAACTCATTTAAACTGATAATCTGAGAGTCTGATCCACACTAAAGGTCTGGTGTTCCTCCATGGGGTCCCTGATGGTATGTCAGCAATGCAGAGGGGCCCTCACTCTCCCAAAACCCACCCAGTATTCACCTGCTTAATTAAAACTGGATGTTTTTAAATGACTTAGAATGGTCAAAGACATCAGCTTTAAAGATCATCATCTAATTATTTAGGAGGTAATTTTCAAACAGTTTTTAATGCTACTTCATTTTATGTCTTGCAGATATTTTCATGTCTGGCATTACCAAGTCTTGCCCTCTTAGTCTGCCCAGTTCATATATGAATATTGCTCAGACCGTGGAGCAGACAGTGACCTCCACACATCCTGAGATCCTTCCATCCAAAGCCTTCTCTCTTGCCTCTTGGAGAAGCACTTACTCTCCTGATGAAGAAAGGAAACTCATTTTTCACTTTGCACCCTCGCTCTGTATCTACCCTTTCATGCTGGTATTGGTCTCAGGTGTACATTGATGTGGGTTTTTTTTTTATCCTTTGAGCCTAAAAATCCCTCATCTCCACAGCTCTGTCCCTCTGCTCCCAAGGTTCAGCTGCCCTGAAATTCCACACCACGTCAGCTCATGATGGTGAGGATTTTAAAGCTGCAAATGGGTCTGGCCTCCAACTTTCATTTCAGTGATGAGGAAAACGGTGTTTGGATGCATTTGGTGGTTCAGACTAGAACTACCTTAATGTATTTAAGGGACACAGCAGTATTTCCATCCAGTTTTAGGCTGGACTGACTTGTTTCTGGACATTCTGATGCCTTCATTGACTCTGAGAGGAATCTCATTGTGTGTCTTGTGCTGGTGGCTGCAGTTCAGTGCAGCGGCTCTCAGGGAGAGGAGTGTTTTGCTCTTGATTGTTTGTGTTGGTTTTGATGCTTTTCAATGCAAAATGTTGGAAATGATGTCTCTTTACTCCCACTTCAGATGGTTTCCACAGTAGGAATGTGGGATTTATCAAAGTTGTCCGGGGAAAAACACCCAAATAGCTGCATGAAGGAGCAGTGCTTTTGATGCTACAATAGGAAAGTAGTGAAAATTGCAAGAGATCTCAGATGCTATTTTTAGGCTTTTTCTGCAGTTTTTTGGCTTTCATTGAGATAAAACAAAGCTTCCCCCCCTCCCCACCCCTCAGGAAGATAATACTTGAGCAGTAAGCAAATATACCTCTGAGACTGTGGTGCAGGAAATGAGCTCTCCAGCAGAAGCAGTGATGGAAGGGGAGGGAGGACACGCATGAACTAAGTCATCCCACCGAGTGACTGGGGTTTTCAGCTCCAATGTAGCATTTGTTAGAAGCATTTTGATTAAATTCCACTAAAGTAGAGGAGATTTCCCCACTGCAGCAGCTGAGTGTGGTGCAGATGCCCAGCTCTCCCCTCTGTCCTGAATGTCACTGTCCCACAGGTGTGGTGAGGTGGTTGGGTATCTCCCAGGTTGGTTTTTAATCTCTGACTCCACTCTGGTTCCAGTCTTTAACATCCTCTTCCTGGGATGTTGGTGGCGTGTTGTTCACCAGCTTTGGATGACAGGGATGTGCTGTGAAAGCCTCTGCACACATCACCTGGCAGACAGGTGTTAGGAGTGATAGCTCTGCTTCCAAAGGCTGATAAGCTGCAGCAGTATCTTGTGTCCCAGGTCCTCCTGCACTGCTGGAGCTGGGAAGACGTCACCTGAACTGCTGCTGAACCAGGAATTGTCCAGCTCAGTGTAAATGAGACCAGGGTGTCCAAGTGATTTATCAGTTGGCTCAGCCTTTCTGTGTGAGGTTTTAAATGACTTGGGCTCTGCTGGTGCTGCTCAGCTGAATTCTCTCCGGGGGGAGATGATCTGTGATACCTTCAGGGCTCAGCCCAGAATCTTTCTGATCCAGGGTCGATTTCTCTGGAAGACTTATGAAGGACAGGTGAAGTCCTGGTAAGCTTTGGTCTCCCACATCTTCACCTGCCAGTGATCCTTTGAACCTCTGGCAGAGATTTTATCTAATCACTGGAATAGTTACAACTTCCCACCTTTCTGTTCAAATATGCCACCACTTCCTCTGGCTTGGGCTGTTCCCGACTCATTCACTGCAGGCCAAGCCTGAACAGCTGATGCACCTTGTTATCAAGCAGCCAGTACAACTGGGCATGTTGGATCTGCACATCATCTTCTTGGAATTATCCCCGTTCTCACACTTGCCAGCTGATTTTTGATGCTGTCACTTTGCTGCTGTGGCAATTGGAGGTTTCAGCTCTCTCAGGCTTTTTGTGCTTTTCCTCTCCCAAGGTGGATTACATGCAGGAGGAAGGGTGTTTTCTAGCTTTGCCTTCAAGAAAAGCTGAACTTTACAGGTTGATGCAGTAACTGCTAATTTTTACTGTCTTTGAAGAAAGGGAAGTGGGAACCCTGAAGAGTATTTTATGGTTTTCTTTTAAATCTCTGTTTAGTTTGTTTTTATCCATCTCAAGTGAGTAGTTTCCCAGCTCATAGGAGGTTTATGAATTAATTATGGTGAGGCAGGAGTTTTCTGTCTTTCAGAGGCTGAGCCACGTTTCTCTTCCAAGCCACGATCACATGGACTGTCTCCTGTGTTTGCAGTTTTATGTGTACTGTTGATGCATTCCTCAGTTTCCCACCTCTAAACTGAATTTAAAATAAAGCAAGTAGGAGAATTAGCCGATTGTTTGGACCATCAGCAAAGCAACCCAGGAACTCCTGGGTTCAGACAGGCAGCAGGATCAGACACGTCTGGCAGTTACCTCAGACTGCAGCAGCCTTTGGTGCTGACAGTAACATGAACTGAGTTCATTGATTTCTGTTTGTAACATGCCTAAGGGAGAAACGCTCTTCCTTAGTGGGATGTGAGAGAACAGTCCCGTGTCTTTGTGTTTTAGCCTGATGTGTTTCTCTGTGCCTTGCAGGACCTGTCTGGTTCCATAGATGATCTGCCCATGGGTACCGAAGGAGCCCTGAGCCCTGGCGTAAGCACATCAGGGATTTCCAGCAGTCAAGGAGAGCAGAGTAATCCAGCTCAGTCTCCTTTCTCGCCACATACCTCTCCTCACCTGCCAGGCATCAGAGGACCCTCCCCATCCCCAGTTGGATCTCCAGCCAGTGTTGCTCAGTCCCGCTCCGGGCCACTCTCACCTGCTGCAGTACCAGGTAACGCTGCCTGGCACGTGAATTACAGTGCCCAGCGGGGAGGAACTGCCCAGTGTCAGCACTGTGTGGTTACTGAGGCCCTCTGAGCTCATTTATTTGCTTTGGGATGGCTGTAGCTCCTCGAGGATGGGTGGGAATGGCTGGTAAACCACCGGTGTCATTTCGCTGGGTTAACGCGACCCATCTCGCTTTTGTTTCCCCTCGCTGTGGCCCACCATCCCCTTTCTCCTGGAGTTGTTTGGGGTTCTGGGACTTAGCTGTGATGCCTGCTGGGTTTGTGGCATGCAGTTTGTGATGAGCACTCTCCTGTTTGTGGCACAGGCAATCAGATGCCGCCCCGACCGCCCAGCGGCCAGTCGGACACCATCCTGCATCCTTCCATGAACCAGTCCAGCATCGCCCAGGATCGAGGTGTGTGACACAGCCTAACATGAAATTGTAGAGCCAGATGTGTAACTAAAAACTACCTGGCCTGATACACTCATTCTGTGCTGAGAGAGCATTTAAAAGCTGCCCCAGGTTTATAACCTCTGGGGTTTGAGGCAACTTGCAGTAAATTGTTGTTGCTGGTTGTTTGGCCCCTGAATGTTCCGTCCAAGCTGCTATTTTGGCTTGGAAGATGTTTTCTCTGGCTTTTCAACTTGTTTTTCTGTGCATGTTCTTGCCCAACGTCCACTGATCTTTTAAGTTTCAAAACCAAGGGGTGCTTGCAACAATATTGTGGGGCTTTTCCCTCTAAGAGAATAAGATTTCTTTGGGGTGGAAAAACGCCTGTAAAAAATTTCAACTCTCCTGGCTGAAGGTACAGAGTTGTCAACGAGCAAACAAAAGCCACCACCAAGAAGCCCCCAGGATTTGCAGAGCCTCCCTGGCTTCTGCTGTGACACTGAGGGTTATTTCTGGCTAAAACAGGAAATTACCTGCTCAGATAACACCGACTCCTCAATGCAACCGCTAAAACCTGTCCAGGCTGTTGCTGGAAGGATTTTGTTCGTCCTGGGCGTTGCTTTGCTTAGAACATGTATGCGCAGTGGCCGCGTGGGTGCTTTGCACTAATAATTTGCTGTGTTCCCCTGTGTCCAGGTTACATGCAGAGGAACCCCCAGATGCCCCAGTACAGCTCCCCCCAGCCTGGCTCAGCCTTATCCCCCCGGCAATCCTCCGGGGGCCAGATGCACGCCGGGATGGGGCCGTACCAGCAGAACTCCATGGGAAGCTACGGACCCCAGGGCGGGCAGTACGGACCTCAAGGTGGGAACTGAGCTCAGCAAAGGCCTCTCTCTATCCTGACATCTTGTCTTTGAAGTCCCAGGTTGCCCAAGTCCATCCCTGGAAGCATTCAAGTCCGGGCTGGATGGAGCCCCGAGCAACGTGGTCTAGTGGAAGGTGTCCCTGCCCATGGCAGGGGGGTGGAACTAAATGATCTTTAAGGTCCCTTCCAACCCAAACCATTCCATGATTCTGTGATAAATGTTTCGATTTGTCTCCTCTTAGTGTGTGGGTGATGGAAACCAGCACACTCCTCATGAGCTGGGAGGAGCTGTGCTTTGTTCCTCCTGAGGTTGATGGAATATGTTGCTTTCATGGATAGTTTTATTTCTAAATGCAGGACCCTTCCTCCTTGTTTTAAAATTTGCAAGTAATCCTGTGTAATAGTGACAAAGGGCCAGTTCTCTTTGGAGAGGAAAAAAATGGAGTGTTGCCTGTTTTGGAAAAGGTTAAATGAGGGTTTTTACATCCTCTCCTGGACCATTTGGCTCACTGTGTTGGGTTGAGGTTTGGGAGAGTTTCAGGCAGCTTCTGAATCGATGTTGTTGCTTGGCTGTGTCAAAACACATTTTATGTGGCTTATATCCAAGTACTTTGACTTTGTGTTGAGGTGTGAACACTCCCCCTCATCTCTGTTAGCGATCTTTAAATATTTGCTGATAGAAGATTTTTATGGTGATTCATAAACTTAACTAGTCGAGTGATGTTACCTTCCCCTCTTTTTTTTAAATCATCTCCTCAGGAGGTTATCCCAGGCAGCCAAACTACAATGCCATGTCCAATGCCAACTACCCCAGCCCGGGCATGGCGGGGAGCATGAACCCCATGGGAGCAGGGAGCCAGATGCACGGGCAGGCTGGTGTGCCCCCCTACAGCGGGATCCCCCCGGGCAGGATGAGCCACGCAGCCATGGGCAACAGGCCCTACGGACCCAACATGGCAAACATGCCCCCCCAGGTGGGCACAGGGATGTGCCCCCCGCCCGCCGGGATGAACCGCAAAGCACAAGAGGCGGCCGCTGCTGCCATGCACGCTGCTGCCAACTCCATCCAGAACAGGTAAGGAGGGAGACTTCCCCACCCGTGAAAGTCCCTCCCCCTGGGAAAAGGGAGAGCATAAAGCTTGGACAAGCAGTGTGTTGGAGTGCCCAGAGAAGCTGTGGCTGTCCCATCCCTGGAAGTGTCCAAGGCCAGGTTGGATGGGGCGTGGAGCAGCCTGGGATGGTGGAAGGTGTCCCTGCCCGTGGCAGGGAGTTGTGACTAAATGATCTTTAAGGTCTTTTCCAACCCAAACCATCCCATGATTTTATACATCATTTGTGACACGCTTGGGGGATTTTTAATGATCATAGGTGAAAATATTTAGCTCTGAGATCTCTTCAGTGTTTTGGCTTTTTTGCCTCCTCTCCTCTGTTCCATGAGAGGCTTGGGAGATGCTGCTGTACAGCCCCTAAATCCAGCAGCCACCCAGCTGTCTGATCCAAGGCACTGCTTGTCCAGTGTAGGGAACTTCTTCCTTTTAGGGCCTTGATGAGCAGCTGTGGGAAAGGAGCTGGAATTCAGCTCTGAACTTTGTACTATTTTCTGTGGTTGGGGGTTTTTTTTCCTAATTTATTGCCCATTGCAGAATAGGTGTGTGTGGCCTTCCCAATGCCATGAGAGCCATGAATGTGCTTCTGAACTGGGTTCCCTTGAAGCTGCCCAATATGGGCACCAAGACATGTCCCTTTGAGTAACAAGTTTGAGCCACATTTGTGTAGGAGGTTTTCTTATACATGCAGGATACTCTTGTGTGTGGGGTAAGGAAAGAGAGAAATAAAGAAAAACGATCTGTACAAGTAGATGAAGGTATGAAGCTGTGCCAGGGGACGTTTAGGTTGGATCTCAGGGAAAGGTTCTTCCCTCAGAGGGTGGTTGGGCACTGAACAGGCTCCCCAGGGCAGTGGACACAGCCCCAAGGCTGCCAGAGCTGCAGGAGGGTTTGGACAAAACTCAGGGATAGGAGGGGATCATTGGGGTGTCCTGTGCAGGGCCAGGAGTTGGACTGGATGGGTCTCCTCCCAGCTCAGGACATTCCATGATTCTATGATTCTAAATCCTGTATTCTCACTCGAATGCCCAGGGCTGCAGTGTCTGCAGATTGAAGGCACTTTAACAACTGAAATGAGGGTCAGTTTGGGAATGTAGGAGAGCAGGATTAAGAGTGAAAATGCTCAGAACTCTGATCCCACTTTCCAAGTGGTTTGGATCCCATATTTTTCTTGAGCCTGGGCTCTGGGTTCTGAGCTTCACAAGAGCTTTGGTCTTTTGCTGGAAAAAACATTTGAAGCAAGTAACTTCTCAGTGTCCTGTTTAACTTTTTTCTAGCAAAGCTGCTTCCTTAGAGGACAAGATCTCAATGCTTAATATGTAGACTAAGTGTTTCTTCCTTGCCTTCTCTAGGCCTCCTGGTTATCCCAACATGAATCAAGGGGGCATGATGGGCACTGGACCTCCTTATGGACAGGGAATTAACAGTATGGCTGGCATGATGAACCCCCAGGGCCCACCCTACCCCATGGGTGGGAATATGGCCAACAACTCTGCAGGTAAGCCAGGGCTTTAGGATTTCGTTGATTCCATTGCGCTGGGTTGAAAATCAGTGTCAAAGATTCCTTTTAACTCCCCAGGGATGGCAGCAAGCCCTGAAATGATGGGACTTGGGGATGTCAAATTAACACCTGCAACTAAAATGAACAACAAGGCAGATGGGACGCCAAAAGCAGAATCCAAGTCAAAGGTAAAATGTTTTGGGTTTTGTTTTTAATGACTCCAGTCCTCTCCAGCATCCAGGGAAATAAAACCCCTGCATGTTCACTTGGATTGAGCAGTGCATCTATCTAGTAGCGTGAGAAATGAAGGGGAGCGTTTCCCAGTCCTTTGGGAGTCATTGATTTCACTTGTAAAACAATTTAGTATTAGAAATTATCACCTGCCACAGTGAAACTGCCAAAAGCAGCATAAACAAACCTGGGTTTGTTGCTGGTGTGGGCTGGGAGCGAGTCAGCTCTCACCCCTCAGCTGGGACGTGGTACACTGAAGTGTTAGTTGTTTCACAAACAAACCTCTTACTAATCCTGTATTAAAGCCAGAAGAGGGAGGCAAACAAGTTCTTCAGGGAGTGTTTTTCTTTGCATTGCTGCTACCAGTTTCAAAAGAACCACCAAAAAAGCAGTTTCTGAGCCCGTCTCCTCCTTTGCTACTTGAGGGGAAATAAATGCTCTGCAGGTTTGATCCCTGTGCCAGCAGCAGCCTGTAGGAAGATCCAGGAGATCTCTCACTTCTGCTCCTGTGTTCTGGAATCTGCCTTTCTTATTTATGGCAAACAAGGACTTGAATGCTCTTGGGCTGGGAGATGGCAGAGGCCACAAATCAGGGCTGTTCTGTCCTGGTCTGTGCTGTTGGATTATCTCACGTGCCATGAACACTTTTGGGTTCATCTAGAACATGGTCATGTTTGAAGATCAGTTCTGGTTTGGGAGTTCATTTTTACTTAAGGATTTGTAATGCCACAAGGAATCTCATCTGTAACTGAATTATAATTTTCCTATCTGTTTAGCAAATGAGGATCGTTTGAGGTGATTCTCTTTGTTTTCTTGAGTTTTTTGGGGTTTCTGTAGCATTCCTGAAACCTTTCTGTGAATCCCTGAGTAGCAGCTGTTTTTGTGATGCCTTTACTGAATAATCCTTGCCTGATGTTGATCTGAAACAAGCATAAGTCTAACATAAATCTGTTCCCAACACAACAGCAGAACTTTGAGCTCTTAACCCGCCTGCTTTTTGAAACAATCCTGGGTGTGAAGGAGCTGCTCTTGGGCTGCTCAGTCCTGATATCTCTTTCCTTCTCCTAGAAGTCCAGTTCCTCTACTACAACCAATGAGAAGATCACCAAACTCTACGAGCTGGGCGGGGAGCCCGAGAGGAAGCTGTGGGTGGATCGATACCTGGCCTTCACCGAGGAGAAGGCCATGGGAATGACCAACCTCCCAGCGGTGGGCAGGAAACCCTTGGACCTCTACCGGCTCTACATCTCCGTGAAGGAGATCGGAGGATTGACTCAGGTGAGTGTCCACAGCTGGGGAGGGGACTGGTGGTTGTGTTCAGAACTGCTGCCGTTCAGAGTTAGTTCGTAGCCAGAGGTAAGCCATGAGTTCCCGTTTGGCCTTGCTTGTGTCCTTAAATGAAACCCAGCAATCCTGTAAGTGAGCCAGATGTTTGCTCTCCCATTGTCTGGTTGAGAACAATCTCTGGTGAGACTCAATTCAACCCCTTTTTTCCCCCCCCCCTCTGTCCAGTGCAAAGATTGGTGACACTGTCTTTGCATCTGGCTGTCAGCTGACCTCGTGACCAGTTTGATTTGCAATCTGTCCCTGTTTGAAAAGTTTCCTGTAGGTGATGAAGAGAGTTTGGCCCTCATTGCTTCCCTTGTGTGAGCTGGGAAGCGTCGATTTTTCCTCCCCAGAAAATTTCTTGGAGGAGAAGCAGCTGGGTTTTTTTTGCTTAGAGCCTCTTGTTCGGTTGTGCAGGTCAACAAGAACAAGAAATGGCGCGAGTTGGCCACAAATCTCAACGTGGGCACTTCCAGCAGTGCAGCCAGTTCCTTGAAGAAGCAGTACATCCAGTGTCTCTATGCCTTTGAGTGCAAGATTGAGCGAGGAGAAGACCCCCCTCCTGATATCTTTGCAGCTGCTGATTCAAAGAAGTCTCAGACTAAGATACAACCTCCATCTCCAGGTGAGTTCAGACGCTGCTTTAAGGTGTGCAGTGGATGTGTGAACTGGAGGGTCTCTGGCACTGTACACCCCACCCCATGTGCTGTGGGTCCAAACTTCCACAAATCTCCCAGATGTTCTCTTTGTGTAGAATAAATACTTTGGTAATGTGGGAGTGAATGAAACCAGGAGTAAGTTGAGGCTCTCAGGATAGTTCAGGTTTTATGTGTCCAACCTCTGTACTATAAGAACACCTAAAAACATGTGCACACACCTCTCTTGTTCTCTGCTGCACCTCTGCCTGAGGAGAATCTGGTGGAGAGAGAGGTCTGGAGTTCTCCCTGCAAGGTGATTCTGCCTATTCCACCAGCAGCCCTTGTGTGACTGCTCAGCTCTGGGGACTTGCTGGAAAAGTTGGGCTGGTTTTGATCATGCCAGTGGTACCTTCAGGGAGAAGAAGCTGGATGTGGGTGTGAACTCATCTTCCTCAGGAATTCCTTCTTTCTGCCTTCGGCAGGAGTCAGGGAGGACCTTCTGAGGCTTTGTGCACAGAGAGCACTGTAGGCCTTCTACAAGTTGGATGCTTTAGGAATCAAGGCCTTTAAAATGAACAACTTCTGTTGTTTCAGATTTTATGGCGTGCTCCAGTTTCTGCATATTTAAGCATAATGCTCAATTCAGATTTTGTTTAACCAAAAAAAAAAAAAAAGACATCCAGGCCAGCCTTGCACGTTGTACTCTTTGGTCTTTGGAAAGTCTGATCCTTTCTGTCTCATTTGCATTGAGTTCATTGCTTGAATTGCTGCTGAACTTGCCAACCCTTCTTTAAGCTTGAGTTTTCCAGTTTGCCTTATAACTAAAAACCTTCAGATGCTTTTTCTGGTCAGGAACCTGCTCATGTAGGTGAAATGAAAACTTGGTCTGCTTTGAAGTTCCTCTAATGTTTGCAAAAAAATACCTTTTTGGTTCTGAAACTTGGCACCATCTTTGTCTGGCTCCTGAGGAGTGGAATAATGAACCTGCTTGGATTGTACTGCAGCTGTCCCGGCGCTGCTAAACCCTTGGTTGGCTTGTCCCAGTATTCTGTTGGCCACACTACCCTCCTCTCTCCTCTCAGAGTGGTGCTTTTTTAAAGAACTAAATCACGTCTTGTCACTGATCAGGAAACCTGTCCCAGTGGAGCTTCAACCTTGGTGTGTTCTGCAAGATAAAGCAACTTCTGTGCCATTAGACTGAACTTCTGTCCAAAGTGGTTTCTGAGTTCTACACCACAAATCCATCCCTACTTTCTTTCCAGAAGCTCTTTCTTACCCCCCTGAGGCAGCGGAACAAAGATGTTTAAGAGCATTTGGAGTTTGTTTGGAGAGAGATGAGACTTTTGGGAAGCCACTTAAGGCTCTGTGTAGCTCTAGGTGTGTGTCAGGGTGGATTAGGTGGTGCATCAGTTCTTATTTTGTTTTAGCTAATGTGAAGGTCCTGGCTCTGCCTTCTGGGCTGAGCTTCAGCACATCAGCAGAAGGAATTTGCAGGGTTGGTGTCCCAAACTGTGCACGTTTAACTCCTGCCATGAGAGGACTCAGCTGTATTTGCAATTTAAACTGTTCTCTCCGCTTGTCTTGCTCCAACTTCCTACAACTGGGAATATGCAGAGGCAGCACTGAAGCTTGGCTGGCCACTCTGATCCTTTAAGTTGAATCACTCAGTGTGTCCGTGCTCCTCTTTCACTTTCCTTTTCTTCCTCTTGCTCCCCTGGATCAGCAGGAACTGGGGTGTAGGGCACAACACAAAGTACTCAACCCCAGCTCCAGGCTGAAGAGCCCTGGAGTATTGAGTCCCAGTGGACACTGCTTTTCCAGGGTCCAGTGTCCTCCAGACTCACACACACAGTCCTGTCTCCAAGGAATCACCTGGATGGAGAATAACTTCCCTGTTTATAAACCCAGTGGACAACAAGGGGACATTCTGAAGGCCCATCAGAAAGGCTGAAAGGCTCAGTTGTCCCACACAGACGTGGTTTGCTGTCCTTGCAGACTTTACAACCTGTTGGCATTGGCTTCCCCTTCATTTCTGCCAGATTAACTCCTGCAGAACTTTGGGAATGAGTTCTCCGTTAACCACTTCCTGAGGCTGCAGGGGTGCCAGAGCTCTTCCCAGGGAATGTCCCTCCCACCCCTCAAACCCCAGAAGTGTTCGCAGAGGAACCGGTGGCTGGGAGGGATTGGGAATTGCCTCACGGGCACTCGGGGTTTTCTGCAAACCTTCCAGGGTTCCCGCTCGCAGACACAGCCTGTCCCTGGAGGGGGAGGAGGCACCACCAGTCCTCGCTGGGTTTTAATTCCCAGAGCGTGGAACTGGCCCCGCTCCAACTGTGTGTAAACTTGTGAGTGGGAGGGACGGCGGGAGGTGGGGACAAACACCAAATGGCAGCGACGCAGGGAATGTCTCGGGGCCTCTTCCTGCCGGTGCCAGCGGCACAAACGGAGACGGGAGTGAATTCCTGGGGGAAGCGAGTGGAGCGAAGGAGGGCCCATGAATGAAACTCCCCGCGGAGCTCCCGCTGCCCTTCCTTCTCTCCGAGACCTCCCCGTGCCGGGAGGGAGTCACAGAGTTGAGGACAGGGTGCCAGGAAGGTGGGGTGTAAACAAACATGCCCTGGACGTGACCTCGGAGGATTTTAATGAATAGCTGAAATGACTCATCAACCAGCAGGGCTGGAGCTGAGGGATATCGGGTGCTGGGGACGGTAACTAATGGAAACATTAATTAAGAGTTCAGCTCTTGCCAGCTGCGAGGAGCGGCTGAACCTGAGCTGACACTGTCACAGCGATCCAGGGCCAGCGGAGCTCCTCGAGCTCCCGGCACAGCTGGATTACACACAGCCTGGGATGTTTGATGAAAGCTCACTGGAGCGTAGAGCAGGGAGGCAGGGACCTCGCAGGGAACTTGCTGGACGGGTTTTGTCGTTCAGTGAAAGATCCGGCATTCCCTGTTCCAGGAATCCTTGGGAGTGGTGTGTGAATTAACCCCTCTGGAAGGGCAGAGCAGCCTTGTTCAGAGTTACTTGGTGGCCTCAGCTGATGTCCTGGGGTTTCCATCTCTAGGAAGATCCTGAGGCTTCCAGGAGAGGGGCTCAAACCCACCACCCTCCTGGGTGGAAGGGATTTCAAGGTGACGTGTCGGTGGTTCCTTGCCAGGAAGCACCATATTCCTGCCCCATGGTGCACTCCAGAGCATCAGCCTCCAACGGGGTAGCTTGGGAAGCACCTCACAGTGGTGGCACCACGTGTTAAGGATGAGGCACAGGGCAGTGGTCACAGCACCAGGCC
The DNA here is from genome assembly GCA_036023395.1 of Myiotriccus ornatus. Classification (NCBI taxonomy): domain Eukaryota; kingdom Metazoa; phylum Chordata; class Aves; order Passeriformes; family Tyrannidae; genus Myiotriccus; species Myiotriccus ornatus. Next base: position 5,683,395 of record JAYRBT010000064.1, read on the forward strand.
TGACAGAGTTCAGCTCCCTGTACTTTTTTTGGCCATGTTTCACCTGTCTCTCTTCCTTTAAGGACTCTCTGTTCTTGGGGCTGATGTTCTGGGAGGCCCTGGGTTGCATCCCCAGGGCGCAAAGCTGCTCACACACCACATTTCTCCTCTTGCAGCGGGTTCAGGCTCCATGCAGGGTCCTCAGACACCTCAGTCCACCAGCAGCTCCATGGCAGAAGGAGGAGACTTGAAGCCACCAACCCCAGCGTCGACGCCACACAGTCAGATGCCCCCTTTGCCAGGCATCAGGTAGGGAACCATCGCTCCCTCTTCCGCCGCTGGGTGGGAGCTGTGAACGTGGGGTCACCTCTGGTCATCACTGCAGGTGGCTGGGGACTTGAGTGCCTGTTTTGGTGGGACTCCACTGCTCTTCTCCCTCGTTCATGGCTCACAGCAACACTGTGTGTGAATATTCGTTGATTTGGGGATGGGGTTGGTGCTGAAGAAAGGCAGTTTCTCGTGACTCTGGAGGAGCAGGACTGTGTTCCTTCTAGGAAAACTATCCTGAGGAGCACTGTGGACATCTGTAACCTGGTGTTTGTGGTGGTGGTTTTTTTTTTCTTGATCCAGGAGTAACTCCGTGGGCCTTCAGGATGCCTTTGCAGATGGCAGTGATCCTACGTTCCAGAAACGGAACTCCATGACTCCAAATCCAGGGTACCAGCCCAGCATGAATACCTCTGACATGATGGGTCGCATGTCTTACGAGCCAAATAAAGATCCCTACAGCGGTATGAGGAAAGGTGAGCAAGTCTTTGTGTTGTCCCCACTTTCTCTTTGAGTACTAATCCCTCTTAGCTGGCTGCACTTTGGAATGTGCTGTAGGAAACCTTCTGCTTGCCCAGAGAACGGGGTTTAACTTTTTGAGGCGGGGGTACCCACATTAACTGGTTCTTCTCCCGGTATTCCAGCTCCAGGAAGCGATCCCTTCATGTCCTCAGGGCAGGGCCCCAACAGTGGTATGGGTGACCCTTACAACCGTGCTGCAGGCCCAGGGATGGGTAACATGGCCATGGGACAGCGGCAGCACTATTCCTACGGAGGTCCTTACGACAGAGTGAGGTGGGTACTGGGACCTGGAGACACCCCGAGGTGCCCCGTGGATGATCATCCCTTGCCCTTCACTGCTGTGACTTTGGTGATCACTGGAGGAGCCAGGGGGGGAATCTAAGTGAGTGTGTGGGGTTTTTCCCTCTGTTTCCACGTAGGACGGAGCCCGGCATGGGACCTGAGGGCAACTTGGGAACGGGAACTCCGCAGCCGAACATCATGCCTTCCACCCCGGAGTCGGGGATGTACTCTCCCAGCCGCTACCCACAGCAGCAGCAGCAGCAGCAAAGGTCTGTGTGAGGTGTTGCCCTTCCCAGTGGGAATGCTCCAAGGCTCTGACAGCAAAAATTAATGCATCTGTTTCTTCTCTAGACATGATTCCTATGGCAATCAATTCTCCACTCAAGGCACATCCTCGGGCAGCCCCTTCCCAAGCCAGCAAACCACCATGTATCAGCAGCAGCAGCAGGTGAGGGATCCCAAGGTTTCTGGTTTGTTCAGCTGAGAGACGTAAGAGTTTTTATCTGTGAACTTCGTGAGGAAAGGAGGTGAAGACTCTCTGGTTGCTTTATGAATGTGTAGAATTAAATACCCTATCAGAGAATCATGCAGTGGTTTGGGTTGGAAGGGGCTTTAAAGCTCATCTCATTCCAAACCGCTGCCATGGGCAGGGACACCTTCCACCAGACCAGGTTGCTCCAAGCCCCATCCAGCCTGGCCTTATACAGGAGGCTGAATAGATTGAAAACAACTTAAAGAAGTTTGAATTAGCATTCCCAGTGTTGTGTTAGGAAGACAGTGTTCTGAGAGTGGAGTTTGTTTGCAAACCCTGGTCAGGCAGCAGGAGGTGAGGAAGCTTTGCTGGGCACCTCTGCCCCTCTGGAACTTTCTGAATCCAGTCCTGTTTCTGTAACACTGTTGATACAAGTGATGAGTTTATTTGGAGTAGCTCCTGGATCGTTCTGGGGAGGTGCTTCAGGTGGATTATTTTGCACAACCCAGAGGACATTTTCTTGTCTATCCCTTTCTGAGCCTGCAGCCAGAGGCTTCAGACTCCATTGCCCAGCTGCCTCCTCCTCACTGTTCCCAAACCCACCAGGTTTGTTTCAGGACAGTTAGAGTGAACATATATCCCTTCCCATAATCCTTACATATGACTTGCTCTTTGTCTCCCTGCCAGGACCCATAATGTTTTCCTGATAATTTTAAGTCCTCTGGTTTAGGAGAGTATAGAGAGGGCACTCAGTGAGCTGTGCTAAGAATAATTCCAACTGCTCTGCAGTTTGGCTCTGCAACCAGAGCCACGGGGCTCGGAGCCAAGAGTTCGAGTTACTCTGGAACTTGTCATCTTTGAAGCCCTAGAGCTCCATCTGAAGCCAGTCATGACCGTGGAGTGTCTGAATCGCCTCTACAGCAGCTTCAGCACAGACCTTGGAGGCGAGAGAGATCCTGGATTTTAATTTTGTCTCCACCATTGACTGTTTTTCCCATTTGCACTTAAAAGAATGAGGGGGGAGAATCCTTCTTGCTCCTTTCAGCAACGTGTTTTGAAATCCACAGGAAAGGAAGAAGCAGGAAGTAGAGCAGTTTTTAATACATTTTGTTGAGTGCTTCAGCAGAAACCTGGGAAATATAAAGGAATTAGGGTCTGATAAAATTCCTGGATGCGGAAGGAAGCAAGTGCTGGTGCCTGGTTTGGTTTGTGGTGAAGTCCTTGCAGAGCTGAGTCTTTTCTGCAGGAATGTCCTTTCTGTGGGCAGATTCCTGCCCCCAGGGCATCCTTGTAGAATCCACAAGGAAACTACCCAGCCACCACAAGGAATTGGCCTTGGCTTGTGAAAGGGAGTGACTGATCCAGCTTCACATTGGATATGGCCAGCAGTGAGAAAAAGCCTCTCCCAGGCCATGCCACAGGCCAGATCCTCTGGCTCTGAGGACTCTCCCCACTGAGGTTTGGGTTGTTTGTGTTACAGAATACCAATAAACCAATAAAGGTTGGAAAAGACCTCTGAGATCATCAAGTCCAACCTGTGCCCGATCCCCACCTTGTCCCCCAGCATCCTTGGACACTTCCAGGGATGGGGACTCCACTCCCTCCCTGGGCAGCCCCTGCAATGCCTGACCACCCCTTTTCAGTGAAACAGTCCTTCCCGAATTTCCAATCTCACGCTGTCCATGCCTTTCTCCTCCCCGCAGAACTACAAGCGGCCGATGGACGGGAGCTACGGCCTGCCCGCCAAGCGCCACGAAGGGGAGATGTACAACGTCCCTTACAGCGCCGGGCAGGGCCAGACCCAGCAGCAGCTGCCTCCAGCACAGCCCCAGCAGCCCAGCCAGCAGCCTCCTGCACAGCCATCCCCCCAGCAGGACCTGTATAACCAGTACGGGAGCACGTACCCCGCTGCCGACCGCCGAGCCGCCGGAGGGCCGCAGAACCAGTTCCCCTTCCAATTCGGCAGAGACAGGGTCTCGGCTCCCCCGGGCTCCAACGCTCAGCAGAACATGCCTCCTCAGATGATGGGCGGTCCCATCCAGTCCGCTCCGGAGGGTCCCCAGCAAGGGGCCATGTGGCAGGGGCGCAATGAGATGGGGTACAGCTTCCCCAACCGGCCGAGCACGGGCTCCGCGCCCCAGGGCCCCGCGTATCACGGAGTGACTCGAACAGATGAAATTCTGCATTCAGACCAGAGGGTCAACCACGAGGGACCGTGGCCTTCCCACGGGAACAGGCAACCTCCTTACGGTCCCTCTGCCCCCGTGCCCCCAATGACCAGGCCCCCCCAGTCTAACTACCAGACCCCCCCCAGCATGCAGAATCACATTCCTCAGGTATCCAGCCCAGCACCTCTGCCCAGACCTCTGGAGAATCGCACTTCTCCGAGTAAATCTCCATTCCTGCACTCGGGGATGAAGATGCAGAAGGCAGGACCACCTGTTCCTGCCTCGCACGTAACACCAGCAGCTGTCCAGCCTCCCATGATCCGACGAGACATCACCTTCCCGCCGGGATCAGTAGAAGCCACGCAACCTGTGCTGAAGCAGAGGAGGCGGCTAACAGCAAAAGATATCGGTGAGGAAACCCCTGCTTTCCTGCCTTCACCCTTTGGTACAGTCCTGCCAAGCAGAAGGGCCCTGCTGGCTTTGAACAAGCTGTGTTTTTGCACGTTAATCGTATTTTCAGCCCTCATTTTGGCATCGCCTGCGGGCGGATTGCTGGTACGCGCAGTCTGTGCATCATCTTAGCCAGGCTCTGCTCTCCAAAAAAGCAGTATCAAGTATCTCCTTTTTGTTTTGAAACTCCAGGAGCTGGAAGTATCATGTGTTTATGTTACAGGAACTCCTGAAGCCTGGAGAGTGATGATGTCTCTGAAGTCCGGGCTGCTGGCTGAAAGTACGTGGGCCTTAGATACCATAAACATCCTGCTCTATGATGACAACAGCATAATGACCTTCAACCTCAGCCAGGTGGGTGCAGATGCTCTTTGGGGCAGGTCTTTGAAGTGCTAATTCTGTAGGGGTTTCTGTCAGTGAGATGGCAACAAGCGGCTCGTGCAGATTCCCGGGCGTCCCTGTACCTGGGGAGCGTTCCAGGTGGGAAGGGAGCGTGGGGTCTGGGCAGCTGTGAGCTTGGTCACTCACTGGCCCGTGGGATTTATGTGTGTGTTGGTGTGAAATCTCCTCAGCAGTGCTGGAAAGGCCCTCCCTGTGACTTAACCAGGAGGGAGATGCAACCTCAAGAGCACGTGGGTGTGTGCAGGGGGGGCAGCTTGGATACTTGCAGTCAGTGCCTGCTTTTGTCCCTTCTCTCGAAGGACAAAAAGCTCTGTTTTGTGCCATTTATTGCCACCATGAAAAGAACCATTAATTGACAGCACTGCTTAAACTCTCAGCCCTGCCTGTGTTGACCTGAGTTGTTTTCTGATCACTGTTCCTTCCTCCCCTCCTGTTTTTCTCCCCCCTTGTAGCTGCCAGGCTTGCTGGAGCTCTTGGTGGAGTATTTCCGGCGCTG
>JAYRBT010000064.1:5699720-5726736 GCA_036023395.1 Myiotriccus ornatus
CGGGTGCCGCGGCGGGGCCATGAAGGACTGCGAGTACCGGCAGATCCCGCCCGGGGCGGCGGCGGCGACTCCGGGCCCGGGCACAGCCGCCTCGCCGCCCCCGCCGCCCGCCGTCCCCCCGCGGCCGCGGCGGCCCCGCAGGAAGTGGGAGGTGTTCCCGGGCCGCAACCGCTTCTTCTGCGGCGGCCGCCTCATGCTGGCGCGGCACAGCGGCGTCTTCGTCCTCACCCTCGGCCTCATCCTGGTCACCAGCGGCCTCTTCTTCGCCTTCGAGTGAGTCTGGGGGCGGCGAGGCCGTGCGGGGGCTGCCCCTCGGCTCCTTCCCCGCAGTCAGCCCTTGTCCGCCCCTCTTTGAGCCGCCTCCGCTCGGGGGAGCTGGGGGTGGGTTGGCATCCCACCCCTGTCCTCGTGGTGGAGGGGGGTGGGCTGGGGGGGCACCTTCCCCCCTCCGTGGGAGCCCCCTTATCCCCCCCTTTTCTCCCCACTGACCCCTCCAAGCCCTTTCCCCAGTGCACAGCCCCCAGACCCCCTTTGCAGGCAGTCATTGCCCCATCACCTGTCCTCAGGTGTGTTTACGGGGGCCCAGAGGTCCCCCCAGCACCTTGTTTGCTTAGTCTGGCCCCGGGGAGGGGTTTAACATCTCCCCGGGATCCCCCACCCCGACCCAGTGTCCCCTCCTGCTCCCAAGGGCAGAACTGGCCCAAAATTACAGCCCGGGAGCCCCCGAGGTTGGTGGGCATTGTCCACCTCTGGGATCTCAGAATAGTGTTTCTGTTAAGTGGTGAAATCCTTGGGGGTCCCATCTCGAGGGTCTGCACTGGAGCTCTGCCCCCGTTGTGCTGCCGTGTCCGGGGAAGAGGGAGCTGCATGTCCCCAGCCCCGTTTCCTTTGGAAAGCTGCTCCAGGGAAGCTGCTTGCTTCTGCACCCTGGGAGAGGGATGAGCCAGGAGCACCCCGTTATGTCCTGCGCTGCCCTGGGGAACCGGGGAAGGAGCACCGTGGGTTGTTGGCACCTCAGAGGGGTTCTGTCCTGCCTCGGGAGGGAAGGGAGATGCTTTTCCCTGGAGCGGGAGGGCAGTGCCTGCCTTTGGACTGCCTGCAAGTCTTGGAGTAAAGCTGCCCGAGCCTGCTGGCGGTGAGATGAAGGCATTTGATCGGATTAGAGGTTCTGAGAAGTCAGATGAGCTGAGAGGGGGCAGGCAGCTGCGGGAGGCAGTCACAGCATCCCGCTGGAAAAACTCCTTTCTTCGCATCATCCGTGCCCCTGACAGCTCCCTCCGCTGGGTCTGGGACTAACGGGCAGCTCTAGCACAGTGACTGCTTTGTGTGGCCCGGCAGAGGACATCTGCTCTGCCTCCCTGCTTGCAGAGTCACTCTCTTTGGGGTTGAAGATGCCCTGGGGCTTTCCAAGTTGTTATTTTAGCAGGATGCCTCCGTGTCACGGGTTACAGTTTGCTGGATTTACAGCAGTCTTGCTTGTGTCTACACTTCGTGTCTTTATGGGAAAACCTGGAGCAGGCTGCCCAGAGAAGCTGTGGCTGCTCCATCCCTGGAAGTGTCCAAGGCCAGGTTGGATGGAGCTTGGAGCAATCTGGGATAGTGGAAGGTCTCCCAGCCCACGGCAGGGGGTGGAACTGGATGATCTGTAGGGTCCCTTCCAACCCAAACCATTCTGGAATTCTCTGATTTATGTGATTTCTTGTTCCCTGATGGGTCAAAGTGGGCACCTGAGATTCTCTCAGGAAGGGGGTGACAACAAGATCACGCCTCTCCTTTCACAGACCTTTCTGTCCCTCTGCCAGAGAGAGGACCAAGGGGCTTGGGCTGAAGGGGCTTTGTTGCTTGGTGGCTGCTTTGTTCTGGACAGCTGAGCTCGGGAGGTGAAACAAAAGTTGCTTAATCCTCTCAAAACTGCTGCAGAGTATGCTGAGCCTGAGCACTGCCCACAGACACCAGGGCTGGGGCAGCCTGTCCGTCTGTGCTGGGTGTGATCAGTGCTTGTGACAGCAAACCCCTCTGCAGGAGGGGCCTGTGGCACTGTGTGTGTCCTCTGCTGTCCTCACCTGCCACCTGAGAGTAACGGAGCTGCCCTGGTGTGGAGTGTGATCACACCAGTCCTCATCCGTGGAAAAACAGCCCCAGGCCATAGCACGGTGAGCCCAGGAGTGGCTGTTGACTGCAGAGATGCCTGGTGGCTTGTCACAGCGCCCAGTGCTGGAAGTGTCCTCATCCAAACATCTGGCACACCAGGAAGGGCACATGAGTCATCCAGAGACGGCAAAGCTGCGTTGAATCGAAGCCAGGATCCCCCTCAGCGTCATGTGTTGGACCAAGAGGGATCATGGTCACGCTGATTCTCATCCCTGTGTGGCTTGGGCTGTTTGTCTGTGTGTTCCTGGTGGTGCTGTTGTAGAGGTGACCAGGCTTTGGGGCAGCTTTTGGGGGGGTTTTTGAGACGTGATTCTGGTACCTCAGAAGACAAAAGAGGTGGCGTGCAGGGGCCTTGGTGTGTCTTGGTGCCCAAGAGCCAGTGCCACTCCAACATTTGCTGTGCTGGCTCTTGCTGTTCATAGAATCAGAATATCCAGAGCTGGAAGGAACCCACAAGGATCATTGATTCCAGCTCCTGGCTCTGCACAGGACACCCTCGAAAAGGTTGATAACCCCAAAAATGCTATCATACCCAGAGGTCTCCGCAAAGCAGCAGTGCTTGAGCCCACTACCCCATGATAATTCCTGGTGGGAGTGTCCCAGCTGGCACCTGGTTCTCTGCAGTGATTGATAACAATGCCATTTTATCCATGTTTTTAACAGCTGCCCCTTCCTTGCCACTCACCTGACCTTGGCCATCCCCATCATCGCCGCCGTCCTCTTCTTCTTTGTCATCAGCTGCCTGCTCCAGACAAGCTTCAGAGACCCAGGAATCCTGCCCAGAGCCACCCCAAGTGAGGCAGCAGACCTGGAAAAACGGATTGGTGAGACCTCTGTTCCCTCTCCCCTGTTTGGTTCAGTGCATGGCTGTGTGTCTGTGCACACACACGATCCAGTGAGCCCCACTTTTTGGGTCTTGGCTCCTTGCTGGTTGTCCAGGGTGGGAGAAGAAACCAGAGTATCAGATTGTGAGTCCTGGTAAGAGGTGCAACGAGCTCCTCCAGCACAGCAGGCAGTGCTTCAGAGAGGGTCTGCAGAGCATCAGGGGTGGTTTTTTTGTTCCTGTTCAGTCCCATCGCCTTCCCAGGCAGCAAAGTTGAAGGATAATTAATGCTTTTTAAGATCGTGCTTTGCCGTTGAGCCTGCTGTGCTGCAAGATGTTCTTTAGTGGAGGCTGATGTTTGTCCTCCTCTGAAAACTGCTCTGTCACGCTGGTTTGGGGACAGCCAAGAAGGTGTTTGCATCCAGGAGCTTTGGACATTGTTGGTGTGACTGGTTGTAACAAATGCTTTAGCAAAGCTGGTGTGCGACAGCTTGAATCTGTCCCGCTGCAGACAGTTGCAAGGCAGTAATTCTACATCTGACTTAAAAAATGGGTTTAAAATATCCCCAGAGTGGTGATCCAATGTTTCTATTTATAAGGGCCTAAAGCAGTAATCTGGCTGCAGATGCTGCCTGATGTGCCAGCTGTTACTGTTAATATAATCCACTTATTATCCTCTTAACATGCTCACTGTTGCATCACTATTTTCAAAGACTCCCTCAGAGCTAGGAAGGTGCTCTTTTGGAAGGGACTGAAAGGAATAATCCCCAGAATTGCAAACATGATGCAGGGGTTTTTCCAGCTTTTGCTGTGCAGGGCAACAATCTCCAGCTGCCAGTCTCCAGGGAATAATGAAATGGCATCACACACAGATGTAACTTGTGTTTTTGGAAATCTTCCGTTTCCACCTTGGGGAGGAGGAAGAATCCTCTCATGGCTACGAACACACACACGTCAAATCTCAGGGAATCTGCTGGAGCACTTGGGACCTGCGGTGATAGAAATGAGTTCCCCTTGAGGCTGGTGGTGCCACAGCTCCAGCTGTGGGGTGGCAGGTGGTGTGCTGGCAGTGGCAGGGATGCTCCTGCTGAGGCCACCCTGACTCCTGTCAGAGCAGAGGAGGAACCACATGCGCATTCACGGATGTTGTGACCCGCTGGGCACGCAGAGACGAGCTGGGCACTGCTTTACACTCCCTATTTCTAAACTGCTTGACGTTCTCACAGCACTGGGCACTTATTGCTTCCTCTTGGCATCCCAGCAGCGTTGCCACTGAACAAAGGGAGGACATAAATAACGCTGTGAGGAGCTGAGGGGAGTTCCTGGCTGCCTCTTGGCTTTCAGGAGCACGTGCCAGTCCCTTTCCCGTGCCGGGAAGCAGCACGGGGCGGGGGGTGGTTGCAGGGTCTGAGTGTCCCTCCTTGCCCTTGCAGACAGCATGGGGACCTCCACGTACCGCCCTCCCGCCCGCACCATGGAGGTGGTGATCAACAAGTACGTGGTGAAGCTCAAGTACTGCTACACCTGCAAGATGTTCCGCCCCCCGCGCACCTCCCACTGCAGCGTCTGCGACAACTGCGTCGGTGAGCAGGGCAGGGGCTGCTGTCTGAGGGGGAAAAGGGGGTTAACTGTGTGATCAGAGGAGATCTTGAGCTGGAAGGGTCATCCAGTCCAGCTCCTGGCCCTGCCCATGACACCCCAGCATTCCCACCCTGTCCCTCAGAGCGTTGTCCCAGCGCTCCTTGAACCTTGGTGCTGTGCCCACTGCCCTGGGGAGCCTGTTCAGTGCCCCAGCACCCTCTGGGGGAAACACCTTTTTTTAAATTGCAACCTCAGCCTCTCCTGACACAACTTCAATACCATTCCCTTGAGTCGTGTCACTGATCCTGTCACTGATGTTCCTGGACAGATTGCTTTTTCTTCTAAAGGATTATAAAATAAGATACTAGGGGGTCTGTCTTCTTCCCGTTTAAAGTGAAAGCAGCACCAGTGCAGTGGCTTAGATCCAAGACTCTGTGTCTCTGTTTTCTCCTGCTTCTGGAAGGATGGTACTGAAAAATGCAGTTCAGGCAAACGAGGTTTGCTGCAGGCTCCTTGTTGTGTGTGGCCTTGCTGTCCCCAGGCTGGCAGAGACACCATCGTAGCTGCTGGTGTTTGGGGATAGCCCTGGATGGCTCTGCCTCCTCCTGAGGCTGGAAAGCAGCAGCGTTTGCAGAGGAGGTGTCTGGGGGATGTGTTTGCAGTGATGCTCCCCATGAAATGGTTGCCACAGTCTTGTCAGCCCTTTCATTAGGGTGTTTGCAGATACCCTGCACCCGCCCCAGGTTCCCAGGCAGTTTCTGTGGGTTTAGAGGTGTATCTTTATAACTTGGAGAAGTGTTTCTGCCCCTAAGAAGGAGGGGGGAGCTGACACACCAGGAGGGAGCAGCGATTGCCACGTGCACACACCCAGCGCCGCTGGGAGCTGGAAGAACTGCTCTGTCCCTCTTCCCTTTCAAGCTGTAGTGATAGTTTACCAGTCACAAGGCTTGTGTTTAACAGGTTGTGAGAGGAAAGGTTCGATGGTAAAAAAGACCATGTGAGCAGGCAGCAAGGCTCCACTGAAACTTTGTGCCCACGTGCTGCTGCTGTGGAGAGGTTGCGGTCTCCGGATGGTGGGTGGAAGCTCGATTTGTAGCTCCTCGTTTTTGGAGTCTGAGCAGAGTTTGCTCCATTTTGGGGTTGAGGTGGCAGGAGTCCTTATTTTGTCCCTCACGTGCCCCTTTGTTTCAGAGAGATTCGATCACCACTGCCCCTGGGTGGGGAACTGCGTGGGGAAGCGCAACTATCGCTACTTCTATGCCTTCATCCTCTCCCTCTCCTTCCTGACCGCCTTCATCTTCGCCTGCGTCGTCACTCACCTCACCCTGCGTGAGTACCACAGGTCCTGCCGCTGCTGTGTGCTGTGCTCAGGGCCACCAACAACCTCAGGCAGCTCTGGGTCACTGCTCCTGTTGGGACAGAGCATGGGGAGGGCCTGGTTGGGTTACACCAGGATTTTGAGCATGGGTCTCAAATAAATGGGGCCACAGACTTCAGGGAACCACAGATTCACCTGCACCTTGCTTGGGATGGAGCTGGGGATGGAGTTCTCCCCACCCAGAGCAGATGAGCTGGTGGTGAATCTGCTCCTAACCTGGCAGAGAAGGTGACTTTCCCATCAGCCCCAAATCTCCTGGAGCCGTGTGTATGTGCTGACATTTCTGCCGAGTCCCAGACTGCAGATGTTGCTCAGGCAGACAGATCCATAGAGCTCACAGGGAGGTGTCTGCCTGCTCAGGAGGGGAGTTTTGGCTGGAGAGGCAGGGCTGCCTGATGAGATGCCATTCCTTGTCCCGTTTTGCTTTGCAGGCTCTCAGAGGGATGGATTCCTGGCCACTCTGAAGATGACACCCGCGAGATATCCTTGTGCTGCCAGCAGCTGCTTGGGGTGCCCAGCACTGGTGCAGCAGTACTAATTAAACAGGGAGGGGCCAGGAGCTCTTTGTAAGGGTGGGTTACAAACTTGTTTCCCAGTTTGCAAGTTTAGATGGAGAGGGAAGCAGCTGGAACAGGCTGTGCCTTGGTGGATCCCTGCAGACCGGCACAGGGAATGGGAAGCTTGCCCAAACCTCCCCAAACAGTCCTCTGCCTCTCCTTGCAGGATGATTTTGTTCCTTGAGAGTTCCTTGACTTTTACTTCACTGTGCTGGAGCTGGTGATCTGTTTTTTCTCAGTCTGGTCTATTTTGGGCCTCTCAGGTTTTCACACTTATTTAGTCGCCTCCAACCTGACGACGAATGAAGATGTAAGTACCTTGTCCTTCTGTATCAGTACCTGGATGCTCCTCCTTCTGCCAGGCTGTCCCTGACCCACCCTGAGCAGGTTTTCAGGGAATCCTTGGCTGTCTCAGTGCAGTGTTTCAGTAAGATGTGCTGCCTGCATTGCCTGTGAGAACCCACTGCAGAGCAAGCAGCCTGTGCCCAGGGCATTCAGGCTGCAGTTTCAGGTAGCCGAGTTAGAACCATCACGTGTGTGTTTTTTCCAGTCTGTTTGCGGCCTTGCTTAAAATTAGGAGTTCTGAGATTAAAAAAGAGAAGGCTGGCCCCAGAGATTTATTTGATGATGTGAATTCAGCATCCTGTGTAACCACAGGTTTCCTATGAGACCTTGGGTGAGTCCCTTTATCTCTGGTGGTTCCTCATCTCTAATTAGCAAATAATGCACAGACATCTGATGATATTTACCTTCAAATCTGACGTACATGCAGACTCCAAGGGCCAAATGAGTGCCCTGAGTGGGGCAAATTGTATGGAAAAGCAGGATCTGTCTGATCCTCGGAATCAAAATTCACCCTTCTGGCCAGATGTACCTGTAATCCTTGCTGGAAGCTTCCAGCACTGCAGAAGGCGGGTTTGCATCTCCTTTTTTTTTTTTTTTTTTTTTGGCTTTTCCCCCTTTCCTCTCCACTTGAGGTGTGGCAGAACTGCTCAAGGCCGTGTAAGTGAAGCTCATGGAAGTTGTACCCCAGTCCCGAGAGCACCAGCAGCCCGTTGCCTCTCTGGCCTCACTGCCAGCCTGCTGGTGCAGCTGGGAGGGGAGGAAATAAAAACAAGAGGAGGAAATGTGCTGGTAAATGTGCTGGTAAATGGTTCACTGGAGCTGGGGGCCTGAGGCCAGGTATAGCATCTGCCCACCCGTGTGTGCCCACGCCTGCTGCGGCTGGGGTTTCGAAACCGGAGTCCTGTGACAGCTGCTCAGGGTGGGGACACAGGAGGCTGCTGGTTGCAGCCTGAGCTGGGAATCCCCTCCTTGTTTGTTCAGCCTGAGGGGCCCAAGAGGGACCACGAGCTGGAGTCCTGCTCTGATGGGCTTTCAGCCTTGGAGAAGGGAGGAGGAGGAGGAGGAGGAGGCTGGCGTGGCAGATGGTGACAGTGACACGTTGCCACGCAGCACAGGGAGGGCACAGCTTCAGAGCTTTCCAGCTGCAAGGCTGAACCTTGGCATAGGAAGAGGCAGCACTTTGCTGCTTGTTAAAGCAAAGAGGGAGGATGTTTGCAGCAAGAGAAACCTTCAACCTCCCGAGCAAGGACCCGAACGAGTCCAATATCCAGTCCATTATCCTGTCATTATCTGCTCCCACATCTTTCCCATCCTGATCTGTGTCCATCCTTCCCCTTCCAGATCAAAGGGTCCTGGTCAAATAAGAGGGGCTCGGAGTTTGCCAATCCCTACAGCCATAAAAGTATCCTCACAAACTGCTGTGCGGTGCTGTGTGGACCATTCCATCCCAGGTAAGAGCCTTGGGCCTCCACAGCCTTGGGAATTTCGTCCTGCTCTGGGAAAGGACGGATTCATCGTGGTTCAGGGGAAACTCCCAGCACAAACACATCTGCTTTGGTGATGTGGAGGAAACAGTTTCCCACTCTGCAGTGAGTGGGAGATGAACTGTTGCTTCTGTGTTGGAGCTTGATGAGTTTGAGTCACTTGTAATTGTTTCATGGAACTTGAAGATAAAACACGTCCTACAACTGAATAAGGGGAGAGTTACGGCATAAAAGGGCTTGGCAGAAGATGGTCAGTACTAGTACTGGCATTACTTCTTGTCCTCATGGCAGGGTATTGGAATGAGATGACTTTTAAGGTCCCTTCCACCCCAAACCCCATGATTCTATGATTTTCGGCGTGTTTTCCCTCCTGTACTCTGACTACACCAGCCATTGCAGAGACCCTGGGCTTTACCAACACTTGGATCACCTGGAATGCTCAGTATCACCCCCCCAAACGCTCTTACCTGGGTGTGAGTTACCTGCAGCACAGGATAATCACTGCTTGGTCACAAGATGGTGCAGTTGGGCAGAGTCAGGCCCTGCTCTGCTCTGCCACAGGAGCTGAGAACCTGCCTTGGAGCTCTTGCTCTGGCCTGGGGCACGTGGGGATCCACGAGATGAGTCTGTTCAATTTGGATTCAGGTGAACCATCTCCAAGGTGCTAAATCTGTAACAGCAGCAGCATGGAGGGTCAGAGTCAGTCAGGTCTACAGTTACATCAGGCCCTGCTGTGAAGTGCCCCCCAGGCTCTTTGTTGGGTTCACAGGTGCCAAAATGCCGGTGCTGCCATTCAGAGCTGGTAAATCTGTGGATTCAGGGAGCCCAGCTGTTAGCTGGGAGGTTGTAGGGATGAGAATAGGGTTTTACTCCAGTTCTTTCCTCAGTCACTCAGTTGGTTTTGTGTTGTGAAGACCTTTGGCCGGTTCCCTTCTGGGTTTGTGGTGACCCAAAGCTCTCTGTGCCTGTGGGCTGGCTGGTGGCTTGTGTGACAAGTGTGTGGTTTGCTCTCCAGCATCCTGCCCTGCTTTGTTTGGCAGCTCCCAGGAGGAGCCCTCCCCGTGGCTTGGGAGCTCCTGGCTTCAGAATCTTCATTCCCTTAACTCCTCTTCCCTTTCTGTTCTCCAGTTTGATAGACAGAAGAGGATTTATCCAGCCAGATAACGGGACCCCATCCAGTCCTAAGAGCGAAATCCCTTCCTTTGGAGCCAAAACTGACACCAGCATGGTAGGAGGCCTTCCCTAGCAGTGCTGTGATGTTCCCAGTGCCTGCTGTGCCTGCACCTTGCTCCAGCCAGTACCTTCCCCTCTCACCACCTCCCCAGCCTCAGGCAGGACAGCCCTGTGACCCAGAGCTGCCAAAGACTCACTCGAGCCATACGTTGCCTTCTTTTTTTTTTTTTTTTTTTTTTACATTTATTTATTATTTTCTATTTGTTTCACTGTGATGTGGCCTGTCAGGACTTTTTTGGCTGGCAGAGCCTGACAGCTTGTGGGACTCTGGGACTTGTGCCAAAAGCGGGGAGCCCCCAGACCTCCGAGCCCCCAGCGTCTGCTCCGGCGGATCGCTGTGATCCCTGCTGGGAATTGTGAAGTGGGCCAGGTATGGGAGGTGGGGACTGGCAAGTGTTTCCCACTCTGGGCTGGAGGAGGTACAAGCTCCCTGGTGTCCCTGTTGTCTCCACGAACACGTCCTGCTCCCCTGTGCCGACGTGGAGAGGCTGTTCTGTCCCTTCACAGCCGGGGTCTCACCTCGGCCGCTGCCGGAGCAGCTTTCCTTGTCCAGGAGCTGCTGTGCCGTGGTAAGTTGGGCTGTTCAGCTGGGAGGACTCTGGCTCCCAGCAGACCTAAAAGTTGATGAGGATATCCGAGGTGCCGCTGATCCTGTTTTCTGGCTGGCTGCTGAGGGAGGGGCTGAAGGACTCTGTGTTTTGGCCCTGCCGGTCGGTCTGACACGTTTTGCAGCAACACGAGTTTGGGGGACCCTCCTTTAACAGGGAAGAAGAAACACTGTGCTCTGTGACTCCCCTCGTGACATGTAGGTTGGCAAGTCTGCAGCTGTCATATTTGGGAGCTGTAGCCTGCCAGGATTATGTCCTGCCTGTAGGAGACCACAAATCAACACAAAAGTGTGAATTCCTGAGGGTTGCACCCTTTCTAGGTAGAGTTTTCCAGAGGAAGCAGTGAGAGGGCCTGATAACCTCATGATCTGCTCTTGGTTTGGGTTTCTGGACAGCAGTGTCCCCAGGGCTGTTCCCAGCACCTTGGGAGTCATTCCAGCCACCTGGGCTCATCCATGAAGGGATGTCCCCCGTCTCTCAGGAGTGATTCCAGCTGCCTGGGCTCATCCATGACCATCACTCTGCAACCAGCTCTGTGTCCCTGGAGTGCAGGGAGAGCCACAAACCTTGTAGCAATACTTGAATCAAGTTATTAAAAGCTGCTGGATGTTTTTGCACAATTTGTAGGGGTTTTTTTCTACATAGAACGTTTTCTACCCGGGGCGGGGAGCGTTGTGCACGTTGGCACCAGGGCAGGGGCTTGCAATGTCGAGCTGCTCATTAGGTTTCCGTGGATCAGACACACCTATTTCAACCTCAGGCAGAGGCAGCACGTTTTGGGGGGCAGCCCAGCCCCCCTGAATTCACCAGCATCGTGCTCTGTACGTTGTGTGCCTGTGCCTGGGGGAGGGCAGAGGAGCAGTGTTGGGGGGTTTACCAGGGGCCAGAATCCTTCCTGTTTTTATTTAAACCAGTTTCCTTTGTTACTCAATAAAATTCTATTTTTAAAGAGTTAATTGCTTGGGTTATTATTTTATTCCCCGAAGACAGAAGAGGGCAGGTGTCTCGGTGTTTGACATCTCTCAGGTGGCAGCTGGACTCTTTTAGGCTCAGGCCTCACCTGGAAGCTCCTGGAACATCCTGCTATGAGGGATGAGCAGCAGCTCATGCTGCTGTGACTCTTGCTAGAGTGAAGGGATTTTGCTGTCCCACATCTCCAGGCTGGGCAGAGTCTCATCCTCTCCCTGTTGTCACCTCAGTGTCCGTTCTCCGCCCGCCTCACCGGGATCTGTGCTCCCTGTCTCTCCCAGCCCCTCTGGCCCCGTGGCAGGTGCTGAGGTGCATAACCTCTGGTGTCTTCCCCAGGAGGATGCCTGCCAGGACTTTGCCATTTCCTGCACAGCCTGACGGGATTTGCCCCTCCTCGGACCTCAGCCCTGATTTCTGAGGGTTGGCTGGTAAGAAAACACTTTCTTCTCCCTCCCATCCACTCGAGCCGCCCATCTCATCTCCACTGCATGACCAGCTCTGTGCATGGAGCCCATCACCCTCCAGTTGTGTTGGCATCCATGAGCCCCATCCATCCATCCCTCCATCCATCCATCCAATCCCTGGGTTGTGTGGGTGAAGGGTCACCTGAAGGCTTTGCAGGAAGAGAAGGATGGGTTTGGTTTCCCCCAGTTCCGTGCTGGGGCCTTGGCAAGGGGGGGGTGTGGGATGGGGGTGTGGATGGGGGTTGACAGAGGGGTCCTGGGGCTGGCTGGAGGACACACCAGGCTGCTTTGTGATGGGACTGGAGAAAGCCCACAAGGGATGCAGAGATTTAGTGTTCAGAGCGAGCTGTGGCCTGAGCAGAGTGAGGGAAAGCTGGAGCAGAGTTCTAACCCCGGCCCTGACCCACCCCATGGGCCAGGCAGTCCCTCCCCTCCCTCCCCTCTGCCTGTTTTCCTCTCTGCAACACCCGGTTCCCTCTCTGATGTGCCTGTGGCCCAGGTAATTTCCTTCCAGGGCACCCCATGATGACCTGTGTCACTTGTGGGCTGCAGAGATGCCTCTCTCCTTCCCTCCAGCACCCCACGAGCTCCTGCCGCTCGAGCCTTGGAGCAGTGATGGAAACCACTGCCCCTTCCTCCCTCCTCCTCCTCCTCCTCCTCCATCCCGGACTGTCCCCATTCTGCCCCCCAAGCCCGGCTGCTCCGCTCTGCTCCTGCTGCTCCTGTATTTCTGGCACTAACCCTCTCTTTTCTCTTCCTGCCCTCTCCTCTCCCTCGCGCCGGGCGGATCCAGCACCCGGAGCCCTGGCAGCCCGCAGCCCTCTGCCTCCCGTGGCGCATCCCACGGGAAGCTGAGCCCAGAGCCATGACCACCACGAGTGCCTCCGCTCGCCAGGGCTGCGCGTCTCCCTCCCTCCCGCCGCGAGGGAGAGGGGAGGGGAAAATATCGGCCGTGCACGAGGAAAAAAATGCTTTTCCAACCCCGCTCCGGGAGCCGGGACGGCCCGTCCCGCGGGTTCGGAGCTCAAAGCCATACAGCCGTCCCGCCCGAGTGCAATAACTGGAGTTCCTGCTGTCTCCTGCCGCCGGTGGCTCCCCGAGACCACCAGTGTGACCCTCAGTGACGGTGTCTCCCCGCTGTAGATGCTGGAAGGTCGTGGCTGGCACCCCAGCGGGCTTTTGGAAGGAGCAGGTTCGCAGCAGAGCGTTTACAGCCGAGCCAGTGGCATCACACACCCAACCCCACCAGCCCTTCCGTGTGCCAGAGGATTCTCCTCTCCAGACAGGAGTTAGTACGTGGTCAGTTTGCCCTTGCAACCCCCCTGGCTCCCTGTTTCCAGTCTCATCTTAGCCCAGCTCTAGTTTTAGGGGAAGGGGTTCCAGCCCCGCAGCACCTTGAGCAGCCTCCCCTGCTCCAGCCGGGCTGGGAGCTGAGTGGAGCAGCCAGGCCTGCCCCCAGCCCTGTAGGACTCACCATCTATTTATGCCTTTGACTTTTGTAACAAAAATAAAAGTTTCTCCTATTTACTGTAGGCCGGTGTTTGGCTGCTGGGGGTGACTCGTGCCTGGGCACGCCGGTGCCACGCTGGGCTGGGAGCCAAGGGGAGCCACGGAGGGCTGGCACCCCTCTGCCAGTGGCTGTGTGGCCACGGGCACATGAGCCAGGAGCTCCCCAAACTGGGCTGTGGCATGGTGGTCTTGGGGCAAGTCTCAGCCATCCGTGGCTTTGTACCCTCCTGTGCAGCGGGAAGGGCCAGGCCAGGCTGAGGAAAGAGCAGTGGGCCTGTGGGACCCGGGGCACAGTGAGCACCCCTTGGAAAAATTCGTTGTCCACTGATGTTCTGGGAGCTGGCAGCGTCCCCCCAGCCAGGGGGAGCGGCAGGGCTGGATGGGGTGGCTGGACAGGCTGTGGGCATCCTTCCAGCGCCGCTGGGAATGGCCACGAGCATCCTCTGCCTCCTGCCATCGCCCAGCCCACGCCTGCCCTTGGCTCAGGGGACTGGAGACATGCACTGGCCTGGGCAGCATCCCCAGGGCTGGGGTTAACTGGATGCCCCGCTCCCCGGGGTGATCACAGGATCATGGAGTGGTTTGGGATGCACCTTCTGGTGCTGCTCTTTGGCAGACAGGGCACCCGTGGGAGCTCTGGGGGGTGATGCTGCACCTGAGCTCACCTGCAGCCCCTGCGCCAGGATCTGGGGCTCTTCCCTTTACCCACCACTGGTTTTCCACGGAACCGGTAGAGCAGAGTGTTCCTGCAGCCTCCTCTCAACCCGGCACAGCCAAAATTTGGCAGCAGCTCAGCCCCTTTGGCAGATGCCGGATCCGAGGCTGAACCATCCACACCCCACACGTGTCCTGCTGGGGAAGGGGGATCCTGCCAGGCTCTCCCCGAGGAGCGAACAGGGGGTTAAGGAGCCCAAATGCAGGCAGAGGGTGGGGCAGAACTATCCCAAGGTCTGGAAGCCCCATCTGGCAGCGAGTCCTTCACCAGGGCTGGGGGCTGCAGACCCCAACCATGTATGGCTTTGCTGCCCGAAGGGGTGTGAGCTCAGACCAACCCACCCAAGGCATTGGTGCCTCACGGTTTTCCAAGGAAAGGAAATGGATTTTAGAGGGCTGGGTACATCGTGGTGCCTGTTTGGCTCCAGCCCCTCCGTGGGGGGCGTGGTTGTGCCTGGTGGAAGCTCTTGGAGGGTCTCTCTGGGTCTGACTTGTCCACTTGGTTAGAGGGTGGGAGATGGGCCAAGGTCTCCTAAGTGCCCATTTTTCTGGAAGACACCTTTTCCCCGCTCAGTGGGGCAGAACCTGCTCCCACAGGAACACTCTGACCTGGGGAAGGAGCTCTAATTGCTGGTGAGGCGCTGCATGTGACACTGGGAGGGGGACATAGCGGGGCTGGAGGAGCTGGACACCCTCACCTTCCACGTGAGCCCCTCGATGGGCAGGGTTACCCCGGATACCCCAACCCCACCATGTGCCGGGGGGCTTGGCCAGGAGGGGAAGAACAGCCCCAAATCCCACTTTCTGGGGTGGGGAGGGAGCGGTGTGAAGGCTGGGGGTGTTTCCCTGGGCTGCAAGCGGTTGGGAAAAGCATCCTCGGGTCTTTCTTGTGTCTTCCATCACCAGGATCCACCTGAGCGAGGAACGGGGTGTGAGGTGGGGGAGACGACTGGGTGCTCCCGGCCGGGCTGTTCACAGGGAGGAGTCAAGCAGCGAGTCAGGCTGATTAAAAAAATCACACCCCTCCTTTTTGCCTTGGCCCGGAGCCGCCGGGCGCCCGCCCCACCCTGCCCTTCCCGCACGCTCCCGCACGCAGATAAGGCCGGGTTTGGGCAGGGAGCGGGGCCTGGGCTGTGCCAGAGGCCGGCGTGTGGCAACAAGCTCGAGCGGGACGAGAGTGAAACTCAGCGCAAGGCGCAGCACTGATCCTAATCGGGGCTCGACCGAGCTGCCACCGCGGCCCAGCGCCCACGGGCAGCGTGGAAAAGCCTTAAAAGTTTTAAAGAACGAACCCTAAAACTCTTGGGTGACAGCCCGAGGGGTGGCAGAAGTCCCTTCTGGGGGTGGTGGGATGGGATGGGCTCGCTCCAGAGGTAAATGGTGTTTTGGGGGGTCCGGGTGGTCCTGCCGTGCAGCGGCTCAAAGGCACGGGGTGATTGTGCCCCGTTTCGGGACGGTCCCTCCCGCGGCGCCTGGGAGAGGTGCGGAGCTTCTCTGCCTCGGTTTCCCCACCTGTGGGAATAAATACCTGCCCGTCAAGCCCTCGCAATTACCGGCGAGTTAATCACCATATTAAAAACGACAGTGATATGATTTTTTGGGGGGAGGGGGGAGGGAGGAGGAAACCGTTTTTACGAGCGGACACACCCCGTGGCCCATTTCTTCGGGTGGGGGGGTGGTGAGAAGAGTCGAACGCTGCCGTGTACCCCCCCCCCCATCCCCCAAAAACGATAACCCCACCGGCTGCCGCCCTTCCAAGCCCTTTCAGCAGCGGGATGGGCGTTCCCTCGGGTGGGCGTTGGCTGTGGGGAGACCCTCGGGGCATCCACGGGTGCTGCACCCACCGAGGACCCACGGGGAGGGCAGGGCGTTGGCCGGGCCCCCCCCTCGCCCCCTCCCCAGCGCCCGCCGCCCGCGGGCGATGATTCACCGCGATTTTCCTTTTAAGGGCCGGGCTCGGCGGGGAGGAAGCAGAGGAGGAGGAGGAGGAGGAGGACACTCCTTGGACCTGGCTGGCTCCTCCTGCTCTCGCTCGAGGCTCCGACGCCCAGCCAAAAGCGAATCCCGGCGGCAGGGCTCGGCAGAGGCTCCGACGGCTCCCGGCCCCGCTCCTCCTCGCCCAAAGCGTCCGGCCCCGCGCCCGCGTCCCAGCCATGGCAAGAAACCACCAAGTGCAGAAGGCCAAGCTGGCCGAGCAGGCTGAGCGCTACGAGGACATGGCAGACTTCATGAAGGCCGTGGTGGAGCACGGGGACGAGCTGTCCAACGAGGAGCGCAACCTCCTCTCGGTGGCCTACAAGAACGTGGTGGGCTGCCAGCGCTCGGCCTGGAGGGTCATCTCCAGCATCGAGCACAAAACCGAGGAGGGCGACGACAAGGCACAGCTGGTGAACGAGTACCGGGAGAAGGTGGAGCGGGAGCTGAACGGCGTCTGCAACAACGTCCTGGCCTTGCTGGACAAGTATCTCATCAAGAAGGCGAGCGACCCTGAGAGCAAGGTCTTCTACCTGAAGATGAAGGGCGACTACTTCCGATACCTGGCCGAGGTGGCCACCGGGGACGACCGCAAGAAGACGATAGAGAACGCCCAGGAAGCCTACCAAGAGGCCATGGACATCAGCAAAAAGGAGATGCAGCCCACGAACCCCATCCGCCTGGGGCTGGCCCTCAACTTCTCCGTGTTCCACTACGAGATCGCCAACGCCCCCGAGCAGGCCATCTCCCTGGCCAAGACCACCTTCGACGAGGCCATGGGGGACCTGCACACGCTCAGCGAAGACTCCTACAAGGACAGCACCCTCATCATGCAGCTGCTCAGGGACAACCTCACGCTATGGACAGCCGAGTGCGCCGGGGAAGACGGTGGCGAGGCTGGCGAAGAGCCCAAGAACTGAACGGCCCCTGCTGAGCCGGGGACAGGCCCCCACCTGCCTCCCCCTCCGGTCCCTTCGGCATCTCTTTGTGGCTTTTTTTTTTTTTCTGGTTGGTTTTCTGTTTGGTTTTTTTTTTTTTTTCCTTTTTTTTTTTTTTTTTGGTCGGTTGGTTTTTTGGAGGGGGAAGGAGTCTCTGCTCCTCCACGGCCCCCCCACCTCCCCAAGCCTGGATGTCGGGAGTGGGGGTGGTTTTGGCATGGCCTGCCTCCTCCCTCTTCCCCATCCTCTGCTCTGGGGAGGGGGAAAGAAAGGAAAGAGGGTCCCTCTGTCCTGAAGGGCTGCCAGCCCCCCTGCTATTTAACAATTTTTGGGGGAGGGGGTGTCCAGCCTGGCATGTGCCAGCTTCCAACCCCCCGTCCCGGAGGGCTGGAGCAGCGACAGGAGGAGGTGAGGGGCCGGGACGGGGCAAGGGGGGGTCCGGGCAGCCCCCCCCCCATTCCAGGAGGGGGGTTCTCGTGTTGCCAAAGCCTCTGTGGGTCTCCAATAAACCATCTCCTGCACTCCTGCCTCTGGTCTGCCTTGTCTCTCCCTGCACACGTGTCCGGGCAGCTCCCGCCGCCGCCGGGCAGCCACCTCCCCCCCCATCCCACCAGGGTGTGGGAGCAGTCGGGTGGGCCCCCAAAATCGGCTGCTCTCGATCCCCCACCCAGCCCCACAATGGGGTCTTGGGGTGCCCAGCAAACCCCCTTCCTTGGCAGCCCTTGGAAAGGCTCGGGGCGGGGGCTCTGCATCCACCAGACCGGGGTTCCACCAGCCCCACCCAGAGCTGGCTGCTCCAAGGGGTGCTCCCAGGTCCCTGACCCCGCAGTGGGGTGTCCCACCCCCTTGGTACAAACCCCAAAGCCCGTCACCAACACCCCCGTGTGGGTCCTCCCCCACCGGCTCCTCTAAGTTCCGAGGAGGAAGATCCACCAACAGCCACATCGTCAGCGACACGGGGACGGCCCTGGGGTGTCACAAGGGTGGGGACGTCCCCAGCAAGGTCCAGACTCGCTGGGGCAGGTGAAAGCTCAGCAATCCTGGCCCTGGCACGAGGCCACGGTGAAGGGCGCAGCTCCCCCATCCCTTCCCCCGCCGACAGCGCGTTTCAACACGAAAAATAATTACAATAAAATACAGTCACGGCACCCTGGGCTATGAGCTCATCAGATCCAGCAGGGCTGGGCAGGAGCCGGCCTTTGATGGGAAGCAGCGGGATGCCGGGAGGAAACGCGCCGTGACTCAGGTTCGGCGGGAGCCCCGAAGTGGGGACGTGGGGGACATGCCAGTCCCAAGGCCTGACGTGGCCCAAGCACAGCTCACGGGGTGCCAGGAGCTGCTGGGCTTGGGAGAAACTGAGGCACGGCCAGGGAAGTGACCAGGGACGCGCAGGAACTGTGGGGTATCCAGGGAGCAAGGCACCGGCCTGGGATGTACTGAGGTTTGCCAGGGCTCTGCCGTGGGAGAGCAGTGTCTGCCGTGGGAGGTTGGGCTGCTCGAAGCTTTTTGTCCTGGGTGGGTCATTTCATCTGGAGCAGAGACCAGTGGAGGGGTTTAACCCCTGTGAGCCCCCCCTGACCCCTCGCCCACCCCTGAGTCCCCTCCCCATCCCCACCGTGACCCCTCACGGTTCGGACCCTCCAGGTCCTGTTTGCTCCGCGGGTCCTGGCTGAGCTGAGGAGGAAGGAGAGTGAGGGGCCCCAACATTCCCAGCCCCGAGTGCTCCCAGGCTGGGAACCAGCCCCAGACCTGTAATTACCCAAACCGGGGCGGCCAACGGGAAAAACGAGCCAAGGGCTCGTGCTGGCCCTTGACCCACCGGCCTGGGGACGCCAGCAGCCCGGACTGGTTAGACTGGAGTACGGCAAGGTGGGAGCTGGGGGGTGCTGGTGCTTGAGAAGGGGGTTAACCGGGGGGTTTGTGTCCATCCCCGCTGCTTTTTGGGGCCAAGGGTTCCCGCTGGCTCCCCAGGAGTTAACTGATTTCGACAGCTCCCGAAATTGCAGCCTGGCTGGGCTGTGTAGGAGGAGGAGGATGCTCCTTGTCGGCTCCCAGCCGGTCCAGCAGCTTTTCCAGGCTGGGAGGGAGGCCCTGGATCCTCAGGACACCTCCCATGAGAGGGTTGTGGTGCTGGGGAGAGCGGGGTGTTCCCTGGGGTCCTGCTGGCCCCCTGTTTCATGCAAGGTGATGGGACCCAGATAGAAGAAGCGAGGGAGACACTGGGACCCCAATCCCTGTCCTGTGGCTGTGGAATGCTCTCCAGCATCCCTGACACCGTGTAAGGAAGGGCACCCAGGAAAGCTTTCAAATATATGTCTTAACCAACAGGGAAGGGATTTGGGACCAGGGAGTGTCCCCCACCCCCCCCAGCAGGGTCGTGGCACAGCCCCATACACAGGGGTCAGCAGCCACGGGGAAAAGGCCACCAAAACAGGATTTTGAGGGCATTTGGGGGATGCTGCCCCAGCCATGCCACCTGCAGAGGCTCTGCCCGTCCTGAGTGGGGACTGCAGGACCCACAGCCAGGCCTGTCCTTGTCCCCAGCTCTCCCAACCGCCCCACAGGGCTTTGTGCCCGAGGCTGGGGCTGGCTGGCTCCTGGCTGAGCCACCACCAGCACCTCCCTGGTGTCTGGGTGCTGGGTGACCATCACCCTGGCCTCGGGGCAGTGATGGGCTACTTCCTGCCAGGCTGGCACTTGGTGCCTGCTCTGGGGCCTTTGGGATTTTTGGAGAGGCTTTTTATGCCCCTCAGAAAGCACCACTTGATGGGGAAATTCAGTCTTTGAGCAGGAACCCCATAATGGGCTGGAAGACGGAGGGAGGGGACACAGCAAACCCCAGTTTGGCGGCTGTGGTTGAAGCCCAAACCCCTTCACCCTAAAAATCACACCCTGCCGTGTTCAGTCCCACCCGCCACAGTCAGGGTGGGCTCAGGCTGTCCCAGCACCAGGCTTGGAGGGGCTGGGGCAGGCAGGACCAGCTCAGCAGAAAGCTGGGTACCCCCCCCACCACTTCCCCCACCCCATGCCAGGGTTGTGCCTCAGCTGGGGTGACTAATCCCGGCCCTTGGCCCCAGCCAGTTGCTCAACGGGAGCGACAGGAGCCAAAGTGTCACCTCCCTGAGCCCCGGGAGCCTCCCAGCCTCTGTCCCCTCCCAGCGTGGGGACACGTGGGTGCAGGACCTGGCCGGGTTTCACACCAGGGTCTCCAGCCTTCCCTGTCTCCTGCTGAGCCGTTTTCCATGTCACCCAGACCAGGAGCAGCCCCCACTGGGCTGTGGGTCCCAACTCAGCCCCTGACTCAGCTGTAAAAATCTCCTTAGTGCAAAAATGCTGCATTTTTGAGGCTGCAGCTCTTGTAGACCTCAGCACGTAGAGGACACAGCCGAGGTTCCCTGAGCTGAGCGTTTTCCATCTCCTTTGATTCCCATTTTCTCCAGCACTGGCAAGGCTGAGGCTGCAGATACCCAGGGTATTCAAATAAAAAAACCAAAAAAGCCACAAAAGCTTTGATGGCTCTTGTGTAACTCGGCCTGACCTGACCATACCCTTTTAAGCCACCAAATCTCTCAAAGCCATGAGAAAGCCACCATAAAATTAATATTTTTATGACCACGTCTCCCAGAGCTCCAAAAAAAATGGGATAAGGCCACAAGCCACAGGGTGAGGATGGAATTTCAGCTCAGTTATGGTTAGATTGGCTTTCAATCTTCAGCACTGAAATGCTGGATTCCAGCCAGGAATACCCAGGGAAGTCCCTGGGCTCTTGGGAAGAGCTGAGGCACTGGCAGCAGACAGGGATTTGACTTTGATATGTGAAATCTCAGTGCAGTGTTTCACTGGGAATGGGTCTGGTTAAAGCACATTAAAGTGTGTCTTCTGCCTCTTCCCCCCCGAGCTCCTCCTTTTCTCCAAATCCTGACCAAAAAGCCGAGAGATGCAGGAAAAATGGATTTTAATTCCCTGCCCAGCCATCCAAGACCCCATTTACATTTAGATCCATTGAAGATCCAGTCTGCAATCCCTCTGCCAAGGGCCAAACCATCCTGGGAAAAAAACCTTGTTGTATTTTATGCAAGATCTTGGGCAAGAGGCGATGCTGAGTCTGCACATGGAGCTGGGATCGGGAGTCTCGCCCGCTCCCATCCCGTGTGGAGCTGCCAGGAGGCACTTGGAGGCTCCTTGGTGTGGACACCTCACTTTTCACCCCCCCAGCCCTCCAGATCCATCTCCCAACCGCTGCCTGCAGCAGGAATCAGGGCAGGTGGCACACGAGGCCGGGAGCTGCTGCCGTCACCATCGGGAGCTCCAGCAGGACAGCAAGAGGGAATCACACGGGAAGGAAGGGAAGCCCCAGGATTTGGGATGTGAAAAAAGCAAGTCCAGAGAAAAAGAAGGTGGATGAGGACACACAAGGCAGCTGCTGGGAAAGGCCCTATATGCAAACCATGAGCTGAGTCACACAGGGGCTTTCTTAATCAAAAGCCTCCAAGAGCCGAGCTGGCAGTTTGTGCTCCGTGCGCCCCAACCTCCAGCCTCTGGATCACTCCTGGATCACCAGGAGTGACCTGCTTTCCTATCCCACAGTCCTCCCTCCCTCCAGCAAACGCTGAGCCTGTTCTCAGGCAGATCAGAGAGGAGCAGGACACGGCCGACACACGGAGCTGCCGCGCACGCAACGCGCCCGCTGCCGCGACGTTCCCACCGGAGGCTCTTTAGCCTCGGGCTCTGGAGCTCTCTTGGGTTTATTTATTCAGGTTCAGCAAACTCACAAGATGAAAGTGAGGCGAAGGAGTTCTTTTATTAAGAAAGAGTCCATCATTATTTCCAAGAAAAAGAAAAACAAACATCTTTCTCTCCTCGAGACGGAGCGGAGGCGTCTCCGCCCGGATGCTCCCCGGAGCACGAGGCCCGTGTACGTTCCTCCTGCAGCAAACCCAGAACTTGTGTCTCAAGTCCCTCTGCAGATGAGGCAGCTCCAACTGATTTTTCTTTCTCTGGATCTGTCTTGGTCATGATGGGGAAGAAGAGATTTTATCTCTCTTCTTTTCCTTGCTAATCCTGCCTTCTGCGCTCAACCTCTCTGTTCCTAAGGAAAGACCCGGCTCATCCTGCCCTCAGCCACCTCCTCTCTGCCAAATCGCTGCTCTGTGCAGCAGGGCAGAAGCTTAGGAGCTCAAACCCACCCAGAGAGGGAGTCCAGCAGCCAGACTATGTCTGGAAGGGCTTTCACTTGCTCTGAGTCACAGCTCAAGCTCCTGGCAGGAAAAAAGGAGAGGTGTCAAAACAGAGAGGAGCCATGGTAGGGTGTGTCACAGATCCATCACCTCTTCTTCCACGGCTTTGTCCTGAGATTGCACATACTTCTCCTGCACTGCAAGGGTGCTGATAGCGCAGTAATTAAGGAAAACAAGGGGCTGGGCTCAAACACTCCCTTCTGCAAGGAGCTCTGAACGTTCTCAGCGTGGAACCAGCCCCACATTAGCCCCAAGGCTGGCAGGAAGGTGCAGGGCTGGCAGCAGCAGGAATCACCTGAGTTATTTCTGGCTCTGCCTGATCCCAGACCTGACAAGTACTGGAGAAATCAATTGTATGATTTGGAAGACAGGGAATGAACCCATCCAAGGGAGTGTGAGAGAGGGAAAAGTTGTGAAAAGACTCCTGACACATTCCCAGGATCAATTAGCAACAGCTGTGGTGGGTTTGGGGTGGACAAGTGCCTGCCACAGGCTGGGCACAGCACGACCCACTCCCCACACGTGTATCACCCACCAGGTGACACGAGGAACAACCTGGACCTGCAAATTCCAGCCTCTCTCCCCCAGGGAAGGAGAAATTAAACTCAGCACCAGAGAGGATACGAAGAGAAGTGGAAATCAGCTCCCACTGCTGCTGACATCAGAGCTTCCAGGCTCCGGTGCTCCTGGTCTCCGAAGGAGTAGCCGTTGGCTTTGTCCACCGCCTGCATGACCCGCCGCATGCTCTCCTTGTCCTGGAAGGGAGGGACACGGCACACTGGAGATCTGGTCTTTTCCCAGAGGCATGAGCTCATGGTGGGCTTTCCATGGATTTTCTCCAAGGCTCTGGGCCACCCACACAGAGCCCAAGGCCCCGGGGACGCTGGCAGAGCCCCCGAGCCCCGGGGACACGGGACAAACAGGGACACGGGACAAACAGGGACACCCGCGCTACAGGCCGGGCCGACACCTCCACCCTCTCCCTCCCTTTCATCACCTTGCCCCAGCCCATTTGCCTCTGCTGACACTTCTGCCAACTCCCTGATTAACCACCACATTTCCAGCCCTTCCTCCCCAAATTATTCCTCCCAATCTTCTAATTATTCAGTGCTCCCTAATTTGACAAGGTTCTAGGTAATACTTTGCCCGGGTTTGAAGTGCCGGCGCAGAAAGGCTGGAGGAAAGGGGGAGCCTGAACTCCCCACCCCAGGACACAAGGCCCAGGTAGCCCCAAGCTCAATCAGCCTTTCCTCTTCCTTTGGCTGCCACGGATCATTTACAAGTCTGGGTGTGTTTCCCTGTTTTCCATCCCTGAGTCTCTTCACAGCCAAGGCTTTCAGCCCTCGTGGCTCTGAGCAGGCATAAACAAGGTGCTACATATCCAGCTGCACATCCCTGTCCCCTCCTGCTGCATCACCTGGACGTTGAGGGGGACAAAGGACACCAGGCTGTAGTCCTCAATCACCTCCACCAGCTTCTCGTTGAGGCGGCGGTAATTCCTGAAGAAGGGATCAGAGGCCAAATGATCAACCAGGTAAGAGAGATCCAGGACCTCGGTGTAATAATCCAGGTTGAAAGCTGCAAGGAAACAAGACAATTTTTAAGTTGAAGAGCACAAGATTCTCCACAGTCGCTGAGGTTTACACCAGTTTTCCCCCAACCCTTCCCATTCCCACTCCCAAAGAGACCTGACACAGGTCAATCCACATCCCTCTAATGCCTGCCAAGTGTCCAAGGCCAGGCTGGATGGAGCTCTGAGCAACCTGGTCTAGTGGAAGGTGTCCCTGCTTTAAGGGTATGAGCTCTGAGGTCCCTCCCAAGCCCAAGCCATCCTGTGATTCCATGAAATTCCCTTACCCAGCTTCCCGTACTGCTCGATCAGGTCCATCTTGGAGAGGATGTTGATGTGGGGCAGCTCCACGTGCAGCATGGTGGACAGGGAGGTGCAGAGCACGGAGATGAACTTCCCAGGGTCTGTGCAGTAGTGGGAGTCCACCAGGTGCACTGCAGCCAGCTGGGAAGCAAAGGCACAAAGGGACACAAAGGTCAGACCCGTGACAAAACCGTCCACTTGCTTTAGGGACGGCCTGGAAGAGGCAACAGGACAATCTGCTCAGACCTGACTGTACCACGTAGGGAAAGCTACCACCTACCTCCTGTGCCTCCTGCACAGGAAAACCAGAATCAGAGAATTGTGGAATGGTTTGGGTTGGAAGGAACCTTAAAGCTCATCTCATTCCAGTGCAGGGACACCTTCCACCAGCCCAGGTGGCTCCAAGCCCCGTCCAACCTGGCCTTGGACACTTCCAGGGGTGGGGCAGCCACAGTTTCTCCCCTTTCCCCTCTCTCCCCTTTAGGCACTGGAAAGGCCTCCAAGCTCTCCCCAGAGCCTTCTCTTCTTCAGAGATCATATTCATAAATCCATGGATATAAAAGTGTATATTGCCCCACTCCCACCCACAGAGCACCATGGATTCAGGACCCAGGGGAAGGGCTGTGGGGAGGCTTTATAGGGGTGCTGAGCTCCTCCACCAACACCCAAACCCTTTCCTCAGGGCTTCTCTCTTTGCAGCTGAAGTTTCCCCACTTGCCTGAACTCTGCAGACTTTTTGGGGTGGCAGGTGGGTTTAATTCTCCCCCTGAACAACACAACTGCCCCCAGATCTCCCCCTTCCCCACAGGACTGCTCAGGCCACGGCACACTCAGGAGCAGTAACTGTAGCACACCACGTTCTGCTGGGAGAGCCAACTGCGGTCTGCACTAATAATTAATAATTACACTAATGAACAGTTCGATTCCCTGTGTTTTGTGCTGCTCTAACAATGTGGTCCCAGACCTCTGGAAGTCACTCCAAGCCAGGGCTCTGAGGCTGAGCGTGGCTGAGTCACAAGCAGAGCTTCTGCAGCAAAAAAAAAAACCAGCCCAGGTGTGAGCACCGGGGAGAGCAGCAAAACAGCAGCATAAATGTCTTATTTTAGCAACCCCAATTTCACATCCACTTATTCCAATGAAAATAACCTCTAATGTGCAGATTCCCAGTGACATTCTCAGGCAAATGAACCTGCCCTTCTTGCTCACACTGCACAGGGTTTGCACATTCATGGTTTGGCCCCGACGCAAAGCAAACGCCGCGTCAGCAGGTTCCCTGGGCTGTGGGACTGTTCTCACCTGCACGGCCTCATCTGCATCTCCCATTGTGCAAGGAGGCCCAGGGCACGTCCCACGGGGTGCAGGCAGGGCAGGCAGGGCCTGGGATGTCACCTGGGTTCCTCACAGGGCAGGGCAAAAAGGGTCCCAGCACACATCGACCTCCCTGCCCGGATAAAACACACACACTGTGGGGCGGGGGGTGACCCTGGAGCACAGCAAGTGCTTGTCCCACTTTGGACACTTTGGAAGTGTCCAAGGCCAGGCTGGACAGGGCTTGGAACAGCCTGGGACAGTGGAAAGTGTCCCTGCCCATGGCAGGGGGTGGAACTGGATGGGCTTTAAGGTCCTTCCAACCCAAACCATTCTGGGATTCTATGATGAGTGTGAGCAAGCAACCCATATTTCTGCCCATAATCCCACTGCATTAAAAGCCCTGACAAGCCACTGTTTTGCCAATCCCACCATGCATGTAACAGGAGAAAACTCAGACAAAATTCCCCTCCTTCCCTAACAAAGCCGTTTCACAGGAAAGGCCAAAAAATTCCTGAAGAAAACAGCCATCAGCCCCCACGGGGTGCGGAGCCTCACACGGCGCGCCAGCCACCCGCCCCAAACCCCCTGCAGAGCCCCCGGAATTCCAGGAATACCCTGAAATTCCACTTGGCCAGGCGGGCGAAGACGTTCTTCAGGGAGCTGTGGTGCGTGTAGAGCTCCACCTGCCCGGGGCAGTCAAAGAGCACGTAGTGCCCCTTGAGCCCCTCCAGCTTCTCCTGCAGCCAGTCCACGTTGGTCTCCAGGTACTCCATGCAGTAGAGGAGCCCCCCGTTGGGGCCCAGCCCGAGGCTGCCCATGACGTCGGGCAGGGTGACGAGCTGGGCGATGTCCAGCTCGCAGGGGCAGGGCAGCGCCTCGTTGGCGGGGTCCAGGTTCACCACGGCCACCCTGCGCCCGACCCGCGCCAGGAATTCCCTCATGGCGTGGCAGTAGGTGGTTTTCCCGGAGCCTGGTGGCCCGATGACCACCTGGCCGAAGGCCGGCGAGCGGCCCCCGCTGCCCTCAGACATGGTGGGGCATCTCTTCCTCCTCCTGCTGGCTGGGAGAGGGGGAAAAGATCCCGTTTACTGCTTGATCTGCGTTTGCAGGGATGGGATCTGCCGGGATTCCCACCCAGGGAGAGGGTGCAGAGGGATGTTACGGCCACCTCCCGTCACTCTTCGCACTGAGCCCCTGACCCGGTGCCCCCCACTAAAAACAGGGGGAACCCCCCAGCCCCTGGGATGTAAATCCCTACTCCCGCCCAGCTGTGGGGTCAGTTCCACCCTCGCTGGGTCCTTCCTGATGTGGCAGTGCCCACGTGTCCCCACGTCCTCCCTGCCATTGTTGTCCCTTCTCCCCTCCGTGTCCCCCGTCCTCCCCACGTCACCCCCCCATTCCCACCCTCCACAGACCCTCCCTTCTCCTGTGTCCCCTCTCCCACCACTCCTTCCCCCACCACACATCCCTTCTCCCTTCCACGCCCCACATTTCCCGTGTCCCCTCTTCCTCCACGACCCCTCCTTGCCTACATCCCCCTTCTCCCCATATTCCCTCTTCTCTCCAATGTTCCCCTTCCGCCATGTCCCTTCTTCTCCCACGACACTCTTTCCCCTACATCCCCCTTCGCCTGCGCCCCCATTTATCCCCTTTATCCCCCCTTCCTTTCCCCCCATCCCTCTCTTTGCCTACATCCCCCCTTCTCCCTATATCCCCCTTTCCCCACGCCCCTTCTTTTCCCACACCACACCCTTTCCCGCTGCATCCCTCCCTTTTCCTGGCACCTCCTTTGGGGGCGGGGGGGGGGGGGGGGGGGGGGGGGGGGGGGGGGGGGGGGGGGGGGGGGGGGGGGGGGGGGGGGGGGGGG
>JAYRBT010000064.1:5726836-5737870 GCA_036023395.1 Myiotriccus ornatus
AATCCCGTTATTCCCTCCCCAATCCCGGTTTTTTTTCCCGGTAGGCCGCTCACCGCCCGCCGGTGCCCCCCGCGCCGGGTCCGGGTGGCCGCGGCCCCCAGAGCGCCGCGTTCCGGGCGCGGAGCGGCCGCCGCCCCCCAACAGCGCCCCCTGGCGGCCGGAGGGACTCGGAGCCGGGGCCCCCAATCGGGGTTCGGGGGTCGCGGGTTCGAGTCCCGGCGCCGGCAAAACCCCACACCCCCCTCCCCGTGTTTTGTTTTCTTTTTCCGAGAGAATCACAGGATCGGCTCGGTTGGAAAAGACCTCCGGGATCATCGAGTCAGACCCGTGATCCATCTCACCATTGGCACCAAGAGCCAGGTCCACTCTTTCCTTGAACATCTCCAGTGAACAGTGACTCCACCACCTCCCTGAGCAGCCCATTCCAAGATTTAATCACCCTTTCTGCAAGGAAGTTCTTCCTAATGTCCAACCTTAGGCGCAGCTTAAGACTGTGTCCTCTCATCCTATCACTAGCTGCTGGGAGAAGAGGCCAACCCTCACCTGGCTACGACACAAGGGAAAGGTGAAATTCCTCCCTGACACAGCAATATCCCTAAGGAGACCACACGAGGCCTGGCCTTCAACCGTTCCCGCTTAACCCTGCAGCCCTGGGTCACTGTGCCCAAGGCTCTCCCTTCTCCAGAGTGCCTGTGTCAGGAAAACAGGGCACAGCAGGCTGGGAAGCCGTGGAAGGAAGCGCCCGCTACGCCCGGCCGCGGGGAAACGCCTCCCACAGAATTCCTTGGAGGCTGCCAGGACAAGCCTTTCATCCCGGCGAGTTTCTCCCGGGAGTGTGGGATCGCCACGCCCAGGCAACGCAGAGCTGTGGCCAGCAGGGAGCTGTTGGCAGGACAGTTACGGTGCCACAGCCGGCCCTGCCTGTACTTGTCCTTCCCCGGGTCTCAGGCAGCCCTGAACTGCGAGTTGTGGCTTTTCAGGCTCGCTGAGCACTCAGGTTTGCTTGATCCCAGCACTAATATCAGTTTTAAACCCCCACCCAGAAACACAATCCCCACTGAACAGACAACAACGTTTCCCCTCATCTGAACGGTTCAATTAGTCAGGGAAAAAACCCTCCCTGCTGAGGCAATTTTTATTACAAAACCTAAAATAAAACAAAAAAAATTTTCTAAAAATAAGTTAAAAAAATATAAACACCCTGCTCCACACCCAAAGACCAGGAGCCAGCCTGGACTGGGGAGCAGATCCCAGGGCTGTGGCAGTCCCTGCTCAGTGGGACTGGGACCTGAGGCTGCCCAGGGCAGGGTGGGACGCCCTGACAAAGGCCATGTCCTGCCTGTACTTCATGGCAGTGGGGGGCTGGCGCCGGAGCAGCTGGTCCCCCATGTCCTGGGGCTCAGGGTCGTCGTAGATGGTGGAGATGACGATGGGATTGTCCCTCCGGGGCTTCTTCCCCTTGAGGAAGGTCGGCAGCTTCTCCCCGTGGTACCTGGAGGGAAGCAGGAAAGGTTTGGTTGGAGGTTGGTGAGGCAGCCAGGCATCCCTGTGCTTTCCCTGATCCCTTCCTTCATGTGACCATGGAAACAGGGAATGGTTTGGGTTGGAAGGGACATTTCCCACTGGACCAGGTCGCTCCGACCTGGCCTTGGACACTTCCAGGGATGGGGCAGCCACAGCTTCTCTGGGCAACCTGCCCCAGTGATGCAGGGAAGATGTGGACCAATATGGATCCCTGTGCTATTCCTGGCTGCTCTAGAACAAGAGCCAGCCCTCATGGTCAAAGTGCACCCCACAAAGCCTACAGAAACCCCACAGGGCAGGTAGGGGTGGGGACCCTCAGTCCTTCCTCCGTGTCTGTGCTGCAGGAACCTGCACATGGTTCCAGTCCTGCTCTAACTCCACAATCTCCACAGAGAGCCCAGGCAGAGTTCTGAGCACAGGCTGGCACTTGGGTACTTACCCCAGCCCCCTCTTGCATCTGGGGTTCTGACCCTCGTTATCCAGAGCTTCAGCCATCCCAGAGTTGCTGCTCCCCAGGCCCAGCCCCTCCGTCCAGCCTTGCTGCTCCAGCACCTTCCTGCCAAAGCCCTGGGAGGAGGGAAAAACATCACAGAGTTGCTGGACAATGCCCAACCTCCTCTTCCCAGAGCTTTCTGCCCCCTCCCCACACCCAAGGCCTCTCCTCCCCCAAATCCACATCCTCTGGGCACCATCACCACCCCAGCCCTTCCTGCCTTGCCCCTGAGCAGGTGTCCAGAGCTCACCTTGGTGTATCTCTCGAAGGTTCCAATCTGCTGCCCTGACACAGAGCCCTCCTCCAACCCATCCCGCAGCCGCTGCTCCAGCCACATCCGCACCGAGTCCCGAGCATCCTTATCACCTCCATCTAGGGAGAAAGAAGCCAGAGTCAGGGCAGCACAGCTCAGGGGAGCTGTTCAGCTCTGTCACTTCCCCCAGAGCACCAGGCAGAGGAGGCAGAACCTGTTCTTTTTTGGCAGCTCTGGCCGCCAGACCAGAAAAACGCTGTTTCAAGTTCACTGACGTCTTGGACGCTTTCAAAGGATGACAGAGCCAAAGAGCTCCCCAGATTGTGCAGGGTTGGAATTTCCCAGCCTCCCTGCTCTCCTCAGGATAGGAGGGGGGGTTAGCTCTGATACCTTTGTCATAGTAGATGCTCATGTCCACGTCCCAGTCGTCCGCTGTCTGCTCGTCAAAGTCTGCCAAGAGAAGGAAAGCAGCAGTTTTGGTGAAGTCTGACAGAGAAGAGCTGTTTGCTGGTGGTCCAGCTCCCCGTTTTCTCTAACAAAATGGGAAGGAATCACAGAATCATTAAGGTTGGGAAAGATCTCCAAGATCTTTGAGTCCAACCCGTGCCCGACACCCCCCTTGTCCTCCTGCAGTGAGGGCCCAGAACTGGACACAGCATTTGAGGTGTGACCTCAGCACTGAAACGGCATTAGAGACTCCCCAAATCCCAGTGCCCACAGAAGGGGCCGATGCAGCCCCACTGGGGTCTCTGGTGACTGGATTGTGATCAAGTTGCCGGTTTTGTGACCAAGGGAAGATTAAAAAGTGATGGCAAGATGCCGTTTGGCTGCAGCTGAGCTGGACTGTTTGCAGGGGGCTAAACCTGCCCCTGGGGGTCGGTGGGGCCTCAGTGACACAAACACCAACGTTACCTCCGTTCTCCTCCTGCCAGAACTGGGCATCTGTGTAGAACACGAGGCCAGAGCCTCCTTTCTCCCACTTGAGCTCGATCTCCTCCTCGAAGAGCCGCTCCTCCACCCGGCCCTGCTTGGTCACGTCCTCGTGCAGGGCCTCGTGCCGCTCCCACTCCTCACAGGTGTCGTTGTCCTGCAGGGGAGGTGGCACAGGGTGGGTGACACCAGCACAGCCCCCCTCCCTGCCCCCTGCCCCCATCCCAACACCTTCCCTGCTGAAGGGAACAGCCCTGCCGACAGAGCCGGTCCCGGCCCGCAGCTCTCAGGCCCCGACACGACGGGCGCGGGTGAGCTCATTCCCTGACTAATGCCACTTCCAGAGTCAGCACTGAGAAATCCCACCCCTCACACCCACTGCAGGGATGCCCATTTAAGGAGCAGGTGTGCTGGACCTGGAGTCAGCACTAAACAACGAATTAATTCCACTCCGGTTGATCCCTAAGGAGATTGTGTGGGTTTCCCGGGAAGCAGCTCGCTGGCACAGGCACAGGGCGGGCTGACAGCTCCACTGCTGCCTGCCCAGCTCTGGGCACAGCCCTTCCAGGGCAGCAGCAGCCAAAAGAACGGCTGGAGATCCAGGAAACAGCCTGTGAGAAACAGCTGGAGGAGTCTGTTTAGTCTGGAGAAGGCAAGGCTGGATAAAAGGAGGGAACAAAGCGCCCTCTGTGCCCGCTGTTGCCGGGAGAAACTAATGGGGTGGAACTGCAGCAAAGATTTGGCATCTGAGGCAGTTCTGGCGGAGGAAAGAACGGGAATGGCTCGCCTGGGGATCTGTAATGACAGAGGTTTGGGAGAACAGGCCAGACAGGCGTCTGCCAGGCAGGGATGGCTCCACAGAGCCTGCCCTGCCCAGGGCTCCAGGAGCCTTTGTCACAAAGGCCGTTTTCCTCGCAGTGACTAAACTCCAGTCCCAGGAGCATTCGAGGTCAGCCACCTGTGTGCAGCTCTGCATGTCCTTTTCCAGCACACAAACTGGTCACCTCATCTGTAGGCAGAGCAGAGCTGGGCCCATCTGCCAGGGTCTGCTCTGCAGCACCAGCTCCTTGGGCCAAACCCACTGGGCTCAACCCCCACCAGAGGCTTTGGGATAAACCCTGGCCAAACCCCTTGGGTTCAACCCTTACAACCACCTTGCTCTGGACAAGCAGTTTTTTTTGGGGGGTGGAGGGGGGTTCATGTCCCTACTGCCCACACACCAAGAGCTGAACAACTCTTAACACCTTTTCTTTAGGCATGTAATTTATATAATACAGTTAAAAGATTCAACTTGAGCTCTGTGTGCCCTCCCAGCTCTGCTGGGCTCGGATGGTGCTGGAATATTCCACTTACATCATCTGAGTGAGACTCCTCTTCCTCCTGCTGCCTCTCCTCCTCGTGCTGTTCCTGGGGCTGGGCCGGGTGAGTCACCCCCGGGGTTGGCTCGGGCCCCTCTCCCTCGGTGATCTCATCCCCTGCAGCCGTGTAAACTCCTCCTTCCTCCACCACCGTCTCCGTGTCCCGGTACTCAAAGGGCACATTCCCATACCTGCGGGATGAGCCAGTCTTCGGGAAGTCCAGCTGCAGCTTCTTGATGATCCAGGGAGGCAGCCGGCAGGCCCGGATCAGCTCCAGGAACACGCTCAGGGGGGTGCCCACGTTCCCAAAAGGCATGAAGGAGGGCGGGTTGAACTCGGGCAGGCGCTTCAGCTCCGCCTCTGTCACAGATTCCCCGGCAGCCGCCTGGTCCTGGCTGCTGGGAGACGCCCCCGAGGCTGGAAAAGAGAAGGAATTCTTTTTTTTAGGGGGGGGGAGGCCCACAAGCCACCCGAGAGGGGTAAAACAGGGCCCTCCCGAGCACGAGGGGGATGAGCAGCGCCCAAACGGGCTCGTCTGGCCTTAGAGTAAGTTTAAAGCACTAAGGAAGCTCCGTAAGGGGCGTCAGCCCTTCAAGCTTGGCTGCAGAGCCCCCCAAGCCCCCCCCGGCCCGTTACGGGCCCCCTCCCGGTGCCCACCCGTACCTGCCGCGGGGCTCAGGCGGACCCTGCGGATGAGGCAGCGGCCGGGCAGCGCGGCCCCGCCGGGCCCGACCCAGCGCTTCCCCGAGTACATGCGGACGAAGCGGCGGGCGCGGCCGGGCCTCACCGACACCAGGCACGAGCAGGTGCGCGGCGCCGCCGCCGCCGCCGGCGGGCGCTCGGGGCGGTGGCGGTAGTGGAAGCAGAGGAAGCCGCCGGCCTCCAGGAACTGGCTGAAGTAGGCGCGGAGGTGCGCGGAGCGGAGCGCGGCGGGGATGCCGCTGACCAGGCAGTACCGGGCCCGGCCGCCATCGCCGCCGCTGCCGCTGGGCGCCGCCATCTTGGCGCGACGGCGCGGGGAGATGACGTCATGCGGGAGGAGGGAGAGAGAGGGCGCCGCCAGGTGGACGAAGAGTGAAGTGCGGGCTGGGGGGATCGGGGGGTGTCACAAGTTCTGGGGACACGGAGGGACCCTGGGGGAGTCACAGGACATGGGGACACAGAGGGACCCTGGGGGAGTCACAGGGCATGGGGACACAGAGGGACCCTGGGGGAGTCACAGGGCATGGGGACACAGAGAGACCCTGGGGGAGTCACAGGACATGGGGACACAGAGAGACCCTGGGGGAGTCACAGGACATGGTGACACGGAGGGACCCTGGGGGGGTGTCACAGGACATGGGGACACAGAGGGACCCTGGGGGAGTCACAGGACATGGGGACAGAGAGAACCTGGCAGGGTTCTCAGGTCACAGGGGTCTCAGGGGGTCCCATGCCTTCAGGACACAAAGAGCCCGGGGCAGATCACAGACCCTGGGAGGTGAGGGGGGTCACGGACCTTGAGGGCAGAGAAGAACCTTTAGGGGTGTCACAGGCCCTGGGCACAAAAAGATCCTGTGAAGGGTTTGCGGGATCTGGAGACAGACACATCCTGGGGGGGGTCCCAGGCGCCCTGGGGAGGGACACAGGGCATGGGGACAGAGAGACCCCAATGGGAGGGGGGCGTCACAAGCTCTGGGGACAGCCAGAGCCCAGGGGTGGCCCAGACTCCAGTGGGGGTGTGTGGGGGTGTTCACCAGCCCCTGGGGGTAGCAGGGGGTGGCCAGGCCCCGAGGTGGGTCACAAACCCCGGGGGTTTCAGGGCACTGGGGCCATCCAGCCCCCCAGGCTGTGTAGCCCCCGTCCCCAGGGGCTGGGGGGGCTGGTGGTGACGCTGTCCCAGGGCTGTTGGGTGTCCCGTGCCCAGTGACTCACACAGGGACTCATCCTGTGACTCACAGCCTCCCAGTCCATGGAAAAGGGCCGTCACGGGGCTGAGATCACCCCGGGAGCAGCGGCAGAGGGGGAGGCCGAGGCTGACGCTGCAGTTCTCCCGCTCTCCGGGCTGCTGGCGAAGATTCCAGCTGTTTCCGTGGCACAGGGAGGCTCCGTGCAGCTCTGCCTGGCACCTCACCCGTGCCAGCCGCGGAAAACGGGGCAGGGTTTGTGCCTGCTGGCAGCGAGGGGAGCGTCCAGGTGAGTCAGGGCATCCACATCCGACACCGCTGGGATGCCCTGGGAGAGGCTCAACACCTGGAGAAAGGTGCAGCTTTCCAGGGGAATTTGGCCCTGGAAATTTCTGTGTGCTGGGAGCACCGAGGGGGTTTACATTGAACGGCTCCCACTGACACCATTTGACCCATATCTGCATTGCCAGATGGATTTTTATGGAAAATCCTTTTGCTTCCAGTGTCTTTCCATGCCAAGCCTGCAGCAGATTTTTCTCCTCCCCCTCCCCCAAATTCAACACGACCTCTAAAAAGTCACCACTGTTGTTCCAAAACGTCAAGCATTTTATTAAAAAAATAATTTATTGCATCTTATATACAAACCACATGAATGTTCACTTATAAAATACTGACACCTCACCTGCTGAAGGCAGGAGGAGCGAGTTTTCCAGGTGTACACCTGGCTCTGACTCCGGGGAGGGATGTTTGGATCGACCACTAAACCAGCTCCGCTCGTTCCCACGGCGTTCCCAGCTCAGGGTTCACTTATCACACAAACAGGTAAGCCCAGAGCCCAAAATGAGGTGCAAGCAGGTTTAGGTGCTTATAGTCCTGTTGTATTTCATGGAATTATGGAGGAAAGATGTGATCTAAGGGAAAGAGGGTGAGTCTGCACGCCCTGTGGGATTTAACACTCCGGCTTTTCCCCCTGAAGGTATTCCCTGAGTGTTTCTAAGATTTCAAGCACAACAGGCAGACCCAGACCTAATTCCACGGTGTTTGCACTGTGTAAGTGATCCCACTGAGGCCACCAAACAGCCCAGGATTGAGCTGTCAGCTGAGGACAACCCTCAGTGCTCGGAGTTAACAGCAAAATGCACAATGATTTCCCAGGGACTGAGGGCAAAAACCGGGATCAGGCTCTACCAGAGCTCACAGGCAGGGGGAACGGGGAACAGGGAAGGAAATCCCTCACACTCCACGAAATGGAGACCAGCAGGAGCCGCTGTAAACATCTGCTGAGCCGGAGCTGCTTCTGCACGGATCCTCCAGCCTCGGCCCCAACGAAACACACGCAGTTCCCAAAGAGTCCGGAGCGCTTGTCTCCCTAAATCCCCACTCCTGGATCTGCTGTGGATCCTGGCAAGGCGTGGGGGGCGTCCTGGGGTGCTCAGCAGGGCACGCACAGCCCCGGAGCCTCGTAGAGCATCTCCACCAGCAGCTCGGCGATGTCGGCGTCGCCGATGACGGGCCGGAAGAACAGATCCGTGATGAGGGTGGGGGGGATGGATTTCAAGGTGGAGGCGACCAGTAAAATGTGGGAAAAGCGTCCCTGGTCCTCGGGGTGCAGCGGCTGCAGGAGCTCCTGGAGGGCTTGCTGGGCCTCCCGCTGCAGGCTCTCGATGTAGAGGGAAGCCCTCAGCCCGGGGATGTCTGTGGGGGAGAGGAGGGCAAGGTGGTGATGAAGAAGGATGGAAAACA
This sequence comes from Myiotriccus ornatus, assembly GCA_036023395.1. Taxonomy (NCBI): domain Eukaryota; kingdom Metazoa; phylum Chordata; class Aves; order Passeriformes; family Tyrannidae; genus Myiotriccus; species Myiotriccus ornatus. Next base: position 5,735,024 of record JAYRBT010000064.1, read on the forward strand.
GCCCCGGGTTTCCCCCCTGTTCCCACCCTTCCCTATTTCTCATCTCACTCATGGGATGTATGCAGCGCTGCTGAGATGGGGCTATTCCCCAGGGATGCTGTGTGAGGGAGGAAAAGCAGTTAACTGGGAAAATCAAGTAACCTGGGGTTTGATGTCTGCAGGGCAGGCAAAATCCTCTGGCTTTGACCACTACAACTGATATCCGTCCACCCCGCTTCCCAGTGCATTTGGGAATGACCAGAATTAGGAAGAAGGTGACCAGCCCTCTCTGCTCTCACACCTGCCCAACTCTGAGGATCTCCAGGCCAAGAGGTCTGTGTTTGCCCAGGGAGCTGGTGGAGTCCCCATCCCTGGAGGTGTTAAGGACTGGCTGGACGTGGCACTCAGTGCTCTGGTCTAGTTGACAAGGGGGTGCTCACAGGTTGGACTGGATGATCTTGGAGGCCTTTTCCACCCTTCAGTGACTCCGTGATTCTGTGTTCAGGTGCCAGCTCCGGCCGGCAGAGCCACAAGGGCCTGGCACTCACCTGGATTGAAGAGGATGGCTCCCTTCAGGTAGGCGTATTCCTTGGGGCTCAGATCCAGGCTCCAGAAGGTGTTGAGGCAGCACTGCAGCCGCTGCACTGCAGCCAGCGTGGGCTGTGTCCTCTCAGGCTCCTGCCCTTTGCTTTGCCCGCTGAGGAGGATCTTCTTGAGCATGCTGGGGGCCGGCGCCTCCATCACCTCGAAGGTCACCATCTCCTGCACCAGCCCCAGCAGGAACAGGGGCACCCAGCAGCTGTCCAGCAGCAGGAGCTGGTCCTCCTTCGGCAGCAGGTGGAAGGAAGGCAGGTTTTTCATGAAGCTGATGGTTTTGACCAGCACGGCGGAGGCCGCCTGGCAGGTGGCGTGTGGCGTGCGCAGCCGGACGGTGCGGCGCTGGTGGCACAGGCAGCGCTGCCGCGCCCGCCCGGGCTGCAGGTTCTGGCTGAGGAGGGTGTAGAGGATGGCGGTGTTCTTATCCTCGCCGTGGCACTGGCACCTCTCGCACTCCATGCCCGCAGCTGAGCCGGGCCCTCGGCGAAACTCCCTGCCGGCGGGAGACAGGCGGAAAACCCCTCCTAAAATCTCCGTCCTCCCAGCTCTGCCAGCCCTGGGGCTGCTCCAGCCAGCTCTTATAAGGCTGGGTCACCACCGAAACACCCCTCCACAGCCTTGACCGCCCTGATTAAGCTGCCCTCATTAAAAAAAAAAAAAAAGCAACACCCAACCAGCCCCGCTGTCCCTGGGCTGATTGGCCGGGGGCAAACGAGTTCCCAGCGCTGCGTCAACAGCCGTTTTCTCAATGAATCGCCGTCCCAGCGGGTTGGGCCTTATCAGGATTACCCAAACAGGATAAACAGAGTCATTACCCCAGGCTGTACCATGGCACCAAGGCCCCCGGGCTGCCAGGAGCTCTCAGACAAACACGGGGCGCCCGTCTGGGCCCCGGCGTTCAACGGCCCGGCCTTGGCAGGAGCAACCTGGAAGTCGTGTTATCAGCGGCTGGTTCTGCACGGCCTTGCTCGGGAGGCTCCTGGTGTGGTTTGGGGTTGAGGAGGGGGGAAGAGGAGCCCGGTGAAGCGCCCGGGAAAGGCCACGGGTGTTGCCTCTTGGGCTGGAGAAGGGCAAACGCTCCCATGGGCAGAATGAGAGAAAAGGGAGGGGAAAAAGAGTAGAATTGTTACATTTTTACAGTGGGAAAGGAGCTGGGGGAGCCGGTCAGCAGTGGCTGAACGCGAGCCCGGGTGGGAAAGGCGGCCAAGGGCACCTGGCTTGTACCAGCCGTGGTGTGGCCACAGGATCAGAGCAGTGACTGTCCATCCCCCTGTGCTGGGCACTGCTGAGGCACCGCCAGGGCTGGCTCCAGTTTCCACAGGAAAGACATTGAGGGGCTGGAGCGTGTCCAGGGAAGGGAACAGAGCTGGGGAAGGGGCTGGAGCAGCAGGAGCAGCTGAGGGAGCTGGGAGGGCTCAGCCTGGAGAAAAGGAGGCTCAGGGGGGACCTTCTCACACTCTACAACTCCCTGACAGGAGGGGGGAGCTGGGGGGGTTTGGGCTCTGTTCCCAGGGAACAAGGGACAGGAGGAGAGGAAATGGCCTCAAATTGTGCCAGGGGTGGTTCAGGTTGGATATTAGGGAAAATTTCTCCATGGAAGGGGTTATCCAGCCCTGGCACAGCTGCCCAGGGCAGTGGTGGAGTCCCCACTCCTGCAGGGATTTAAAAGCCGTGTGGACGTGGCCTTGGCAGCACTGGGGGAACGGCTGGATTCAACTATGTCAGAGGGCTTTTTCAACCTTTATAACTCCACGATTTTCGCCATGAAGAGGGTGCCCGGGGGGGGTCCCGGTGCCCCCGGGGGGGGTCCCAGCAAGGCCCGGGACCCCCGAAAGGCCGCGGGAACCCGCCCGGCCCGTCGCCATAGCAACCGCGTCGCGCCTCGCGCCCCGCCTCCCGCCGGGCAGATTGACAGCTCCCGCAGCCAATCCGCGACGAGCGCCGCGCGGATTGACACCCAATCCGACCAATCCAAAAGGAGAGCGGCGCGGCGGCGCGCTGTGATTGGCGGTTTGGGGAGCGGGCTCGCGCGTTTCCGCGGGCGCCGGTTCCGGTTCCGGCGGGGCCCGGTGTGGCGGCGGCGGCGGCGGCGGGATGGGGCTGAGCGCGGAGGATGCGGCCGAGCAGGAGGATCGCTTCGACGGCATGCTGCTCGCCATGGCGCAGCAGCACCAGGGCGGCGTGCGCGAGGTAGCGCCGCCGGCACACCGGGAGAGCTGGGGGCGGGAGGAACGGGAGGACCGGGGCGGGAGGGGGGGGGGGGGGCGCGGC
>JAYRBT010000064.1:5744856-5760483 GCA_036023395.1 Myiotriccus ornatus
CTCCTGCTGACTCACCCAAGCTCTTGTCTTTGTTTTCCCTGCAGGTTCATGGAACAGCATCCAGAAATGGACTTTTCAAAGGCTAAATTCAACTGAACCCTCCCTTTCTTCCCCCCCTCTTTCAGTCAGCCCGTTGAATGGGGCAGGATGTGTAGGGTTGGATGTTCCTCACCTTGGGCAAGTTAAACCTCCAGCGTCCCCACCTGAGCCTGCTGTGGAAGCAGCTCCCTGGAGTCACCCCCAGTGTCCTGTGTGGGGCAGGAGGCAGGGCCACAGAGCAGCCACAGCAGCTCCAGCCATCTGCCACAATTCCCAAAGGGCACTGGGGAGAGGAGGAGGGATTAGAGCCAAAAAAAAAAAAAAAAGGTGTTAGGGCTGAGAGACCTGAGAGGTTTTGGGATATATCCTTGATGTACTGCTTTGCTTCCTCGGGCTCTTCAGAGCTGCTCATCCACTCTTTGCCAGTTCAGTTTGGCAAAGGTTACCTCCTGAGTTTTATTCTCTCCTGCTCTCCTGTGAAAACAAGGGTCAGTTTATTTTGTGAAATAATTCTCCTTCTGCCTCCTGGGGAAGGGAAAACAGCAGTTCAAACCCACAGCTATTGCAGCAGAGGCAAACTCTGCTTCTCCTTGCTCCTGTTCTTGCCAGAAGTGGGACAGCTGGAGAGGTCAGCCTGCTGTCCTACAGCAAGGAGAGTGTGGTGGGGGAAGGAGAGGACGTGTGGGGGCTCAGGGGGTGCTGTTCCTGCTGGGAGTGTGTCTCCTGCCTCTTTTCCAAGGGCCTCTCTCCCTGCTGACGGGCGTTGCTGCGCTCTGTGCCGAGCTCCTGCTGACGGGTGGCATCACTCTGCATGTTCATATCTGTTCAAACTGCAGTGCAACATAAAGGAAAAAAAAGTGGAATATTTCCAGGCAGAGCGTGTGGTTTCTCCTGCAGAAGGGGTCTGGGATCCAGGCTGGGAGGAGCTGGGGTGCTGGGGGGGGCTGCTGGCAGGGGCTGGGGTTGTGCTCTCTGCTGCCTGTAAATACTTTTTGGGTTCCCTGCTCTGGACTGGTCGTGTCTCCCTGCCTCAGGAAGAGGCAGTGGGAGCTGCATGTCTCTTAGGAGCGCTGCTGAACCCCATTCCAACCTTAAAGCCTCAGGGCTGACCAAGGCTCGTTTCTCCAGGCTCAGCTCACCACTTAGCAGCACATGACCACACAAGGAAGCCACCCTTGCCCCAGGTCTCCTTTATGACAAGCTAAGGAGGAGAGTGTCATGAAACCCTGGGCTCTGTCAGTCCAGGCTACTCCAGATCCTGCTCCTGTGGTCCTTCCCGAAACGTTTCCAACGCCTACCCAGGGGAGGGGGCACAAATCCTGCTTGGGCAAAGTCCAGCCTGGCACTGCATGTGGTGTGGTGGTGGTGGTGAGTATTTTTTTGAGGAGTACAACACTTTTTGCCAGTTTTATAGGTTCTTGTGGTCAAAAAACAGCCCCCACCCAGCTGAGCATGACCTTGAGGGTGAGGAAGGACCTGGGTCAGGGCAGCTGCCTCTGGAGTTCTCCAGGTCCTTCTGCCTGTTCATCTCACGTATCTCCCTACACGCACCTGCCTGTCCATGCTTTGGCCCTGATGAAAGAACAGGGTCTCCCCTTTCCATAAAAAAAGCCAGCCCGTGCTGGGTTTGAAGGTTTTAGCCCCAGAACGAGCTCCCTGCCGGTGTCTGCACTGAACCCTGGGGCGTGGGGCAGGTGAGCCGGAAGGGCTGAGCTGTCCTGAGGCGTGTGAGGAGCTTCACCCCGCTCTCAGCTCTGTCAGGGCGCTGCTGCTGCTGCTCCCTGGAGGTGCTGGAGATGGAGGAACAGGGCTGGGCTCTGCACCTGCAGCAGGATCCTCATCCAGCCGCCGGCCCCTCCTAAGGGACAAGCACAGGCAGGCACCAGGGCGGTCATAAACCAGCAGAGTCCATGGCACCACCCCTAGCCCAACCTGTAGCTTCGTTCCCCGTTTCCTCCTCAGCCCTGTATCCAGCACCAGAAGCTCCAAGCCCGACCTTTTCCCGATGGTTGGCAGCTGCCTGGATCTGGCAGCACAGTGGGAGCAGCCTGTTCCAAGTCCAGAGCTTCCTCGGTGTCCCCAGCCCCAAAATCCTGGGGCTGTTCTGTCCTCAGGTTGGGAGTACCGACTGTGAAAATCCCAAATGTGCTGGTTCCAGGTGGCACTGGGATCTGGTGTCGCCCGCAGGAGGCAGCTGAGAGAAGGCAAAGAGAAAAGGCAGCGACAGGACTCACCCACCTCCCCCCTGGGAAGGGTTTTTGGGGTGCAGGAATGTCATTTGCCCTTTCAGGGAGATAAAAGGAGAAGGCAAACAGCCCTGGGAGAACGAGGCCATTGCTGCTGCTCCAAACCCAGCGGGGGTGAATGGCCGGGGGGGCCGTGTTTGTGAACCACAGTTGATCCCAGTGCTATCCCTGGACTTCAGCCCCTGGGGCCAGCGGAACAGAAGGTGTTTCTCCCGATGGCCTTGTCCTCTGCAAACACCCCGCTGCCACCGATTTCCCCCCAGGCCAAGGTGAATCAGGAGCACCCTTTTGCTTCCAAAGGCAGTTCCCCCTGGAATAAACCAGGCTCTGACAATGCAAACCACCCCCAGCCCCCCCGCCCCAATCCGTGGAGACCACGGAGCAGGGAAATGCTGAGCGCCACGAGGGACACCGGGATCCAAACCCTACAGACACATCCGCAGATGCTTCCCGAGGCTGGGAATGGCCCTGCTGGAGGGTGACAGGTGATAAAGGTCCTTCTTGTCTTTCCACACCTGTGCCAGGTCACCCGGAGAAGCTGTTTTGGTGCTGCCACCCGCCGGAGCTGGAGCTGCTGGCACATCCCAAGCTCCTCACCCGCCTGCCCGGGGTCCCTCCCCTGTGCCCTTCTCTAAAAGCAAAGCCTTGCAGGCACACAGAGTTTTTCCATAGGGTAAAAAGTTTTTCCCAGCCTTTTTCTTTTTTTTTTTTTCTTTTCCAACAGCAGCTCTTGGCTCAGCTTTTATTAATGACTAGTGCAGCTCAGACCATTTGGGAAATATCCCAGACTGCAGGGCTGCTTTGGGAAGAGGGATGGAACAGCAGAACCCCGAGGAGGGAAACAGCCAGTGAGTATTTAATGTTATTGCTTGGTTTTAGGAGGAGCCTCAGCTCCACTGTTACTACAAGGAGCAGGCTGTGAGGAATTAGGGTCCATCCATCTGCTTTCCAAGGTCTAAGCCACACTGAAATAAATAATTTAGCAGTTCAGGGTGTGGGTGAGGAAGAGGAATTTCTTTAACACTGCTGCAGCCGTTCCCTGCAGAGTTCCCAAGCTGCCTTAAGCCAATCCCAGGGAACCACTGTGGGGTGACTCGGGCTGGGCAGCACATGGATCCATCTCCAGAGACCCTTCCCAGCCAAGAGAAGGCAGCACTTACCTGTTCATGGCTTTGAAATCCTTCCAGGAAACACATCTCTCCAGTTGGTCCTGTGCACCAGGGGTGGGGGGAGAACCCACCCACACCCCCCGTCCTCTGCCCTGAGAGGGCGAGGGAAGGTCAGGGAGGGAGGGAATGAAGCTCTGCAGGTTATCCTGAGCTTTTGTAGTGAAAACTGGGAAGCACAGAACTGGTCCTTCAAGTCACAGGGTCAGAGGCTGAGCCAACCTCCTTCCCTGAGCTGATCCTGCCCAGGCATCAGGGACAGCAGCAGCTCCCCAGCGATCCCTGTGCTTCCTACCAAGGCCTGGCGACCTCACAGGGACAAGGTGGAAATTCTGGCCCCGGGCTCAGGTTTTCCAGAGCTCATCAACCCTCAGGGAAGGTCCAGGTTTCCCTGCATGCCAACAGGCACTTCCCCAGAGGCTCCTTAATTTGCAGCCAGGCACCATCCCGGTGTTCAGCCCTCTGAACGATCCCCCTGGAGCTGCCAAATGGATGGAAAGGTCCTTGTCTACCTGGCAAAGCAGGAATCAGCCCACTCCCTGTGCCTCCCCCACCCAGGATTCCTGAACTGATGGGAGCAGGAAGGTGAAGGACACAGCACAGGTAAAGAGCACGTCTTTTACTTTATAAAAAAGACCAAATCAGAACATTCAAGGCCAAGGAGTGCAAAAGAATCCCGTAAGACACCACAGGTGAACCAGCTTCAGGAACCACCGAGTCGAAAATCTTCCTCTTACTGAGTTTTTGGGGTTGGTTTGGTTTTTTTTGGGGGGGGAGGGAAAGGGGATTGCTTTGGTTTTTTTGTAAGCTTAATCCATACACATTCAGTCTTCACACACAGACCAAGCATTAAAAATGTGCTGTTTCACCTGCTCCAGCGGTCGCAGCTCGTTGCAAGTCCAGCTCACCCCTCGTCTCCAAAGCACAGCCCACAGAGCTGCTGTGTGTCAGCGTGACCCGTGCTGAGCCCCAGTGCACAGGTCTGAGTAAACTTGTCCAAATAATCACGTCCAAATAATCCAGTGAGAAGCAGAAACCAGGCGGGTCCACCCATACGGGAGGAGGTGACCGCACACGGCTCTTCTGGGAGCCCCAGCCTGGCCTTGCTTCAAGTCTTCTTGAATAAACTGGGCTTTTCACAAACCAACAGCTTTAAACACAAAGCAGGGAGGGGAAGACAAATCCCAGGCTCAGTCTCTCCCCTTTATTTTCAAGCTGTCTCGCTCTCTCAGCGTCTCCAGGTGTGGTCTCAGCAGTGCCTGATTTCTGAAAGCATGCTCTGAAAAGCCAGTGCTTTCCAAAACCAGGCTCTAGCAGGGACTGGACTGTCCATTTCAAAGGGTTCTGGCCTGTTCAATAAGCTTGGCTGCTCAGGAGAGGAATTAAATCCTTCCCCCCTACCCAACCTTCTGAAGAGTAATCACAGGCTGTGAAATAAAGGCACATTTCAATTCAACTGAGGCACATTTCAGTTCAATTAAGGCACCTTTTAGTCCAATTAAAACGCATTCCAGTCCAACTAAGGCACAAAACCACGGTCCACACCAAAGCACAGGGCCTATTTTGGGTTCCCTCTCTCCCAAAACCAGTGGGTGTGTTCATTCCACGGCTGGTAAATCCAACCAAGTGTTTTCTATTCACGTCCAAGGACACCCAAAAGTATAAACAAGTCCCGTGGCTGCACGTGTTTACTTTCTGATAAACAACCAAGTGGCAACACCACAGATCCAGCTTCCTCCTGCTGCAGTGCTGCAGCCCTCAAGGTCACCTGGCACTGTGCCCTGGGGGTAGCACTGCCCCATCTCCTGCTTCCCACTGCCCGGCGGAGAGGAGCAAAGGGAAGGAGAAGGTGCTGAGGGGAAGGAAAGGACCAGCAGCGCCTCACAAACCCCCTGCAGACACTCTCAGGAGCCTTTTCCTTTCAAAGCAAGCCACTTTTAAGGCACTTTCTAGCAAACGCAAGAAGTCAGAAACAAACTGTCTCCCTCACCTGCCACAGCCCTGCTCCCAGGCTTGCCCAGCGTGATGGGAAACGTGGAGGGCTTGGCGGAGGAGTGAGGAAGAGCCGGGACTGGCAGGGAAGTCCCAGGTCAGTGTGTGCTCCTGGGAACACCTCACAGCTTTAGTTCACATCAGGCTGGCAGAGCTGACCCCCGTGGTCTGTTCAGGGCAGGGGAAGGAGGCAGCTGAGCAGCCATCCCACCTCCCACGTCTCAGGAGACACACCAAGAGGCCAAAAATTAAATTAACCCCTTTTACCTGAACCTTCTCCTCACAAGGCAGCAGGAGATGACACCAAGGGTCAGCTGGGAGAAGGCAGATCTGGCTACTGCAAGCACACAGGTTTTTGGGGACCAACCCAGCCGCTTTAAACAGAGATTTGGGTCTCTAGAGGGGGATTTGGGTCTCTAGAGCCTCACCTCAGCATCAGCACCAACACAGAGACACCACCCAGTTATCCCCTACCCAAGTTAACTCAGGCAATGCCAGGAAGCAAGAACTGTACAACAGATCCCCAAAGCAGGCAAAGGGCTGGGCCACTGAGGCTGCTGGAGCTAAATGTTTAAATTTACAGAAATCACAGAGGCACAAGTTCTCTGATACTTCCTTGTCCATCTTCTCCTCCCTGGGCACACACTCCGCTTCCCGAGTTCATTAGCTCCACAGTTCTCCTCCTCGATGTTCTATATTGTCCAGAAAAAAAACCCAAATATCCGGTGAAATTCGGGCAGCAGGAGGAATTTGGCTTCAATAAAGGACCAGGGTAGACTGGGCTGGGGGGAAAAAAAGTGGCCCAAGCACAGTCCATATGGAAAGAGGAGGAATGTGACTGCAGCAAAGCCCTGGAATGCCTGCCTGCTGCTCGGGTCCTTTAACAATACACCTGAAGCAGAGGTGCCCCAGACGAGTCAGTCTCTGTGTCTTGGAAAGAGGAATCTCTGCTTGTTGGAGAGCCTTGGAGAGGAAAGAGAAGAGATGGTGACATTAGCCAGGGTGAAGCACAGCAGTGGAGCACCTGGCAGGTGGGGAAGGAGCTGCCACAAAAGGCTTTGTGTATCATGAGGGAGGAGAAAGCCACAAAAGGCCCACGGGCAGGGAACAACCCTGCCTGTATTGTAGCCATCTCCTAGGACAGATCGGTTATTATGCAGGAGGAAACTTGTCCTTTAGCCCTGGGCTGCTTTTTGGGAGGATCAGAGCTCAGGGGGAGAGCCCATCACTCTCCCCTGCTTCTCTTTTGCACAGTTCCTTTTGTTCCCAAGTCTCACCCAGCTGTGACCTTCGGCAGTCACACCCCAAACACAGCCCCAAACTTTGCTGAGGCACACAGAGGCTGAAAGCTCCCAGGACAAATACCGTGGAAGGACAGGGAACGCTGCAGACTTGGATTTCAATCCTTTTCAGAAGGACCCACCAACCCGGGGAGTGTCCTGAGCTCCCGTCGCTCCCCAAGCCCAAGAGAACCGAGGGGAATCTAAAGGGCAGGGCCAGCTCAGCCTTTGGGGAGGGTAGAAACTGGAGGCACATGAAATAGGGGAGGTTCAGGGCATCCCCCTCACTGCTGCGATGCCCCTGCAGCCCAGGCCCCCCTCCAGGTCCCTCACCCGCGCTGCTGTGCCGCCTCATGTTCCGGGCCATCACATCTGCCGGTGTTTCTTCCGATATTTGCACGGCCAAATCTGGAACGAAAAACCGAGAGGGCCTGAGACAGGAAAGGGTGACTCAGCAGCGAGGAGCCCTGTCAGGGAACACGGGGATCTCCAGGAGGCACCACCCTCAGGGAACAGGGGAGGTTGAGTCTGGTTCTTCCCACTGCTTCCACCATTGACCCGGTAACCTGAGCTGTGTGGTCCTTGAACACCAGGAAGGAACAGCAGCCTCCCTGCTAATCTGGGAAGCACAACACCCACTCGGTTTCCTCTGTTACTTCTGGATGTCTCCTTGACCTCCACACCCAGCTTTCCAAGGTCTTTCTACAACGAACTCTCTTACAACCTGTTCTGGAGGTCGGGCACTTCAGGCTGCTCCGGCGAGGAGGAAGCAGCCCTGGAACAACCAGGAGGCACTGGCACTGTGGAACAGCCCTTCCCTCATCTTTGCAGGGATATTTACCGTGTAGAGGAGGTCTCAGCAACGAGGAGACACTGTCACAGTAGTCTAAAGGTGGCATTAGACAGGTAGCACATAGGACAGAGCCAGCTGAGTAACTGGACATCCCCTGGCACAAGCAGCTCGTCTGGTCATACCAGTTTGGTTTGACTCACGGTCTTTCTGCCCCGCTTAGAGGTGCAGAGGAAAGGCAGAATCACTGCAGCAGCAGCAGCACAAACCCTCCTATTGCTCAGCACAAACCTCACTGGCAGGGAAAGATACGCTCAAGAAAGGCACAGCACAGTGAGGGTGAGAGGCAGAGGTCTCCATAAGGACCTCCGTTCACATATCCCAGGAAAGCAAATTAACCCGTGCATTTTAAGCCTTGTAAAATAAAGAACTGAGAGCACAGCTGCTGCAGCAATGCAGGTACAGATGTACTTTATCAGAGACACAGAAACCTGAAATATGTTCCATGGATCAAAATACACACACATACAGACACTGCACAGTTCTATACTCAACTGTGCCGCTAAAGAAAACGAGCTAAAGCCCACCCTGAGGACAGACAACACCTCTCAACCCCTCCCCACAGCCACACCTCCGTGGCTTGGGTAAAACAACCAAGCAAAGCAGCAACACCCAGGGACCCCACGTACCATCCTGGCTGATGACCATGGACTCCAACATCGTCTCGTTGCCGCTGTCGGGCGCGTTGCCCCGGCTGGACTTCCCCTCGTGGCTCTGGCCGGCTGGGATGGAAATGTGGGGCCGGACCCTGCTTTTGCGGGTGCTGATGCGGATGATGCCTCGGACCAGCCTGCACTCGGCATCCTGCTCGTCCAGGTTGTAGTCCTGAGTTATGCTGTTGATGAGGTCCGAGATCTTGTTGGTCTTCTCCAGGAAGACGGTGTCCGAGGTGCACTTGGCCAGCTCGTCGATCTGGTGGACGCTGAAGAGCTCCGTCAGCTTCTTGAAGATCAGGACATCGATCTGCCTGCTGGACATGGAGCCATTCAGCTCACTGATGTCCACATCAGACTCGTGGAAGGAATAATACTCCTCCGAGCTCCGGTGGCTGCTGGGGAGCGGCGGCTTTTCTATGCTGTTCCTGAAGGGCTTCTCCAGCAGCTCCTTGCAGCAGGAATCTGATTCCAGCTGGTGGCTGGGGCTCCTGTTTTGGTAGACAGGAATGCCCTTGAGTTTCACATCTGGGTAACTGAAACTGCTGCCCATGCTGGACTTTTTGATCTGGTTCCCGTTCTTCTCAGCAGGGGAGACGTTGGTGGGGCTGTTTGGCAGCCGCCCGTTATAGTCTCCGTTCTTTCCATCGTCAGTGGAGGTCTCGGTGGGCCCCGGGTAGGGGATACAGACACTGCAGTCCTGGAAGCAGCCCCCACAGGTCACTATACAACAGAAAACGGCCTTGTACGTGTTCCAGGCCTGAGACAGAGAGGAACAGCACAAGCTCTGGTTTGGGGGAGCCTCTGCTGTGCCAGAGATAAAGGTGATTGTCTCTGCCTCTCTGCCGTTGGAGTCTTTGAGCTCAGCTTTGCGGCCCTTCCTGTCCCGCGTCTGCTGGGCTCGGCTGCGGCTGGGTTTGATCTCCGGCGTGGAGCCGCTGAACACCTCCAAGCTGACATCCGTGTCCTTGGCCGCCCGGGTCCGCAGGGGCACGGCCTCCTGGCAGGACTGGTCCAGCTGGCGGTGGCTGTTCAGGTCCTGGGGGAGTCGTGTTTTCCGGCCCAGCATGGCTCAGCACTCGGGCACCTGCGGAAAAGGGAGGGCTCAAGTCACAGCTCTCATCACCAGCCCCACCTCAGCGAGCTGCCCATCAGCACGGAGGGGCCTGGCAGTCAAACTCAGTGATTCTCAGATTCTGCATTTCAGCTTTCATGGGGATGTCTCACGCTGTTCCCACTTCTGGCACCTGTTTCGGGGCTCTCCGGCTACTCAAGCTTTGCTTCCCTTTGGTAGATGCTCAAACCAGAAGATACAGGCTTTGAAAGGGCTATTTTAAGACATCAAAATCCTTGCAACCTTCAGAAGAGGTGTCAGGCTCCGGAGCAATAAACTCACAGCACAGCTGGAGGTGGAGCTTGGAGCTGACAGGCTCCAAAGGGAAAGTATCTTTTTTTAAACAACTCCCCTTTGTCTCGCATTCCTCAGGATTAAGCTGGGCCCTGACAGCGCTTATCCATTTCAAAACACATCTGTGCCCAGGAGGAGATGACAAGCAATCCATCATTATGCAAGCTGCCAGTTCAGACTCCACGTTATTTGGTGCTATTTAAATTCGGGGGATTTAGCAACGCTGGCATTACTAACACTAACGATTTTTGCCAGTCATGCTAAGGATGGGTCATGTCAAACACTTCCCTGTGAAAACCCGATGTCTTCATCTGGATTAATGAAAAAGATCTTGTCAACAAGTTGGTCTCAAATCACTCCTCAAGGGAGCAAAACCTTCACAATCCCTACTACGGAGATCCCACAGCAGACTCGGCTCAACTGTTTCCCTCGTTAACAACATGACTGCTCCAGGTCTGCACTCAGGAGTAAACAGTTTTTACAGCATCCACTGTCACATTTTATCTCCCCAGAGCCAACAAGCAGAGCTTGGCATGTTAATTCTCCCTGTTATTAATCTTTTTATTATTAAAGCTCGGTGCTGGGTGATGAGTCAGGTCAAGGCTGTCACTCTCCACTTCTGTTGCTGCTGCCCTTTATCCCAGGCTGTGGTGGGCCCCGAAATTCTCCATGGTTTCCAAGCTTCTTGGCTAACACTGCTTTCACCCCCAAGAGATCCTTTTAAATACTAATTAGGGTAATTAATAAGCAGTGAGAGCCCAGCCATAGCTTAAATGTTTTAGGACTGTCCTTGTTGCTCTGCTATAGACTTTCTATAGAGCACCTCAAGCATGAATAAATAAATCTGTCTGACCTTGTTAGAGCATTGCCTCTTTTCCCCTGTTTTTTTTGAACAAATAGAAACATTTTCTCCACAAAGGAGCAGGCCCAGACTGAAAGCCAGGCAGTTACAGCACACCACTGCTTTCCAGGAATATTTTGGCTCTGCTACCTTATAAAAATTCATCCCAGGAGCTCCCTTTGCACATTCCTGGGCAACATGTTAAATAAAAAGCCCCAGATGCTGCAAGTTCAGTGCTGAGCAGGCAGGGCTCCCTCATCTCAGCATCAGTGGAGAGTTCTGATTGCTTTCTCTTCAGAACAACAAAGTTTTTTTCCTCAGATTCATCATTGGTTCAAAATTTAAAAACAAGCCAAAAGCATGTGAGCTGCACTGAGGACAGAGCTGATTACTGGGATGTTTCTCTTCATCCTGAGGCCTCAGGAAGAGATCCAACATCTGCACTGCTCACTTGTGTAACAGCAACACAACACTCCGTGTTCTCTGTGCTGACAGAAAGACTCACTTATATAACAATACATGATATTCTGAAATTTCAGAGCATCTTGGACACAAGGAAGAGTATGAAAAAGAGCTACAAGGACAGATGTCAGAGACAGGCACCTGTCAGAGTCCTGGGCTCGTCCCTTCCCATCACAGCTCATGCTTCTGCAACCACTGGACCACAGGGAAAAGCTCCCTGGGAGCACGGACAAGACACAGCTCCTCAATCCAGCAGCTTCTCTAGCACAGGCAACAGGCTGGCCCGAAACCCACAGCCATAAACGAGAGCTCAGACCAAAACCCACATCCAAGTGATACTCACAGGGGTCGTGGCTCTCCCGTCGCTTCCTCTGCTGTCACGCAGGCGCCGTGTGACACTGGAGAATGTCCCTCCAAAGAGCCTCAGCATCTGCTCCAGAGGAGCAAGGAAGGGTTCACAAAGGACTTGCACATCTAAGAGTTAGCCTGGGTCTAAGATCTTCATTGTTCAGAGGATGGGATTTCCTTGGGGAGTTTTAAAAAAAAAAAAGCTACATTAGGTTGTGAACCTCCTTAATTAGCACATGGGTTTGACAATAACCGTACTGCTGGTGTTGTTGGAAGCCAAGGAATGCCTCCTGAATTCAGGAGACAGGGTCTGCACACGGATACAACTTCTCTTAGCTCCATGAAATTTTCTAAGCAGCCTTGCCAGGAGCTGAAAGCCACTCTGTAAAGCTCCTGTTCTCCCTGCTGACACCAGGCAGCGATGGAGATCCTGGCCCAGAGGAACATGGATCCAGAATCTTCCCTGTCCCTCTCAGCTATCTGGGATCTAAACAGCCCAGCCAAGGAACTGCCTCTCACCAAACGCTTCCCCGTGCCCCTCGCCCAAAACCAGCTGACAGCCAGGACTCCACCACGCTGCAGGGAAACAAAATTTGGCCCTTCTTTCTCCCAGATGAAGGAGAAGGAAGCAGGGAGACCTGCCTGGGCACGAAACACAGCCCCCTCTGCCTACCCCGGTCCCCGCGATGTCCTCCAAACAGGGGATTTTTGGGGAGAAGAGAAGCCGGCAGCAGGGACAGCCCCATCCCAGCCCGGCCTGCCCTGCCCCGCACAGGGTCCTGCCACACTCCCCACTGAAGTTTCCCAGCCCTGGAAAGCAAAGCCGACCCCAGCAAGGACCGGGGAGACCCGAAAACCCGCGGGGAGAGCTCCCCCCACCACCAGCCCTCCCCGGGAGAGCCCCGACACCATCCCCGGGGCCAGGGCGGGGAAGGTCCGGGAGCAGCGGGAAGCGACAAGGCGGGGGAGCCCCGGGGACCGCCGGGGGCAATGCGGGGGGATGTCCCCCAGCCTTGGGGTGGGGGGATGCGGGGTTCCCCGTGCCGGGGGAGCCCGGGGCGCACGGCGAGGGCGAAGCCGCCCCGGCGGGGGGACGGAGCCGAGGGGCGCGGGGGGATCGGCGGGGCGGGCGTGTGGCGGGATCCCCGGGGCGGTGATGGGATGTCCCGGTGATCTTCCCTCCCTCCCTCCGTGCCGGTCGCGGCCTGCGCTGCCCCCGGGCCGGGAAGCGCCGGGGAGCGGCGGGCGGGGCCGGCGGGGTGGGCGGCGGGGCCGGGGCTGATGCCGGGGCCGGGGTTGGGGTCGGGGCCGGGGGTCGGGGCCGGGCCGGGACCAGGGCCGGGTCTCCCCGGCCGGCGTTACCTGCGAGCCGGGAGCGCCGTCCGGCCCCGCCTCACCTGCGCCAGGTGAGACACGTGACGCGGACGGGCCGCGCCGAGGGACAGCAGAGCGCGCCGGGCGAAGCGGCTCCATCCCACCGGGAATGCCGCTCCCCCGGGAACACCCCGCGGCCCCCCCCGGGGGTCTGCGTCAAAGCAGCCCGGCAGCCCCATCCCCAGCGGGCTGTGTCCACAAGTAGCGCTGGCTCCCCGGGGATCGGCTCCCCTCCTAGGATTCCCGTCCCCACCCTTCAGGTCTCCATCCCCAGGGATCGATGTCTTGAAGGATCCCTGACCCAGTGTATCCTCATCCTCAAGGATCCCCGTCACGAAAGATCCCTGCCTCAATGCATCCTAATCCGGAAGGATCCCTGTCATGAAGGATCCCTATCCCAGTGGATCCTCATCCCCAAGGATCCCTGTCCTCAAGGATCGCTATCCCAAGGAGCTGGGCGGTTTGGATTCTTTCCTGAAGGT
Source organism: Myiotriccus ornatus (assembly GCA_036023395.1). Taxonomy (NCBI): domain Eukaryota; kingdom Metazoa; phylum Chordata; class Aves; order Passeriformes; family Tyrannidae; genus Myiotriccus; species Myiotriccus ornatus. The sequence continues at coordinate 5,757,998 of JAYRBT010000064.1, forward strand.
TTGGAAAGCAGGACGGAAACCCCTTGGGAAGGTGGCAGCAGGGAAGGAACCTGGCAGAACGACAGCTCAGCACTGAGGCCGCTGCCAGTTTCCAAGAGGAAAGAAGAGAGAGAGAAATCAGTTTAAAGGATGGTGCCAATGCCAAGAGTCTCCTGCCTTCTCTAAAGGGCACAGAGACAGTGTTTATTTATTCAAGCCTCTGGCACTGAAGCCCAGCCGATGTCGTTTCCCCGTCTGGGTTTTCATTCGTGGATAACTCAGAGCACTGCTTGGAAATGTGTCCTCTCCTTTGCCAGGTGCCTTGAGCACAGATCCCGGCCATGAAACCTCTCCTGGCACTGTCCCATGGAGCCTGGCATTCCCAGGACGAGCTGAGCAGCACAGTGTGACCCACTGAACCCAGCACCACTCAGCTCCCAAGTTTTTCCCCATGTCCCATCACCCCCCACGTCCCAAACTGCTGATGCTGGTTCCAGCGTGGTGGGACAGGGAGCTGGGTCAACCCCAGGAGTCCTGGGGTTTAAACCTGAAATCCTGATGCAGGATTCCTTCCCTTACACTGTGCCAGGATGAGAGAGCAGCGCCTGGACCCCTCTGTCCTGGTAACTGGGACACCTGGGGACAAACTTGCAGAGAGGCTGGGAGAGATGGCACCAACATGAATTATTTGCTGCCTGTAACAAGGCTTTGCTTTTCTGGAGCACATCCCAGTGCGGGGCTTTAAAGAGGCTGCAGATGAGGCCAGTGCACATCCCTTGGCTGTGTCCTCCTGCTGCCTGCATCCCTGCGGGAATACCGGGGACTGGACTGGCGGTGGGATGCAGGGTGGGGTCCCATCCCGGTGTCCCATCCCGGTGATTAGTGCCTTGGCAGACGGGCGCTGGCAGGGGAGGGAGAACAAAGCTCCCACCGGGCTTTTGCATCACTGAGGTTTATTCTGAGCGCTGCTAATTGCAGCCTCCTCTGCTAAATCATTAATAGCTCAGCCCGGGCAGAGATCCTGCAGCGCCGGAGGGTTTTGGGGACTCAGTCACTGACTTACCTCAGGGCAGGAGCAGTTCTTTTATTCTCCTGCTATTTGCCTTTCCCAGCTGCTGTCTGCTCACCAGTGGGATGTGCTGGGACAGCCTGGGGACATGGTCACCTTCAGCCTCACTGCCCAACGAACCCAGCCCATCTTTCCCCCCTGCTCCATGTTTCCGTGTCCTTTTCTCACCCCGGAGCAGGGCCTGGAGCTGGGAAGGCGACAAGCAGTGCAGACATGGGAGGTGATCCAAAAAAAGCAATTATTTTCTGAGCAGGTGATGAGAGAACGGACACCTCCTGAGATCACTCCAACCTCCGCAATTCAGGGGTTTCACTTTGGGGCAGTGGGGGAAGCTCAGAGCATGGCAGATCCCAGCCCTTTCCCCTTTCCCCCTTTCCAAGGGGTACCCTTGGAGATCCAAGTTCCAAAGAGGCAGAGAAAAAACGGGACAGGAGAATGTTCTGTTTAATTCCTGCCTGTCCCCACAGATTTTTGGGCATGGGGAGCAAGGGCAGAGCTTTAACCCCACGATGGAGCAGCGGCCCCTCAAATCCCACGCCCCGTTTCAGAGCAGCATTTGTATCAGATACAAGAAGACTTCAGCTTTCCCACAGCCTGGAATGCAGCCTGCAGAGCTCGAGGAAGTGCCGTGGCCGTGCCTCCGACCCCGGGCGGTGGGGGTGCGGTGTCTGCCGGGGACGAGCCGGCAGCGGGGGCTGGAGCAGTGACGCAGCAGGCGTTGACGCTGCTCCGGTGCCTGGCAGACGTGTGGCAGCCTGGCAGGAGCAGGAATGTGATGCAAAGCGCGAGAGATGGGGTTTTATTTTTTTCCTCCTAAGGTAAGGGAAGCAAAAATGTCACCAGCTCCGTGGGCGACATCCACTGCAGGCCTGGATGTAGCTCTGCTTGGAATAGATTTAGGCTGGGTTTTTGTTTTTGGCTTAGGCTTTTGCTCTGGTCTGGGGGTGGGATGAGAGCTTGGCACCTGGTTTCTGTCACCCCTTTTATCCTCCGTGCTGCTCCGATGTGAAACACAAGCAGGTTTTACCCCACGCACCTACGTGAAGATGCAGCTGCTGAGGATGGCATTCCGGCAGGAGGAACCCCAAAAAACAGGCTCTGTGGGGGAGCAAGGTGGCAGCAGCACCTCCCTCTCCATCCCCCTCCACGTGCCATCCCACCCCCAGGTCTATTAACACCATATAAATGATAATGACGTTGCTGTGACAGCCATGCGACCAAGGACACACTCTCCTGGTGTCACATTCCCTGCACCCCAAGATGGAACACCCCAGCCACAGCCTTGATGGGTGGTGAGGGGAAAGGGGTTGCCCCCTGCTCTTCTCTCTGCCCCAGGCAGAAGCACCAGCATCCCCCAAGCAGCACCAGGAGCTTCTCAGCTTCTTCTCTCGGGAGCTGCAGACTCAAACCAGCCGTTCCAGTAACCCCTCGCAGTCCG